>CANJKZ010000257.1:0-54467 GCA_947471745.1 Closterium sp. Naga37s-1
ACCAAGACGGACTGCCTTTCAAGACGGACTGCCTTACCAAGACGGACTGCCTTACCAAGACGGAATGCCTTACCAAGACGGACTGCCTTACCAAGACGGACTGCCTTACCAAGACGGACTGCCTTACCAAGACGGAACTGCCTTACCAAGACGGACTGCCTTACCAAGACGGACTGCCTTACCAAGACGGACTTCCCTACCAAGACGGAATGCCTTACCAAGACGGACTGCCTTACCAAGACGGACTGCCTTACCAAGACGGCTGCCTTTCAAGACGGACTGGCTTTCAAGACGGACTGCCTTTCAAGACGGACTGCCTTACCAAGACGGACTGCCTTTCCAGACGGACTGCCTTACCAAGACGGACTGCCTTCCAAGACGGACTGCCTTTCCAAGACGGACTGCCTTACAAGACGGACTGCCTTTACCAAGACGGACTGCCTTACCAAGACGGACTGCCTTTCCAAGACGGACTGCCTTACCAAGACGGACTGCCTTACCAAGACGGAATGCCTTACCAAGACGGACTGCCTTACCAAGACGGACTGTTCCAAGACGGACTGCCTTACCAAGACGGACTGCTTACCAAGACGGACTGCCTTTCCAAGACGGACTGCCTTACCAAGACGGACTGCCTTACCAAGACGGACTGCCTTTCCAAGACGGACTGCCTTACCAAGACGGACTGCCCCAAGACGGACTGCCTACCAAGACGGACTGCCTTACCAAGACGGACTGCCTACCAAGACGGACTGCTTTTCCAAGAGCGACTGCCTTACCAAGACGGACTGCTTACCAAGACGGACTGGACTGTGCTTTTCCAAGACGGACTGCCTTTCCAAGACGGACTGCCTTTCCAAGACGGACTGCCTTTCCAAGACGGACTGCCTTCCAAGACGGACTGCCTTTACCAAGACGGACTGCCTTACCAAGACGGACTGCCTTACCAAGACGGACTGCCTTACCAAGACGGACTGCCTTACCAAGACGGACTGCCTTACCAAGACGGACTGCCTTAGCAAGACGGACTGCCTTACCAAGACGGACTGCCTTACCAAGAGGGACTGCCTTATCAAGACGGACTGCCTTACCAAGACGGACTGCCTTACCAAGACGGGGACTGCCTTACAAGACGGACTTCCTTACCAAGACGGACTGCCTTACCAAGACGGACTGCCTTACCAAGACGGACTGCCTTACCAAGACGGACTGCCTCTAAGACGGACTGCCTTACCAAGACGGACTGCCTTACCAGACGGACTGCCTTTCCAAGACGGACTGCCTCCAAGACGGACTGCCTTACCAGACGGACTGCCTTACCAAGACGGACTGCCTTACCAAGACGGACTGCCTTACCAAGACGGACTGCCTTACCAAGACGGACTGCCTTACCAAGACGGACTGCCTTACCAAGACGGACTGCCCCCAAGACGAACTGCCTTACCAAGACGGACTGCCTTACCAAGACGGACTGCCTCCAAGACGGACTGCTTTCCAAGACGGACTGCCTTTCCAAGACGGACTGCTTTTCCAAGACGGACTGCTTTTCCAAGACGGACTGCCTTACCAAGACGGACTGCTTTTCCAAGACGGACTGCCTTTCAAGACGGACTGCCTTTCCAAGACGGACTGCCTTACCAAGACGGACTGCCTTCCAAGACGGACTGCCTTTCCAAGACGGACTGCCTTCCAAGACGGACTGCCTTACCAAGACGGACTGCCTTACCAAGACGGACTGCCTTACCAAGACGGACTGCCTCCAAGACGGACTGCCTTACCAAGACGGACTGCCTTACCAAGACGGACCTGCCTTTCCAAGACGGACTGCCTTACCAAGACGGACTGCCTTACCAAGACGGACTGCCTTACCAAGACGGACTGCCTTACCAAGACGGACTGCCTTACCAAGACGGACTGCCTTACCAAGACGGACTGCCTTACCAAGACGGACTGCCTTACCAAGACGGACTGCCTTACCAAGACGGACTGCCTTACCAAGACGGACTGCCTTACCAAGACGGACTGCCTTACCAAGACGACTGCCTTACCAAGACGGACTGCCTTACCAAGACGGACTGCCTTACCAAGACGGACTGCCTTACCAAGACGGACTGCCTTACCAAGACGGACTGCCTTACCAAGACGGACTGCCTTACCAAGACGGACTGCCCCAAGACGGACTGCCTTACCAAGACGGACTGCCTTACCAAGACGGACTGCCTTACCAAGACGGACTGCCTTACCAAGACGGACTGCTTTTCCAAGACGGACTGCCTTTCCAAGACGGACTGCTTTCCAAGACGGACTGCCTTACCAAGACGGACTGCCTTCCAAGACGGACTGCCTTACCAAGACGGACTGCCTTACCAAGACGGACTGCCTTACCAAGACGGACTGCCTTACCAAGACGGACTGCCTTACCAAGACGGACTGCCTTACCAAGACGGACTGCCTTACCAAGACGGACTGCCTTACCAAGACGGACTGCCTTACCAAGACGGACTGCCTTACCAAGACGGACTGCCTTACCAAGACGGACTGCCTTACCAAGACGGACTGCCTTACCAAGACGGACTGCCTTACCAAGACGGACTGCCTTACCAAGACGGACTGCCTTACCAAGACGGACTGCCTTACCAAGACGGACTGCCTTACCAAGACGGACTGCCTTACCAAGACGGACTGCCTTTCCAAGACGGACTGCCTTACCAAGACGGACTGCCTTACCAAGACGGACTGCCTTACCAAGACGGACTGCCTTCCAAGACGGACTGCCTTACCAAGACGGACTGCCTTTCCAAGACGGACTGCCTTTCCAGACGGACTGCCTTACCAAGACGGACTGCCTTACCAAGACGGACTGCCTTACCAAGACGGACTGCCTTTCCAAGACGGACTGCCTTACCAAGACGGACTGCCTTACCAAGACGGACTGCCTTACCAAGACGGACTGCCTTACCAAGACGGACTGCCTTACCAAGACGGACTGCCTTACCAAGACGGACTGCCTTACCAAGACGGACTGCCTTACCAAGACGGACTGCCTTACCAAGACGGACTGCCTTACCAAGACGGACTGCCTTACCAAGACGGACTGCCTTACCAAGACGGACTGCCTTACCAAGACGGACTGCCTTACCAAGACGGACTGCCTTACCAAGACGGACTGCCTTACCAAGACGGACTGCCTTACCAAGACGGACTGCCTTACCAAGACGGACTGCCTTACCAAGACGGACTGCCTTTCCAAGACGGACTGCCTTTCCAAGACGGACTGCCTTACCAAGACGGACTGCCTTACCAAGACGGACTGCCTTTCCAAGACGGACTGCCTTACCAAGACGGACTGCCTTTCCAAGACGGACTGCCTTTCCAAGACGGACTGCCTTACCAAGACGGACTGCCTTACCAAGACGGACTGCCTTACCAAGACGGACTGCCTTTCCAAGACGGACTGCCTTACCAAGACGGACTGCCTTACCAAGACGGACTGCCTTACCAAGACGGACTGCCTTACCAAGACGGACTGCCTTACCAAGACGGACTGCCTTTCCAAGACGGACTGCCTTACCAAGACGGACTGCCTTACCAAGACGGACTGCCTTACCAAGACGGACTGCCTTACCAAGACGGACTGCCTTACCAAGACGGACTGCCTTACCAAGACGGACTGCCTTACCAAGACGGACTGCCTTACCAAGACGGACTGCCTTACCAAGACGGACTGCCTTACCAAGACGGACTGCCTTACCAAGACGGACTGCCTTACCAAGACGGACTGCCTTACCAAGACGGACTGCCTTACCAAGACGGACTGCCTTACCAAGACGGACTGCCCTACCAAGACGGACTGCCTTACCAAGACGGACTGCCTTACCAAGACGGACTGCCTTACCAAGACGGACTGCCTTACCAAGACGGACTGCCTTACCAAGACGGACTGCCTTACCAAGACGGACTGCCTTACCAAGACGGACTGCCTTACCAAGACGGACTGCCTTACCAAGACGGACTGCCTTACCAAGACGGACTGCCTTACCAAGACGGACTGCCTTACCAAGACGGACTGCCTTACCAAGACGGACTGCCTTACCAAGACGGACTGCCTTACCAAGACGGACTGCCTTACCAAGACGGACTGCCTTACCAAGACGGACTGCCTTTCCAAGACGGACTGCCTTTCCAAGACGGACTGCCTTACCAAGACGGACTGCCTTACCAAGACGGACTGCCTTACCAAGACGGACTGCCTTACCAAGACGGACTGCCTTACCAAGACGGACTGCCTTACCAAGACGGACTGCCTTACCAAGACGGACTGCCTTACCAAGACGGACTGCCTTACCAAGACGGACTGCCTTACCAAGACGGACTGCCTTACCAAGACGGACTGCCTTACCAAGACGGACTGCCTTACCAAGACGGACTGCCTTACCAAGACGGACTGCCTTACCAAGACGGACTGCCTTACCAAGACGGACTGCCTTACCAAGACGGACTGCCTTACCAAGACGGACTGCCTTACCAAGACGGACTGCCTTACCAAGACGGACTGCCTTACCAAGACGGACTGCCTTACCAAGACGGACTGCCTTACCAAGACGGACTGCCTTACCAAGACGGACTGCCTTACCAAGACGGACTGCCTTACCAAGACGGACTGCCTTACCAAGACGGACTGCCTTACCAAGACGGACTGCCTTACCAAGACGGACTGCCTTACCAAGACGGACTGCCTTACCAAGACGGACTGCCTTACCAAGACGGACTGCCTTACCAAGACGGACTGCCTTACCAAGACGGACTGCCTTACCAAGACGGACTGCCTTACCAAGACGGACTGCCTTACCAAGACGGACTGCCTTACCAAGACGGACTGCCTTACCAAGACGGACTGCCTTACCAAGACGGACTGCCTTACCAAGACGGACTGCCTCCAAGACGGACTGCCTTACCAAGACGGACTGCCTTACCAAGACGGACTGCCTCCAAGACGGACTGCCTTACCAAGACGGACTGCCTTTCCAAGACGGACTGCCTTTCCAAGACGGACTGCCTTTCCAAGACGGACTGCTTTTCCAAGACGGACTGCCTTACCAAGACGGACTGCCTTACCAAGACGGACTGCCTTACCAAGACGGACTGCCTTACCAAGACGGACTGCCTTCCAAGACGGACTGCCTTACCAAGACGGACTGCCTTACCAAGACGGACTGCCTTACCAAGACGGACTGCCTTACCAAGACGGACTGCCTTACCAAGACGGACTGCCTTACCAAGACGGACTGCCTTACCAAGACGGACTGCCTTACCAAGACGGACTGCCTTACCAAGACGGACTGCCTTACCAAGACGGACTGCCTTACCAAGACGGACTGCCTTACCAAGACGGACTGCCTTACCAAGACGGACTGCCTTACCAAGACGGACTGCCTTACCAAGACGGACTGCCTTACCAAGACGGACTGCCTTACCAAGACGGACTGCCTTACCAAGACGGACTGCCTTACCAAGACGGACTGCCTTACCAAGACGGACTGCCTTACCAAGACGGACTGCCTTACCAAGACGGACTGCCTTACCAAGACGGACTGCCTTACCAAGACGGACTGCCTTACCAAGACGGACTGCCTTACCAAGACGGACTGCCTTACCAAGACGGACTGCCTTACCAAGACGGACTGCCTTATCAAGACGGACTGCCTTACCAAGACGGACTGCCTTACCAAGACGGACTGCCTTACCAAGACGGACTGCCTTACCAAGACGGACTGCCTTACCAAGACGGACTGCCTTACCAAGACGGACTGCCTTACCAAGACGGACTGCCTTACCAAGACGGACTGCCTTACCAAGACGGACTGCCTTTCCAAGACGGACTGCCTTACCAAGACGGACTGCCTTACCAAGACGGACTGCCTTACCAAGACGGACTGCCTTACCAAGACGGACTGCCTTACCAAGACGGACTGCCTTACCAAGACGGACTGCCTTACCAAGACGGACTGCCTTTCCAAGACGGACTGCCTTACCAAGACGGACTGCCTTACCAAGACGGACTGCCTTACCAAGACGGACTGCCTTACCAAGACGGACTGCCTTACCAAGACGGACTGCCTTACCAAGACGGACTGCCTTTCCAAGACGGACTGCCTTACCAAGACGGACTGCCTTACCAAGACGGACTGCCTTACCAAGACGGACTGCCTTACCAAGACGGACTGCCTTACCAAGACGGACTGCCTTACCAAGACGGACTGCCTTACCAAGACGGACTGCCTTTCCAAGACGGACTGCCTTACCAAGACGGACTGCCTTACCAAGACGGACTGCCTTACCAAGACGGACTGCCTTACCAAGACGGACTGCCTTACCAAGACGGACTGCCTTACCAAGACGGACTGCCTTACCAAGACGGACTGCCCTACCAAGACGGACTGCCTTACCAAGACGGACTGCCTTACCAAGACGGACTGCCTTACCAAGACGGACTGCCTTTCCAAGACGGACTGCCTTTCCAAGACGGACTGCCTTCCAAGACGGACTGCCTTACCAAGACGGACTGCCTTTCCAAGACGGACTGCCTTACCAAGACGGACTGCCTTCCAAGACGGACTGCCTTTCCAAGACGGACTGCCTTACCAAGACGGACTGCCTTTCCAAGACGGACTGCCTTCCAAGACGGACTGCCTTACCAAGACGGACTGCCTTACCAAGACGGACTGCCTTACCAAGACGGACTGCCTTACCAAGACGGACTGCCTTACCAAGACGGACTGCCTTACCAAGACGGACTGCCTTACCAAGACGGACTGCCTTACCAAGACGGACTGCCTTACCAAGACGGACTGCCTTACCAAGACGGACTGCCTTACCAAGACGGACTGCCTTACCAAGACGGACTGCCTTACCAAGACGGACTGCCTTACCAAGACGGACTGCCTTTCCAAGACGGACTGCCTTACCAAGACGGACTGCCTTACCAAGACGGACTGCCTTACCAAGACGGACTGCCTTACCAAGACGGACTGCCTTACCAAGACGGACTGCCTTACCAAGACGGACTGCCTTACCAAGACGGACTGCCTTACCAAGACGGACTGCCTTACCAAGACGGACTGCCTTACCAAGACGGACTGCCTTACCAAGACGGACTGCCTTACCAAGACGGACTGCCTTACCAAGACGGACTGCCTTACCAAGACGGACTGCCTTACCAAGACGGACTGCCTTACCAAGACGGACTGCCTTACCAAGACGGACTGCCTTACCAAGACGGACTGCCTTACCAAGACGGACTGCCTTACCAAGACGGACTGCCTTACCAAGACGGACTGCCTACCAAGACGGACTGCCTTACCAAGACGGACTGCCTTACCAAGACGGACTGCCTTACCAAGACGGACTGCCTTACCAAGACGGACTGCCTTTCCAAGACGGACTGCCTTACCAAGACGGACTGCCTTACCAAGACGGACTGCCTTACCAAGACGGACTGCCTTACCAAGACGGACTGCCTTACCAAGACGGACTGCCTTACCAAGACGGACTGCCTTACCAAGACGGACTGCCTTACCAAGACGGACTGCCTTACCAAGACGGACTGCCTTACCAAGACGGACTGCCTTACCAAGACGGACTGCCTTACCAAGACGGACTGCCTTACCAAGACGGACTGCCTTACCAAGACGGACTGCCTTACCAAGACGGACTGCCTTACCAAGACGGACTGCCTTACCAAGACGGACTGCCTTACCAAGACGGACTGCCTTACCAAGACGGACTGCCTTACCAAGACGGACTGCCTTACCAAGACGGACTGCCTTACCAAGACGGACTGCCTTACCAAGACGGACTGCCTTACCAAGACGGACTGCCTTACCAAGACGGACTGCCTTACCAAGACGGACTGCCTTACCAAGACGGACTGCCTTCCAAGACGGACTGCCTTACCAAGACGGACTGCCTTACCAAGACGGACTGCCTTACCAAGACGGACTGCCTTACCAAGACGGACTGCCTTACCAAGACGGACTGCCTTACCAAGACGGACTGCCTTACCAAGACGGACTGCCTTACCAAGACGGACTGCCTTACCAAGACGGACTGCCTCCAAGACGGACTGCCTTACCAAGACGGACTGCCTTACCAAGACGGACTGCCTCCAAGACGGACTGCCTTTCCAAGACGGACTGCCTTACCAAGACGGACTGCCTTACCAAGACGGACTGCTTTCCAAGACGGACTGCCTTTCCAAGACGGACTGCCTTACCAAGACGGACTGCCTTACCAAGACGGACTGCCTTACCAAGACGGACTGCCTTACCAAGACGGACTGCCTTACCAAGACGGACTGCCTTACCAAGACGGACTGCCTTACCAAGACGGACTGCCTTACCAAGACGGACTGCCTTACCAAGACGGACTGCCTTACCAAGACGGACTGCCTTACCAAGACGGACTGCCTTACCAAGACGGACTGCCTTACCAAGACGGACTGCCTTCCAAGACGGACTGCCTTACCAAGACGGACTGCCTTACCAAGACGGACTGCCTTACCAAGACGGACTGCCTTACCAAGACGGACTGCCTTACCAAGACGGACTGCCTTACCAAGACGGACTGCCTTACCAAGACGGACTGCCTTACCAAGACGGACTGCCTTACCAAGACGGACTGCCTTACCAAGACGGACTGCCTTACCAAGACGGACTGCCTTACCAAGACGGACTGCCTTACCAAGACGGACTGCCTTACCAAGACGGACTGCCTTACCAAGACGGACTGCCTTACCAAGACGGACTGCCTTACCAAGACGGACTGCCTTACCAAGACGGACTGCCTTTCCAAGACGGACTGCCTTACCAAGACGGACTGCCTTACCAAGACGGACTGCCTTACCAAGACGGACTGCCTTACCAAGACGGACTGCCTTACCAAGACGGACTGCCTTACCAAGACGGACTGCCTTACCAAGACGGACTGCCTTACCAAGACGGACTGCCTTACCAAGACGGACTGCCTTACCAAGACGGACTGCCTTACCAAGACGGACTGCCTTACCAAGACGGACTGCCTTACCAAGACGGACTGCCTTACCAAGACGGACTGCCTTACCAAGACGGACTGCCTTACCAAGACGGACTGCCTTACCAAGACGGACTGCCTTACCAAGACGGACTGCCTTACCAAGACGGACTGCCTTACCAAGACGGACTGCCTTACCAAGACGGACTGCCTTACCAAGACGGACTGCCTTACCAAGACGGACTGCCTTACCAAGACGGACTGCCTTACCAAGACGGACTGCCTTACCAAGACGGACTGCCTTACCAAGACGGACTGCCTTACCAAGACGGACTGCCTTACCAAGACGGACTGCCTTACCAAGACGGACTGCCTTACCAAGACGGACTGCCTTACCAAGACGGACTGCCTTACCAAGACGGACTGCCTTACCAAGACGGACTGCCTTATCAAGACGGACTGCCTTACCAAGACGGACTGCCTTACCAAGACGGACTGCCTTACCAAGACGGACTGCCTTACCAAGACGGACTGCCTTACCAAGACGGACTGCCTTTCCAAGACGGACTGCCTTACCAAGACGGACTGCCTTACCAAGACGGACTGCCTTACCAAGACGGACTGCCTTACCAAGACGGACTGCCTTACCAAGACGGACTGCCTTACCAAGACGGACTGCCTTACCAAGACGGACTGCCTTACCAAGACGGACTGCCTTACCAAGACGGACTGCCTTACCAAGACGGACTGCCTTACCAAGACGGACTGCCTTACCAAGACGGACTGCCTTACCAAGACGGACTGCCTTACCAAGACGGACTGCCTTACCAAGACGGACTGCCTTTCCAAGACGGACTGCCTTTCCAAGACGGACTGCCTTTCCAAGACGGACTGCCTTTCCAAGACGGACTGCCTTTCCAAGACGGACTGCCTTCCAAGACGGACTGCCTTACCAAGACGGACTGCCTTACCAAGACGGACTGCCTTACCAAGACGGACTGCCTTACCAAGACGGACTGCCTTACCAAGACGGACTGCCTTACCAAGACGGACTGCCTTACCAAGACGGACTGCCTTACCAAGACGGACTGCCTTACCAAGACGGACTGCCTTACCAAGACGGACTGCCTTACCAAGACGGACTGCCTTACCAAGACGGACTGCCTTACCAAGACGGACTGCCTTACCAAGACGGACTGCCTTACCAAGACGGACTGCCTTACCAAGACGGACTGCCTTACCAAGACGGACTGCCTTACCAAGACGGACTGCCTTACCAAGACGGACTGCCTTACCAAGACGGACTGCCTTACCAAGACGGACTGCCTTACCAAGACGGACTGCCTTACCAAGACGGACTGCCTTACCAAGACGGACTGCCTTACCAAGACGGACTGCCTTACCAAGACGGACTGCCTTACCAAGACGGACTGCCTTACCAAGACGGACTGCCTTACCAAGACGGACTGCCTTACCAAGACGGACTGCCTTACCAAGACGGACTGCCTTACCAAGACGGACTGCCTTACCAAGACGGACTGCCTTACCAAGACGGACTGCCTTACCAAGACGGACTGCCTTACCAAGACGGACTGCCTTACCAAGACGGACTGCCTTACCAAGACGGACTGCCTTACCAAGACGGACTGCCTTACCAAGACGGACTGCCTTACCAAGACGGACTGCCTTACCAAGACGGACTGCCTTACCAAGACGGACTGCCTTACCAAGACGGACTGCCTTACCAAGACGGACTGCCTTACCAAGACGGACTGCCTTACCAAGACGGACTGCCTTACCAAGACGGACTGCCTTACCAAGACGGACTGCCTTACCAAGACGGACTGCCTTACCAAGACGGACTGCCTTACCAAGACGGACTGCCTTACCAAGACGGACTGCCTTACCAAGACGGACTGCCTTACCAAGACGGACTGCCTTACCAAGACGGACTGCCTTACCAAGACGGACTGCCTTACCAAGACGGACTGCCTTACCAAGACGGACTGCCTTACCAAGACGGACTGCCTTACCAAGACGGACTGCCTTACCAAGACGGACTGCCTTACCAAGACGGACTGCCTTACCAAGACGGACTGCCTTACCAAGACGGACTGCCTTACCAAGACGGACTGCCTTACCAAGACGGACTGCCTTACCAAGACGGACTGCCTTACCAAGACGGACTGCCTTACCAAGACGGACTGCCTTACCAAGACGGACTGCCTTACCAAGACGGACTGCCTTACCAAGACGGACTGCCTTACCAAGACGGACTGCCTTACCAAGACGGACTGCCTTACCAAGACGGACTGCCTTACCAAGACGGACTGCCTTACCAAGACGGACTGCCTTACCAAGACGGACTGCCTTACCAAGACGGACTGCCTTACCAAGACGGACTGCCTTACCAAGACGGACTGCCTCCAAGACGGACTGCCTTACCAAGACGGACTGCCTTACCAAGACGGACTGCCTCCAAGACGGACTGCCTTTCCAAGACGGACTGCCTTTCCAAGACGGACTGCCTTACCAAGACGGACTGCTTTACCAAGACGGACTGCCTTTCCAAGACGGACTGCTTACCAAGACGGACTGCCTTACCAAGACGGACTGCCTTTCCAAGACGGACTGCCTTACCAAGACGGACTGCCTTACCAAGACGGACTGCCTTACCAAGACGGACTGCCTTACCAAGACGGACTGCCTTACCAAGACGGACTGCCTTACCAAGACGGACTGCCTTACCAAGACGGACTGCCTCTAAGACGGACTGCCTTACCAAGACGGACTGCCTTACCAAGACGGACTGCCTTTCCAAGACGGACTGCCTTACCAAGACGGACTGCCTTACCAAGACGGACTGCCTTACCAAGACGGACTGCCTTACCAAGACGGACTGCCTTACCAAGACGGACTGCCTTACCAAGACGGACTGCCTTCCAAGACGGACTGCCTTACCAAGACGGACTGCCTTACCAAGACGGACTGCCTTACCAAGACGGACTGCCTTACCAAGACGGACTGCCTTACCAAGACGGACTGCCTTACCAAGACGGACTGCCTTACCAAGACGGACTGCCTTACCAAGACGGACTGCCTTACCAAGACGGACTGCTTACCAAGACGGACTGCCTTACCAAGACGGACTGCCTTACCAAGACGGACTGCCTTACCAAGACGGACTGCCTTTCCAAGACGGACTGCCTTTCCAAGACGGACTGCCTTTCCAAGACGGACTGCCTTTCCAAGACGGACTGCCTTACCAAGACGGACTGCCTTACCAAGACGGACTGCCTTACCAAGACGGACTGCCTTACCAAGACGGACTGCCTTACCAAGACGGACTGCCTTACCAAGACGGACTGCCTTACCAAGACGGACTGCCTTACCAAGACGGACTGCCTTACCAAGACGGACTGCCTTACCAAGACGGACTGCCTTTCCAAGACGGACTGCCTTACCAAGACGGACTGCCTTACCAAGACGGACTGCCTTTCCAAGACGGACTGCCTTACCAGGACGGACTGCCTTACCAAGACGGACTGCCTTACCAAGACGGACTGCCTTACCAAGACGGACTGCCTTACCAAGACGGACTGCCTTACCAAGACGGACTGCCTTACCAAGACGGACTGCCTTACCAAGACGGACTGCCTTACCAAGACGGACTGCCTTACCAAGACGGACTGCCTTACCAAGACGGACTGCCTTACCAAGACGGACTGCCTTACCAAGACGGACTGCCTTATCAAGACGGACTGCCTTACCAAGACGGACTGCCTTACCAAGACGGACTGCCTTACCAAGACGGACTGCCTTACCAAGACGGACTGCCTTACCAAGACGGACTGCCTTACCAAGACGGACTGCCTTACCAAGACGGACTGCCTTTCCAAGACGGACTGCCTTACCAAGACGGACTGCCTTACCAAGACGGACTGCCTTACCAAGACGGACTGCCTTACCAAGACGGACTGCCTTACCAAGACGGACTGCCTTACCAAGACGGACTGCCTTACCAAGACGGACTGCCTTACCAAGACGGACTGCCTTACCAAGACGGACTGCCTTACCAAGACGGACTGCCTTACCAAGACGGACTGCCTTACCAAGACGGACTGCCTTACCAAGACGGACTGCCTTACCAAGACGGACTGCCTTACCAAGACGGACTGCCTTACCAAGACGGACTGCCTTTCCAAGACGGACTGCCTTACCAAGACGGACTGCCTTTCCAAGACGGACTGCCTTACCAAGACGGACTGCCTTTCCAAGACGGACTGCCTTACCAAGACGGACTGCCTTACCAAGACGGACTGCCTTTCCAAGACGGACTGCCTTACCAAGACGGACTGCCTTTCCAAGACGGACTGCCTTTCCAAGACGGACTGCCTTACCAAGACGGACTGCCTTACCAAGACGGACTGCCTTACCAAGACGGACTGCCTTACCAAGACGGACTGCCTTACCAAGACGGACTGCCTTACCAAGACGGACTGCCTTTCCAAGACGGACTGCCTTACCAAGACGGACTGCCTTACCAAGACGGACTGCCTTACCAAGACGGACTGCCTTACCAAGACGGACTGCCTTACCAAGACGGACTGCCTTACCAAGACGGACTGCCTTACCAAGACGGACTGCCTTCCAAGACGGACTGCCTTACCAAGACGGACTGCCTTACCAAGACGGACTGCCTTACCAAGACGGACTGCCTTACCAAGACGGACTGCCTTACCAAGACGGACTGCCTTACCAAGACGGACTGCCTTACCAAGACGGACTGCCTTACCAAGACGGACTGCCTTACCAAGACGGACTGCCTTACCAAGACGGACTGCCTTACCAAGACGGACTGCCTTTCCAAGACGGACTGCCTTACCAAGACGGACTGCCTTACCAAGACGGACTGCCTTACCAAGACGGACTGCCTTTCCAAGACGGACTGCCTTACCAAGACGGACTGCCTTTCCAAGACGGACTGCCTTTCCAAGACGGACTGCCTTACCAAGACGGACTGCCTTTCCAAGACGGACTGCCTTTCCAAGACGGACTGCCTTTCCAAGACGGACTGCCTTACCAAGACGGACTGCCTTACCAAGACGGACTGCCTTACCAAGACGGACTGCCTTTCCAAGACGGACTGCCTTACCAAGACGGACTGCCTTACCAAGACGGACTGCCTTACCAAGACGGACTGCCTTACCAAGACGGACTGCCTTACCAAGACGGACTGCCTTACCAAGACGGACTGCCTTACCAAGACGGACTGCCTTACCAAGACGGACTGCCTTACCAAGACGGACTGCCTTACCAAGACGGACTGCCTTACCAAGACGGACTGCCTTACCAAGACGGACTGCCTTACCAAGACGGACTGCCTTACCAAGACGGACTGCCTTACCAAGACGGACTGCCTTACCAAGACGGACTGCCTTACCAAGACGGACTGCCTTACCAAGACGGACTGCCTTACCAAGACGGACTGCCTTACCAAGACGGACTGCCTTACCAAGACGGACTGCCTTACCAAGACGGACTGCCTTACCAAGACGGACTGCCTTACCAAGACGGACTGCCTTACCAAGACGGACTGCCTTACCAAGACGGACTGCCTTACCAAGACGGACTGCCTTACCAAGACGGACTGCCTTACCAAGACGGACTGCCTTACCAAGACGGACTGCCTTACCAAGACGGACTGCCTTACCAAGACGGACTGCCTTACCAAGACGGACTGCCTTACCAAGACGGACTGCCTTACCAAGACGGACTGCCTTACCAAGACGACTGCCTTACCAAGACGGACTGCCTTTCCAAGACGGACTGCCTTACCAAGACGGACTGCCTTACCAAGACGGACTGCCTTACCAAGACGGACTGCCTTACCAAGACGGACTGCCTTACCAAGACGGACTGCCTTACCAAGACGGACTGCCTTACCAAGACGGACTGCCTTACCAAGACGGACTGCCTTACCAAGACGGACTGCCTTACCAAGACGGACTGCCTTACCAAGACGGACTGCCTTACCAAGACGGACTGCCTTACCAAGACGGACTGCCTTACCAAGACGGACTGCCTTACCAAGACGGACTGCCTTACCAAGACGGACTGCCTTACCAAGACGGACTGCCTTACCAAGACGGACTGCCTTACCAAGACGGACTGCCTTACCAAGACGGACTGCCTTACCAAGACGGACTGCCTTACCAAGACGGACTGCCTTACCAAGACGGACTGCCTTACCAAGACGGACTGCCTTACCAAGACGGACTGCCTTACCAAGACGGACTGCCTTACCAAGACGGACTGCCTTACCAAGACGGACTGCCTTACCAAGACGGACTGCCTTACCAAGACGGACTGCCTTACCAAGACGGACTGCCTTATCAAGACGGACTGCCTTACCAAGACGGACTGCCTTAGCAAGACGGACTGCCTTACCAAGACGGACTGCCTTACCAAGACGGACTGCCTTCCCAAGACGGACTGCCTTTCCAAGACGGACTGCCTTACCAAGACGGACTGCCTTACCAAGACGGACTGCCTTACCAAGACGGACTGCCTTACCAAGACGGACTGCCTTACCAAGACGGACTGCCTTACCAAGACGGACTGCCTTACCAAGACGGACTGCCTTACCAAGACGGACTGCCTTACCAAGAGGGACTGCCTTATCAAGACGGACTGCCTTACCAAGACGGACTGCCTTACCAAGACGGACTGCCTTACCAAGACGGACTGCCCTACCAAGACGGACTGCCTTACCAAGACGGACTGCCTTACCAAGACGGACTGCCTCTAAGACGGACTGCCTTACCAAGACGGACTGCCTTACCAAGACGGACTGCCTTATCAAGACGGACTGCCTTACCAAGACGGACTGCCTTACCAAGACGGACTGCCTTACCAAGACGGACTGCCTTACCAAGACGGACTGCCTTACCAAGACGGACTGCCTTACCAAGACGGACTGCCTCTAAGACGGACTGCCTTACCAAGACGGACTGCCTTACCAAGACGGACTGCCTTACCAAGACGGACTGCCTTTCCAAGACGGACTGCCTTCCAAGACGGACTGCCTTACCAAGACGGACTGCCTTACCAAGACGGACTGCCTTCCAAGACGGACTGCCTTACCAAGACGGACTGCCTTACCAAGACGGACTGCCTCCAAGACGGACTGCCTTACCAAGACGGACTGCCTTACCAAGACGGACTGCCGTATCAAGACGGACTGCCTTACCAAGACGGACTGCCTTACCAAGACGGACTGCCTTACCAAGACGGACTGCCTTACCAAGACGGACTGCCTCCAAGACGGACTGCCTTACCAAGACGGACTGCCTTACCAAGACGGACTGCCTTCCAAGACGGACTGCCTTTCCAAGACGGACTGCCTTACCAAAACGGACTGCCTCCAAGACGGACTGCCTTACCAAGACGGACTGCCTTACCAAGACGGACTGCCTCCGAGACGGACTGCTTTTCCAAGACGGACTAGTTTCCTAGACGGACTGCCTTTCCAAGACGGACTGCTTTTCCAAGACGGACTGCCTTTCCAAGACGGACTGCTTTTCCAAGACGGACTGCCTTTCCAAGACGGACTGCCTTTCCAAGACGGACTGCCTTACCAAGACGGACTGCCTTTCCAAGACAGACTGCCTTACCAAGACGGACTGCCTTACCAAGACGGACTGCCTTACCAAGACGGACTGCCTTACCAAGACGGACTGCCTTACCAACACGGACTGCCTTACCAAGACGGACTGCCTCTAAGACGGACTGCCTTACCAAGACGGACTGCCTTACCAAGACGGACTGCCTTTCCAAGACGGACTGCCTCCAAGACGGACTGCCTTACCAAGACGGACTGCCTTACCAAGACGGACTGCCTTACCAAGACGGACTGCCTTACTAAGACGGACTGCTTTACCAAGACGGACTGCCTTTCCAAGACGGACTGCCTTACCAAGACGGACTGCCTTACCAAGACGGACTGCCTTTCCAAGACGGACTGCCTTTCCAAGACGGACTGCTTTTCCAAGACGGACTGCCTTTCCAAGACGGACTGCCTTACCAAGACGGACTGCCTTACCAAGACGGACTGCCTTACCAAGACGGACTGCCGTACCAAGACGGACTGCCTTACCAAGACGGACTGCCTTACCAAGACGGACTGCCTTACCAAGACGGACTGCCTTATCAAGACGGACTGCCTTACCAAGACGGACTGCCTTTCCAAGACGGACTGTCTTTCCAAGACGGACTGCCTTTCCAAGACGGACTGCCTTACCAAGACGGACTGCCTTTCCAAGACGGACTGCCTTTCCAAGACGGACTGCCTTACCAAGACGAACTGCCTTCCCAAGACGGACTGCCTTTCCAAGACGGACTGCCTTACCAAGACGAACTGCCTTCCCAAGACGGACTGCCTTACCAAGACGGACTGCCTTACCAAGACGGACTGCCTTACCAAGACGGACTGCCTTACCAAGACGGACTGCCTTACCAAGACGGACTGCCTTACCAAGACGGACTGCCTTACCAAGACGGACTGCCTTACCAAGACGGACTGCCTTACCAAGACGGACTGCCTTACCAAGACGGACTGCCTTTCCAAGACGGACTGCCTTTCCAAGACGGACTGCCTTACCAAGACGGACTGCCTTACAAGACGGACTGCCTTACCAAGACGGACTGCCTTACCAAGACGGACTGCCTTACCAAGACGGACTGCCTTACCAAGACGGACTGCCTTACCAAGACGGACTGCCTTACCAAGACGGACTGCCTTAGCAAGACGGACTGCCTTACCAAGACGGACTGCCTTACCAAGAGGGACTGCCTTATCAAGACGGACTGCCTTCCCAAGACGGACTGCCTTAGCAAGACGGACTGCCTTACCAAGACGGACTGCCTTACCAAGACAAACTGCCTTCCCAAGACGGACTGCCTTTCCAAGACGGACTGCCTTACCAAGACGGACTGCCTTACCAAGACGGACTGCCTTACCAAGACGGACTGCCTTACCAAGACGGACTGCCTTACCAAGACGGACTGCCTTACCAAGATGGATTGCCTTAGCAAGACGGACTGCCTTACCAAGACGGACTGCCTTACCAAGAGGGACTGCCTTATCAAGACGGACTGCCTTACCAAGACGGACTGCCTTACCAAGACGGACTGCCTTACCAAGACGGACTTCCCTACCAAGACGGACTGCCTTACCAAGACGGACTGCCTTACCAAGACGGACTGCCTTACCAAGACGGACTGACTCTAAGACGGACTGCCTTACCAAGACGGACTGCCTTACCAAGAGGGACTGCCGTATCTGTTAGAGATTAAGGACGGAGTCTATGAAGATTAGGGGCTGAAATATCTCAAAATCGTCAACTACAATTCTGGACAGAAAAGTCGTCGTCACAAGAAAACGTCGTCGACGAAAGGTCCACTGTTAGAATTCTTTCAAACTCGAGTATGTTGTAGCCCTTGACCGTGGCTATCTTTCCCAATTTGAATAGTATCAGAATATGGAGTATAACTCGAGTTATGAACTTCGGCGCACTAGGGGGTATGCTGCCATAGAAAACGTAACTCAATCACAATGATCTCACAAGTTCACACAAGAAAGTTAGAGTAGCAATAGAACCAGGTAGGAGGGGATGAGGAGGACGAGAGGGAAGGTCCCAAGAGAGTCCCCAACCAAGGAAACCCCATGCCATACAATTCCCTTCCCCATAGGCAACCCAACTTTGACCTTTGTCACTATCCCAACCTCCACAATCCACCTCAACCCAACTTGGCCACACTTGCCAACCTGGTTTGGTTTCTCCCAACCATTTGGCAGCAACTACAGTAGAAAAGACGAATTTCCCAACCCCCAAAAGTCTGTACCCCATATTGAGTCAACCCCACAACTTCCCATAGTCACCACAACCAAATATCAAAAGCATACGAACTCCAACGTTCGTAACTTTCTTGTTCGTGCTCCGATTGAAGCGATACTTGGTTCCTCGGAAAGCTCTTGAGCAGAGGAGTCACTTCAGATATCTGCTCAAGCCAAATAACATTCACACACACACTCAGAAAAACCAAACCGCACAAAACACAAATTCTTGCACACACTCACAACACGCATGCAACGCACGAACATATGATGGGAGGCAGACAGACGTGAATGCGAATGGTAGCATCACTCAACAAACTCCCCCTCTGGCTGCCAACCATCATCCCACATGCCATAGCTCAAGCATGCATCCTCAATGCACACTCATCCCAGCAAGCTTCATGCCCTTCCAATGCTCAGATTCAGCCAGGCGCTTGGTGAGAATGTCAGCCGCCTGCTGATGGGTCTTCACAATCTCCAGCCGCACCTCCTTGTCCAGGAGCCTCCTCACCCAATGCCACTTAGGCCTGATGTGCTTCGTCAGCCCATGAAGGCAAGCATTCTTAGCAAGCTTCACAGCCGACTCGTTGTCACAGAAAATCACAGTTGGATCCTTTTGGCACACTCCGATCTCCTCCAACAAACGCCTCAGCCACACCACCTCCTTTGCCCCATGATGCAGAGCCATGTACTCTGTCTCACACGAGGACTGCCCCACCTCGTTCTGCTTCTTGCTGCGCCAGCTCACAGCACCACCTCCAAACAGGCACACATAGCCTCCAATGCTGGTGCCATCCGCCTTCACAGAGTTGAAGCTAGCGTCGGTGTAGCAGGTCAGGAGCATCTCCCCCTTGCCCAAATCAGCTGCACCCCTCTGCAGCCTTTGTCGCACAGCACTGTACTCCAAGCCCACTAATGCCGTAGCGCTCACATAGCGGACCAACCTCTTGGCCGCTTCCAGCTGCTCATGACTGGGGCGTGAAACCACACTTGCAAGCCTGGATGTAGCAAAGGCAATGTCAGGCCGCGTGTGGTTAGCCGCATAATTGAGTGCCCCCACCATGGAATGAAACAGCTTCCTGTCACTCTCACCCACCACCTCCTCTTCAGCACAGGGCTCCACAGTGAACCCCGAAGGCAGTGGGGTGGCTGGCTTTCCTCCATCTTGCAGCCCATACTTCTCAGCCAGCCCCTCACAATACTTTCTCTGGTGCAACCTCAACACTCCCTTGTCAAGGTCCCTCTCCACATGCATGCCCAAATAGTACTTCACATCTCCCATCTTGGAGCACTTAAACTGCATCTCCAGCATCTCCTCCACATGCTCAATCATTGCAGACGACTCAGAGAAGAGCAGGATGTCATCCACATACACCAGGAGCATGAGAAACTGCTCCTTCTCCTGCAGCAGGAACAAGCTGTGATCACACTCACTCTTCTTGAAACCCCCAGCCAGCAGAGTCTCCTCTAACTTGTGGTACCATGCACGAGGAGCCTGCTTCAGGCCATAGATGGCCTTCTTCAGCCTGCACACCCTGCCGCTCCCATCATCCAAACCCTCAGGCTGTAACATGTACAGCTCCTCCAGAATGATCCCATTGAGGAAGGCGGTGGTGATGTCCATCTGCTTCACCCGCCATCCACGGTATGCTGCCATTGCCAATGACACCCGAAGTGTTGTGCCTTTCCCCACAGGAGCATAGAGCTCGTTGAAGTCCTTTCCCTTTGTCTGCTGAAACCCCTTAGCCACAAGCCTTGACTTGTAGCGGGTCAGCGCCCCATCAGGTCCGTACTTGTGCCTGAAAATCAGCTTGGAAGAAATGGCCTTCTTCCCAGGTGGCAGCTCACACAGCTCCCACGTCTCATTCTCTAGCAGAGAATCATACTCCTCCTTCACACTCTGCTTCCACTTTTCAGCATCGGGCCCGCTCAATGCCTCAGCTAGCGTCTTGGGCTCAGGGACGGCTGCCCAGTAGCAGTGTGCTATCTCATCCTCATCACACTGCTCAGCCACACTCCCAGCCCTTACCACCTTTGGCTTGCCACGGCTTGCATAGGTCAGCCTGTTAGGAGGGCGCACATCCCTCCTAGGACGGTCAGCCGTACGTCCGGCACCTTGTGGAGCACCTTGCTCCTCCTGCTGCTGCGGCTGCTGCTGCTGTTGCTGCTGCTGCTGCTCCTCCACCTCAGGTTCTCCCCCATCCTCTGTCACCCCAGAGATCTCATTCTCAGAGACAGAAACCTCCACTTGCCTTGAAGGCCGCTGCACCTCATCGGCCTCGACAATTAGCGGTGTCGTTGGAAGCTTCTGCTGCTGCTGCTGCTTCCACTCCTTGTAGTACAAGGACTCAAGGAACTTCACATCCCTTGACACGGTCAGCTGCTGGCTGGTCAAGTCCCAAATCAGCCAGCCCTTGTGATCCTTAGCAAGCCCCAAGTGCACACCCCATCTCCCAGAAGCTTCCAGTTTTCCCCTCTTCTCCTTAGGCACATGAAACACCACCATGCACCCAAAGGCTCTCAGCATGTTCACAGCTGGTGCAATCCCATACCACTTGGTGTAGGGGACCCACTGCTTGTCCCCCACAGTTGCCAGCACCCTGTTCTTCACAACAACGACCTGCCGCAGTGCTGTCACCCAAAACGGATCCGGCAGCCCTGCACGCCCAAGGAGAGTGCGAGCACCTTCCTGCAGGGTCCGGTTGAACCGCTCAGCCACGCCATTCTGCTGAGGGTTGTAAGGCACTGTGAGCTGATGCTGGATCCCCTTCCGCTTCAGCTCCTTCTCAAAATCAGCGCCGATGAACTCTCCTCCGTTGTCAGTGCGGATCACCTTCACCTTGTGTCCGCTTTCCCTTTGTGCTCTCGGCATCCACTCCTTAAGAACAGCCGCTGCCACCTCCCCCTTAGTCTTGAGAGGGTACACCCACACCGCACGCGTGTGGTCGTCCACAATCGTCAAGAAGTAGCGGCTGCCCGAGAGAGAAAGGGCCCTCGTGGGGCCCACCACATCCATGTGCACTAGTGCAAGTGGTGCCTTGGCTGGTCCTGTGCTGCTGCTGAAGGGAAACTTCGTGAATTTGGTCTCAAGGCAGGTAGGGCAGCTCCCAATCTCCTTTGCTCCCCCCTTCACCTCCAGCCCCTTCAAGCACCCATCCTTTACCAACTTCTGCAGCATAGGAATGTTCACATGGCACAGCCTCTCATGCCACGTCTCCCAATCAGCCTCACCACTCCCAGATGAAGCCTTTGCCCATGCAGCTGTCGCATCCACACCAGCAAGCACCTCACCATGTGGCTGTTGTGGCTGCTGCACCTTCTTGACTGCATCCAGGGCCCCAGCAGTTGGTGCAGTCTCCTCTCCTCCCGCAGTTGCTTTAGCCGCTGCCGCTGCCTTTGCCGTTGCTGGTGGTTTCCCCTTCCAAGGGATGATGGGCAGCTGCCACAAGTCCTTGATGCAGCTGCTCTTCTCCTCCAAGTTCCACAGCAGCAACTTCCCAAGCTTTGCACGGCAGCTGGTTGGGCCGAAGGTAACTTCAGCCTTGCTCTTCTGCAGCCGGCGCACAGAAAGAAGGTTAGCGGACAAACCTTCAACCAACAGCACATTCCCAAGCCCCACAAGCTCTCCATTGGCTCCCATCACCTTGGCATTCCCAACACCAATCACAGGGAGCAAAGCACCTGAAGCGGCAGCCACAAACTTGATCTTCCCAGGAGGTTTTACCTCATCAAGCAAATCTGCCCGTGGGGTCATATGACTCGTGCAACCTGAATCGATCACCCAGTGAGTGAGGGGGTGCATCACAACCTTCCCAACTGAACCCACATCACCCCCACTCCCTTGCACATCCTCAACCATGAGGAACATCCCAGGGTCGGCTTTACCTTGTGCACCATCACCTTGTGCACCTGAACCTTGCACAGCGCCACCGCGTGCACGTTCACCACTTGGCGGCTTCATGCCTGGAGGGGCCCATCCCTCAGGCCGGCTGAAACACTTGAACCACGGGTGTCCAGCCTTCTTGCAGTACCAGCACGCACCCTCCATTCGGGTGCTCCCCCTGCCACCAGAGCTCCCATGCCCCTCATTGTAGTCACCTCGGCCTCTCCCTCTGCCAAAGCCTCTCCCACGGCCTCGGCCTATCCCTCCCCCTCTTCCTCTGCTGCCTCCTGCAGCTCCATACCCCTCAGCAGTTTTGTTGGCAGCACCACCTCCCGTGTGGCGTCTGCGGAAGTCCTCCTGCAGAATCTGCTGCCGTAGCCACTCAGGCGTCCATTTGTCCTGCTGAACGTTGAGGGTGGGGATGAGGTTGTCCCACGAGTTGTCGAGCACCGAGATGATCTTGGTGCACTGTTGCATCTGCGACACTTCGCTGCCCGCCGCTGCCATCCTCGCATAGGTGTCCTTGATCTTGTCAAGGACCCGTTTCACATCATCTCCCGGTTTCATGGAGAGGGCAGCCAACTCCTTCTCCAACACAATCACCATCGGCAGCGTGTTGGGCTGAATCACGTCGCGTAGCAGCTTCCATGCCTTCGGTCCGGAATCATCCAACTCCACCAAATCCTTGATGTGCTGGAACATGTCGTTGTTGACCGATTGGAGGATGAGGTCGTACAGCACCGCGCTCTTCTCAATCCACCGATCGCGGGCATCTCCTTCCCCCGGCATCTTCTCCTCTCCCATTGCAATTTTCAGCAGCTTGTAGCGCTTGAAGGCGCTCCGCATCCGCCCGCTCCATTCCTCATAGTTGGAGCCATCCAAAGCTTCAATCTTGGATGGTGGCGGCTCACTCCTCTTCTCAGCTGCATCTCCACTCCCTTGATTCATCTCCTCTGCTCCCAATCAGAGGTTTCAGCTCCCCCTTTTGCTGGTCACAATGTAGATCCACACAATCTTCACAAGTGTCAGCGCCAACGAAATTTCGGCAGAGTTTCCCCTTAGCGGAAGTCACATCCAACCTCCAGAACTCCACTTAGGCACGCCCACAGGCCATGGTGGGTCTAGGAGGGTCTTCACACTTCAGTAGACTCCCCACAAGGTCCTTAATCAGCTCTGATACCACTTGTTAGAGATTAAGGACGGAGTCTATGAAGATTAGGGGCTGAAATATCTCAAAATCGTCAACTACAATTCTGGACAGAAAAGTCGTCGTCACAAGAAAACGTCGTCGACGAAAGGTCCACTGTTAGAATTCTTTCAAACTCGAGTATGTTGTAGCCCTTGACCGTGGCTATCTTTCCCAATTTGAATAGTATCAGAATATGGAGTATAACTCGAGTTATGAACTTCGGCGCACTAGGGGGTATGCTGCCATAGAAAACGTAACTCAATCACAATGATCTCACAAGTTCACACAAGAAAGTTAGAGTAGCAATAGAACCAGGTAGGAGGGGATGAGGAGGACGAGAGGGAAGGTCCCAAGAGAGTCCCCAACCAAGGAAACCCCATGCCATACAATTCCCTTCCCCATAGGCAACCCAACTTTGACCTTTGTCACTATCCCAACCTCCACAATCCACCTCAACCCAACTTGGCCACACTTGCCAACCTGGTTTGGTTTCTCCCAACCATTTGGCAGCAACTACAGTAGAAAAGACGAATTTCCCAACCCCCAAAAGTCTGTACCCCATATTGAGTCAACCCCACAACTTCCCATAGTCACCACAACCAAATATCAAAAGCATACGAACTCCAACGTTCGTAACTTTCTTGTTCGTGCTCCGATTGAAGCGATACTTGGTTCCTCGGAAAGCTCTTGAGCAGAGGAGTCACTTCAGATATCTGCTCAAGCCAAATAACATTCACACACACACTCAGAAAAACCAAACCGCACAAAACACAAATTCTTGCACACACTCACAACACGCATGCAACGCACGAACATATGATGGGAGGCAGACAGACGTGAATGCGAATGGTAGCATCACTCAACAGTATCAAGACGGACTGCCTTACCAAGACGGACTGCCTTACCAAGACGGACTGCCTTACCAAGACGGACTGCCTTACCAAGACGGACTGCCTTACCAACACGGACTGCCTTACCAAGACGGACTGCCTCTAAGACGGACTGCCTTACCAAGACGGACTGCCTTACCAAGAGGGACTGCCTTACCAAGACGGACTGCCTTTCCAAGACAGACTGCCTTTCCAAGACGGACTGCCTTACCAAGACGGACTGCCTTACCAAGACGGACTGCCTTCCCAAGACGGACTGCCTTACCAACACGGACTGCCTTACCAAGACGGACTGCCTCTAAGACGGACTGCCTTACCAAGACGGACTTCCTTACCAAGAGGGACTGCCGTATCAAGACGGACTGCCTTACCAAGACGGACTGCCTTACCAAGACGGACTGCCTTACCAAGACGGACTGCCTTTCCAAGACGGACTGCCTCCAAGACGGACTGCCTTACCAAGACGGACTGCCTTACCAAGACGGACTGCCTTTCCAAGACGGACTGCCTTTCCAAGACGGACTGCCTTACCAAGACGGACTGCCTCCAAGACGGACTGCCTTACCAAGACGGACTGCCTTACCAAGACGGACTGCCTCCGAGACGGACTGCTTTTCCAAGACGGACTAGTTTTCCTAGACGAACTGCTTTTCCAAGACGGACTGCTTTTCCAAGACGGACTGCTTTTCCAAGACGGACTGCTTTTCCAAGACGGACTGCCTTTCCAAGACGGACTGCCTTTCCAAGACGGACTGCCTTACCAAGACGGACTGCCTTTCCAAGACAGACTGCCTTACCAAGACGGACTGCCTTTCCAAGACGGACTGCCTTACCAAGACGGACTGCCTTACCAAGACGGACTGTCTTACCAACACGGACTGCCTTACCAAGACGGACTGCCTCTAAGACGGACTGCCTTACCAAGACGGACTGCCTTACCAAGACGAACTGCCTTTCCAAGACGGACTGCTTTTCCAAGACGGACTGCCTCCAAGACGGACTGCCTTACCAAGACGGACTGCCTTACCAAGACGGACTGCCTCCGAGACGGACTGCTTTTCCAAGACGGACTAGTTTTCCTAGACGAACTGCTTTTCCAAGACGGACTGCTTTTCCAAGACAGACTGCTTTTCCAAGACGGACTGCTTTTCCAAGACGGACTGCCTTTCCAAGATGGACTGCCTTTCCAAGACCGACTGCCTTACCAAGACGGACTGCCTTTCCAAGACAGACTGCCTTTCCAAGACGGACTGCCTTTCCAAGACGGACTACCTTACCAAGACGGACTGCCTTACCAAGACGGACTGTCTTACCAACACGGACTGCCTTACCAAGACGGACTGCCTCTAAGACGGACTGCCTTACCAAGACGGACTGCCTTACCAAGACGAACTGCCTTTCCAAGACGGACTGCCTCCAAGACGGACTGCCTTACCAAGACGGACTGCCTTACCAAGACGGACTGCCTAACCAAGACGGACTGCCTTACCAAGACGGACTGCCTTACCAAGACGGACTGCCTTACCAAGACGGACTGCCTTACCAAGACGGACTGCCTCCAAGACGAACTGCCTTACCAAGACGGACTGCCTTACCAAGACGGACTGCCTCCGAGACGGACTGCTTTTCCAAGACGGACTGCTTTTCCTAGACGGACTGCTTTTCCAAGACGGACTGCTTTTCCAAGACGGACTGCTTTTCCAAGACGGACTGCTTTTCCAAGACGGACTGCCTTTCCAAGACGGACTGCCTTTCCAAGACGGACTGCCTTACCAAGACGGACTGCCTTTCCAAGATGGACTGCCTTTCCAAGACGGACTGCCTTACCAAGACGGACTGCCTTACCAAGACGGACTGCCTTACCAACACGGACTGCCTTACCAAGACGGACTGCCTCTAAGACGTACTGCCTTACCAAGACGGACTGCCTTACCAAGCCGAACTGCCTTTCCAAGACGGACTGCCTTTCCAAGACGGACTGCCTTACCAAGACGGACTGCCTTACCAAGACGGACTGCCTTACCAAGACGGACTGCCTTACCAAGACGGAATGCCTTACCAAGACGTACTTCCTCTAAGACGGAGTGCCTTACCAAGACGGACTGCCTTTCCAAGACGGACTGCCTTACCAAGACGGACCGCCTTACCAATACGGACTGCCTTACCAAGACGGACTGCCTTTCCAAGACGGACTGCCTTACCAAGACGGACTGCCTTACCAAGACGGACTGCCTTACTAAGACGGACTGCTTTACCAAGACGGACTGCCTTTCCAAGACGGACTCCCTTACCAAGACGGACCGCCTTACCAATACGGACTGCTTTTCCAAGACGGACTGCTTTTCCAAGACGGACTGCTTTTCCAAGACGGACTGCCTTTCCAAGACGGACTGCCTTACCAAGACGGACTGCCTTACCAAGACGGACTGCCTTACCAAGACGAACTGCCTTACCAAGACGGACTGCCTTACCAAGACGGACTGCCTTACCAAGACGGACTGCCTTACCAAGACGGACAGCCTTATCAAGACGGACTGCCTTACCAAGAGTAACTGCCTTAGCAAAACGGACTGCCTTACCAAGACGGACTGCCTTACCAAGAGGGACTGCCTTATCAAGACGGACTGCCTTACCAAGACGGACTGCCTTACCAAGACGGACTTCCCTACCAAGACGGACTGCCTTACCAAGACGAACTGCCTTACCTAGATGGACTGCCTTATCAAGACGGACTGCCTTACCAAGACGGACTGCCTTACCAAGACGGCCTGCCTTACCAAGACGGACTGCCTTAGCAAGACGGACTGCCTTACCAAGACGGACTGCCTTACCAAGAGGGACTGCCTTATCAAGAGGGACTGCCTTACCAAGACGCACTGCCTTACCAAGACGGACTGCCTTACCAAGACGGACTTCCCTACCAAGACGGACTGCCTTACCAAGACGGACTGCCTTACCAAGATGGACTGCCTTACCAAGACTGACTGTCTTTCCAAGACGGACTGGCTTTCCAAGACGGACTGCCTTACCAAGACGGACTGCCTTACCGAGACGGACTGCCTTACCAAGACGGACTGCCTTACCAAGACGGACTGCCTTACCAAGACGGACTGCCCTTACCAAGACGGACTGCCTTACCAAGACGGACTGCCTTACCAAGACGGACTGCCTTACCAAGACGGACTGCCTTACCAAGACGGACTGCCTTACCAAGACGGACTGCCTTACCAAGACGGACTGCCTTCCCAAGACGGACTGCCTTACCAAGACGGACTGCCTTACCAGACGGACTGCCTTACCAAGACGGATTGCCTTACCAAGACGGACTGCCTTCCCAAGACGGGACTTGCCTTACCAAGACGGATTGCATTACCAAGACGGACTGCCTTCCAAGACGGACTTGCCCTTACCAAGACGGACTGCCTTACCAAGACGGACATGCCTTACCAAGATAGGACTGTCTTACCAAGACGGACTGCCTTCCAAGACGGACTGCCTTACCAAGACGAGACTGCCTTACCAGACGGACTGCCTTACCAAGACGGACTGCCTTACCAAGACGGACTGCCGTATCAAGACGGACTGCCTTACCAAGACGGACTGCCTTACCAAGACGGACTGCCTTTCCAAGACGGACTGCCTTACCAAGACGGACTGCCTTACCAAGACGGACTGCCTTACCAAGACGGACTACCTTACCAAGACGGACTGCCTTACCAAGACGGACTGCCTTTCCAAGTCGGACTGCCTTTCCAAGACTAACTGCCTTAGCAAGACGGACTGCCTTACCAAGACGGACTGCCTTACCAAGAGGGACTGCCTTATCAAGACGGACTGCCTTACCAAGACGGACTGCCTTACCAAGACGGACTGCCTTATCAAGACGGACTGCCTTACCAAGACGGACTGCCTTACCAAGACGGCCTGCCTTACCAAGACGGACTGCCTTAGCAAGACGGACTGCCTTACCAAGACGGACTGCCTTACCAAGAGGGACTCCCTTATCAAGAGGGACTGCCTTACCAAGACGCACTGCCTTACCAAGACGGACTGCCTTACCAAGACGGACTTCCCTACCAAGACAGACTGCCTTACCAAGACGGACTGCCTTACCAAGAGGGACTGCCTTATCAAGAGGGACTGCCTTACCAAGACGCACTGCCTTACCAAGACGGACTGCCTTACCAAGACGGACTTCCCTACCAAGACGGACTGCCTTACCAAGACGGACTGCCTTACCAAGATGGACTGCCTTACCAAGACTGACTGTCTTTCCAAGACGGACTGGCTTTCCAAGACGGACTGCCTTACCAAGACGGACTGCCTTACCGAGACGGACTGCCTTACCAAGACGGACTGCCTTACCAAGACGGACTGCCTTACCAAGACGGACTGCCTTACCAAGACGGCCTGCCTTACCAAGACGGACTGCCTTACCAAGACGGACTGCCTTACCAAGACGGACTGCCTTACCAAGACGGACTGCCTTACCGAGACGGACTGCCTTACCAAGACGGACTGCCTTACCAAGACGGACTGCCTTCCCAAGACGGACTGCCTTACCAAGACGGATTGCCTTACCAAGACGGACTGCCTTTCCAAGACGGATTGCCTTACCAAGACGGACTGCCTTACCAAGACGAACTGCCTTCTGCCCTTACCAAGACGGACTGCCTTACCAAGACGGACTGCCTTACCAAGAACGGACTGCCTTACCAAGACGGACTGCTTACCAAGACGGACTGCCTTACCAAGACGGACTGCCTTACCAAGACGGACTGCCTTACCAAGACGGACTGCCTTACCAAGACGGACTGCCTTACCAAGACGGACTGCCTTTCCAAGACGGACTGCCTTACCAAGACGGACTGCCTTACCAAGACGGACTGCCTTACCAAGACGGACTGCCTTACCAAGACGACTGCCTTACCAAGACGGACTGCCTTACCAAGACGGACTGCCTTTACCAAGACGGACTGCCTTATCCAAGACGGACTGCCTTACCAAGACGGACTGCCTTACAAGACGGACTGCCTTACAAGACGGACTGCCTTATCAAGACGGACTGCCTTACCAAGACGGACTGCCTTACCAAGACGGACTGCCTTATCAAGACGGACTGCCTTACCAAGACGGACTGCCTTACCAAGACGCCCTGCCTTACCAAGACGGACTGCCTTAGCAAGACGGACTGCCTTACCAAGACGGACTGCCTTACCAAGAGGGACTCCCTTATCAAGAGGGACTGCCTTACTAAGACGCACTGCCTTACCAAGACGGACTGCCTTACCAAGACGGACTTCCCTACCAAGACAGACTGCCTTACCAAGACGGACTGCCTTACCAAGATGGACTGCCTTACCAAGACTGACTGTCTTTCCAAGACGGACTGGGCTTTCCAGACGGACTGCCTTACCAAGACGGACTGCCTTACCGAGACGGACTGCCTTACCAAGACGGGACTGCCTTACCAAGACGGACTGCCTTACCAAGACGGACTGCCTTACCAAGACGGCCTGCCTTACCAAGACGGACTGCCTTACCAAGACGGACTGCCTTACCAAGACGGACTGCCTTACCGAGACGGACTGCCTTACCGAGACGGACTGCCTTACCAAGACGGACTGCCTTACCAAGACGGACTGCCTTCCCAAGACGGACTGCCTTACCAAGACGGATTGCCTTACCAAGACGGACTGCCTTTCCAAGACGGATTGCCTTACCAAGACGGACTGCCTTACCAAGACGGACCTGCCTTACCAAGACGGACTGCCTTACCAAGACGGACCTGCCTTACCAAGACGGACTGCCTTTCCAAGACGGACTGCCTTACCAAGACGGACTGCCTTTCCAAGACGGACTGCCTTACCAAGACGGACTTCCTTACCAAGACGGACTGCCTTACCAAGACGGACTGCCTTACCAAGACGGACTACCTTACCAAGACGGACTGCCTTACCAAGACGGACTGCCTTTCCAAGTCGGACTGCCTTTCCAAGACTAACTGCCTTAGCAAGACGGACTGCCTTACCAAGACGGACTGCCTTACCAAGAGGGACTGCCTTATCAAGACGGACTGCCTTACCCAAGGACGGACTGCCTTACCAAGACGGACTGCCTTATCAAGACGGACTGCTTACCGAGACGGACTGCCTTACCAAGACGGCCTGCCTTACCAAGACGGACTGCCTTAGCAAGACGGACTGCCTTACCAAGACGGACTGCCTTACCAAGAGGGACTCCCTTATCAAGAGGGACTGCCTTACAAGACGCACTGCCTTACCAAGACGGACTGCCTTACCAAGACGGACTTCCCTACCAAGACAGACTGCCTACCAAGACGGACTGCCTTACCAAGAGGGACTGCCTTATCAAGAGGGACTGCCCTTACCAAGACGCACTGCCTTACCAAGACGGACTGCCTTACCAGACGGACTTCCCTACCAAGACGGACTGCTTACCAAGACGGACTGCCTTACCAAGATGGACTGCCTTACCAAGACTGACTGTCTTTCCAAGACGGACTGGCTTTCCAAGACGGACTGCCTTACCAGACGGACTGCCTTACCGAGACGGACCTGCCTTACCAAGACGGACTGCCTTACCAAGACGGACTGCCTTACCAAGACGGACTGCCTTACCAAGACGGCCTGCCTTACCAAGACGGACTGCCCTTACCAAGACGGACTGCCTTACCAAGACGGACTGCCTTACCAAGACGGACTGCCTTTACCGAGACGGACTGCCTTACCAAGACGGACTGCCTTACCAAGACGGACTGCCTTCCCAAGACGGACTGCCTTACCAAGACGGATTGCCTTACCAAGACGACTGCCTTTCCAATGACGGAATTGCCTTACCAAGACGGACTGCCTTACCAAGACGAACTGCCTTCCCAAGATCGGACTGCTTACCAAGACGGACTGCCTTTACCAGACGGACGCCTTCAGATAGACTTGTCCTACCAAAGACGGACTGCCTTCCCAGACGGACTGCCTTACCCAAGACGGACTGCCCTACCAAGACGGGACTGCCTTACCAAGACGGACTGCCTTACCAAGACGGACTGCCTTTCCAAGACGGACTGCCTTACCAAGACGGACTGCCTTACCAAGACGGACTGCCTTACCAAGACGGACTGCCTTACCAAGACGGACTGCCTTACCAAGACGGACTGCCTTACCAAGACGGACTGCCTTACCAAGACGGACTGCCTTTCCAAGACGGACTGCCTTCCAAGACGGACTGCCTTACCAAGACGGACTGCCTTACCAAGACGGACTGCCTTACCAAGACGGACTGCCTTATCAAGACGGACTGCCTTACCAAGACGGACTGCCTTACCAAGACGGACTGCCTTATCAAGACGGACTGCCTTACCAAGACGGACTGCCTTACCAAGACGGACTGCCTTACCAAGACGGACTGCCTTAGCAAGACGGACTGCCTTACCAAGACGGACTGCCTTACCAAGACGGACTGCCTTATCAAGAGGGACTGCCTTACCAAGACGGACTGCCTTACCAAGACGGACTGCCTTACCAAGACGGACTTCCCTACCAAGACGGACTGCCTTACCAAGACGGACTGCCTTACCAAGACGGACTGCCTTACCAAGACTGACTGCCTTTCCAAGACGGACTGGCTTTCCAAGACGGACTGCCTTACCAAGACGGACTGCCTTACCGAGACGGACTGCCTTACCAAGACGGACTGCCTTACCAAGACGGACTGCCTTACCAAGACGGACTGCCTTACCAAGACGGACTGCCTTACCAAGACGGACTGCCTTACCAAGACGGACTGCCTTACCAAGACGGACTGCCTTACCAAGACGGACTGCCTTACCAAGACGGACTGCCTTACCAAGACGGACTGCCTTACCAAGACGGACTGCCTTACCAAGACGGACTGCCTTACCAAGACGGACTGCCTTACCAAGACGGACTGCCTTTCCAAGACGGATTGCCTTACCAAGACGGACTGCCTTACCAAGACGGACTGCCTTACCAAGACGGACTGCCTTACCAAGACGGACTGCCTTACCAAGACGGACTGCCTTACCAAGACGGACTGCCTTACCAAGACGGACTGCCTTTCCAAGACGGACTGCCTTACCAAGACGGACTGCCTTACCAAGACGGACTGCCTTACCAAGACGGACTGCCTTTCCAAGACGGACTGCCTTACCAAGACGGACTGCCTTTACCAAGACGGACTGCCTTACCAAGACGGACTGCCTTACCAAGACGGACTGCCTTACCAAGACGGACTGCCTTACCAAGACGGACTGCCTTACCAAGACGGACTGCCTTACCAAGACGGACTGCCTTTCCAAGACGGACTGCCTTTCCAAGACGGACTGCCTTACCAAGACGGACTGCCTTACCAAGACGGACTGCCTTACCAAGACGGACTGCCTTATCAAGACGGACTGCCTTCCCAAGACGGACTGCCTTATCAAGACGGACTGCCTTACCAAGACGGACTGCCTTACCAAGACGGACTGCCTTACCAAGACGGACTGCCTTACCAAGACGGACTGCCTTTCCAAGACGGACTGCCTTACCAAGACGGACTGCCTTACCAAGACGGACTGCCTTACCAAGACGGACTGCCTTACCAAGACGGACTGCCTTACCAAGACGGACTGCCTTACCAAGACGGACTGCCTTACCAAGACGGACTGCCTTACCAAGACGGACTGCCTTACCAAGACGGACTGCCTTACCAAGACGGACTGCCTTACCAAGACGGACTGCCTTATCAAGACGGACTGCCTTACCAAGACGGACTGCCTTACCAAGACGGACTGCCTTACCAAGACGGACTGCCTACCAAGACGGACTGCCTTACCAAGACGGACTGCCTTACCAAGACGGACTGCCTTACCAAGACGGACTGCCTTTCCAAGACGGACTGCTTTCCAAGACGGACTGCCTTTCCAAGACGGACTGCCTTACCAAGACGGACTGCCTTTCCAAGACGGACTGCCTTACCAAGACGGACTGCCTTTCCAAGACGGACTGCCTTACCAAGACGGACTGCTTTACCAAGACGGACTGCCTTTCCAAGACGGACTGCCTTACCAAGACGGACTGCCTTACCAAGACGGACTGCTTCCAAGACGGACTGCTTTCCAAGACGGACTGCTTTTCCAAGACGGACTGCCTTTCCAAGACGGACTGCCTTCCAAGACGGACTGCCTTACCAAGACGGACTGCCTTACCAAGACGGACTGCCTTACCAAGACGGACTGCTTTACCAAGACGGACTGCCTTTCCAAGACGGACTCCTTACCAAGACGGACTGCCTTACCAAGACGGACTGCTTTTCCAAGACGGACTGCTTTTCCAAGACGGACTGCCTTACCAAGACGGACTGCCTTACCAAGACGGACTGCCTTACCAAGACGGACTGCCTTACCAAGACGGACTGCCTTACCAAGACGGACTGCCTTACCAAGACGGACTGCCTTACCAAGACGGACTGCCTTACCAAGACGGACTGCCTTATCAAGACGGACTGCCTTACCAAGACGGACTGCCTTACCAAGACGGACTGCCTTACCAAGACGGACTGCCTACCAAGACGGACTGCCTTACCAAGACGGACTGCCTTACCAAGACGGACTGCCTTACCAAGACGGACTGTCTTTCCAAGACGGACTGCCTTTCCAAGACGGACTGCCTTACCAAGACGGACTGCCTTACCAAGACGGACTGCCTTACCAAGACGGACTGCCTTACCAAGACGGACTGCCTTACCAAGACGGACTGCCTTACCAAGACGGACTGCCTTACCAAGACGGACTGCCTTACCAAGACGGACTGCCTTCCCAAGACGGACTGCCTTACCAAGACGGACTGCCTTACCAAGACGGACTGCCTTTCCAAGACGGACTGCCTTACCAAGACGGACTGCCTTACCAAGACGGACTGCCTTCCAAGACGGACTGCCTTACCAAGACGGACTGCCTTACCAAGACGGACTGCCTTACCAAGACGGACTGCCTTACCAAGACGGACTGCCTTTCCAAGACGGACTGCCTTACCAAGACGGACTGCCTTACCAAGACGGACTGCCTTACCAAGACGGACTGCCTTACCAAGACGGACTGCCTTTCCAAGACGGACTGCCTTACCAAGACGGACTGCCTTTCCAAGACGGACTGCCTTACCAAGACGGACTTCCTTACCAAGACGGACTGCCTTACCAAGACGGACTGCCTTACCAAGACGGACTGCCTTACCAAGACGGACTGCCTTACCAAGACGGACTGCCTTTCCAAGACGGACTGCCTTTCCAAGACGGACTGCCTTAGCAAGACGGACTGCCTTACCAAGACGGACTACCTTACCAAGACGGACTGCCTTATCAAGACGGACTGCCTTCCCAAGACGGACTGCCTTATCAAGACGGACTGCCTTACCAAGACGGACTGCCTTACCAAGACGGACTGCCTTACCAAGACGGACTGCCTTACCAAGACGGACTGCCTTTCCAAGACGGACTGCCTTACCAAGACGGACTGCCTTACCAAGACGGACTGCCTTACCAAGACGGACTGCCTTACCAAGACGGACTGCCTTACCAAGACGGACTGCCTTACCAAGACGGACTGCCTTACCAAGACGGACTGCCTTACCAAGACGGACTGCCTTACCAAGACGGACTGCCTTACCAAGACGGACTGCCTTACCAAGACGGACTGCCTTATCAAGAGGGACTGCCTTACCAAGACGGACTGCCTTACCAAGACGGACTGCCTTACCAAGACGGACTGCCTTACCAAGACGGACTGCCTTACCAAGACGGACTGCCTTACCAAGACGGACTGCCTTACCAAGACTGACTGCCTTTCCAAGACGGACTGCCTTTCCAAGACGGACTGCCTTTCCAAGACGGATTGCCTTACCAAGACGGACTGCCTTTCCAAGACGGACTGCCTTACCAAGACGGACTGCCTTTCCAAGACGGACTGCCTTACAAGACGGACTGCCTTACCAAGACGGACTGCCTTCCAAGACGGACTGCCTTACCAAGACGGACTGCCTTATTAAGACGGACTGCTTTTCCAAGACGGACTGCTTTTCCAAGACGGACTGCTTTTCCAAGACGGACTGCCTTTCCAAGACGGACTGCCTTTCCAAGACGGACTGCCTTACCAAGACGGACTGCCTTACCAAGACGGACTGCCTTACTAAGACGGACTGCTTTACCAAGACGGACTGCCTTTCCAAGACGGACTGCCTTACCAAGACGGACTGCCTTACCAAGACGGACTGCTTTCCAAGACGGACTGCTTTCCAAGACGGACTGCTTTTCCAAGACGGACTGCCTTTCCAAGACGGACTGCCTTACCAAGACGGACTGCCTTACCAAGACGGACTGCCTTACCAAGACGGACTGCCTTACCAAGACGGAATGCCTTACCAAGACGGACTGCCTCTAAGACGGACTGCCTTACCAAGACGGACTGCCTTTCCAAGACGGACTGCCTTACCAAGACGGACTGCCTTACCAATACGGACTGCCTTACCAAGACGGACTGCCTTTCCAAGACGGACTGCCTTACCAAGACGGACTGCCTTACCAAGACGGACTGCCTTACTAAGACGGACTGCTTTACCAAGACGGACTGCCTTTCCAAGACGGACTGCCTTACCAAGACGGACTGCCTTACCAAGACGGACTGCTTTTCCAAGACGGACTGCTTTTCCAAGACGGACTGCTTTTCCAAGACGGACTGCCTTTCCAAGACGGACTGCCTTACCAAGACGGACTGCCTTACCAAGACGGACTGCCTTACCAAGACGGACTGCCTTACCAAGACGGACTGCCTTTCCAAGACGGACTGCCTTACCAAGACGGACTGCCTTACCAAGACGGACTGCCTTATCAAGACGGACTGCCTTACCAAGACGGACTGCCTTACCAAGACGGACTGCCTTACCAAGACGGACTGCCTTACCAAGACGGACTGCCTTACCAAGACGGACTGCCTTACCAAGACGGACTGCCTTACCAGGACTGACTGCCTTTCAAGACGGACTGCTTCCAAGACGGACTGCCTTTCCAAGACGGATTGCCTTACCAAGACGGACTGCCTTTCCAAGACGGACTGCCTTACCAAGACGGACTGCCTTTCCAAGACGGACTGCCTTACCAAGACGGACTGCTTTACCAAGACGGACTGCCTTTCCAAGACGGACTGCCTTACCAAGACGGACCGCCTTATTAAGACGGACTGCTTTTCCAAGACGGACTGCTTTCCAAGACGGACTGCCTTTCCAAGACGGACTGCCTTTCCAAGACGGACTGCCTTTCCAAGACGGACTGCCTTACCAAGACGGACTGCCTTACCAAGACGGACTGCCTTACAAGACGGACTGCTTACCAAGACGGACTGCCTTTCCAAGACGGACTGCCTTACCAAGACGGACTGCCTTACCAAGACGGACTGCTTTCCAAGACGGACTGCTTTCCAAGACGGACTGCTTTACCAAGACGGACTGCCTTTCCAAGACGGACTGCCTTACCAAGACGGACTGCCTTACCAAGACGGACTGCCTTACCAAGACGGACTGCCTTACCAAGACGGACTGCCTTACCAAGACGGACTTCCTCTAAGACGGACTGCCTTACCAAGACGGACTGCCTTTCCAAGACGGACTGCCTTACCAAGACGGACTGCCTTACCAAGACGGACTGCCTTACCAAGACGGACTGCCTTTCCAAGACGGACTGCCTTACCAAGACGGACTGCCTTACCAAGACGGACTGCCTTACCAAGACGGACTGCTTTACCAAGACGGACTGCCTTTCCAAGACGGACTGCCTTACCAAGACGGACTGCCTTACCAAGACGGACTGCTTTTCCAAGACGGACTGCTTTTCCAAGACGGACTGCTTTTCCAAGACGGACTGCCTTTCCAAGACGGACTGCCTTACCAAGACGGACTGCCTTACCAAGACGGACTGCCTTACCAAGACGGACTGCCTTACCAAGACGGACTGCCTTTCCAAGACGGACTGCCTTACCAAGACGGACTGCCTTACCAAGACAAACTGCCTTATCAAGACGGACTGCCTTACCAAGACGGACTGCCTTTCCAAGACGGACTGCCTTCCAAGACGGACTGCCTTTCCAAGACGGACTGCCTTACCAAGACGGACTGCCTTTCCAAGACGGACTGCCTTTCCAAGACGGACTGCCTTACCAAGACGAACTGCCTTCCCAAGACGGACTGCCTTACCAAGACGGACTGCCTTACCAAGACGGACTGCCTTACCAAGACGGACTGCCTTACCAAGACGGACTGCCTTACCAAGACGGACTGCCTTACCAAGACGGACTGCCTTACCAAGACGGACTGCCTTACCAAGACGGACTGCCTTACCAAGACGGACTGCCTTACCAAGACGGACTGCCTTATCAAGACGGACTGCCTTACCAAGACGGACTGCCTTACCAAGACGGACTGCCTTATCAAGACGGACTGCCTTACCAAGACGGACTGCCTTACCAAGACGGACTGCCTTACCAAGACGGACTGCCTTACCAAGACGGACTGCCTTTCCAAGACGGACTGCCTTACCAAGACGGACTGCCTTACCAAGACGGACTGCCTTACCAAGACGGACTGCCTTACCAAGACGGACTGCCTTACCAAGACGGACTGCCTTACCAAGACGGACTGCCTTACCAAGACGGACTGCCTTACCAAGACGGACTGCCTTACCAAGACGGACTGCCTTACCAAGACGGACTTCCCTACCAAGACGGACTGCCTTACCAAGACGGACTGCCTTACCAAGACGGACTGCCTTACCAAGACGGACTGTCTTTCCAAGACGGACTGGCTTTCCAAGACGGACTGCCTTTCCAAGACGGACTGCCTTACCAAGACGGACTGCCTTTCCAAGACGGACTGCCTTACCAAGACGGACTGCCTTTCCAAGACGGACTGCCTTTCCAAGACGGACTGCCTTACCAAGACGGACTGCCTTACCAAGACGGACTGCCTTATCAAGACGGACTGCCTTACCAAGACGGACTGCCTTACCAAGACGGACTGCCTTATCAAGACGGACTGCCTTACCAAGACGGACTGCCTTACCAAGACGGACTGCCTTACCAAGACGGACTGCCTTACCAAGACGGACTGCCTTTCCAAGACGGACTGCCTTACCAAGACGGACTGCCTTACCAAGACGGACTGCCTTACCAAGACGGACTGCCTTACCAAGACGGACTGCCTTACCAAGACGGACTGCCTTACCAAGACGGACTGCCTTAGCAAGACGGACTGCCTTACCAAGACGGACTGCCTTACCAAGACGGACTGCCTTACCAAGACGGACTGCCTTACCAAGACGGACTGCCTTACCAAGACGGACTGCCTTACCAAGACGGACTGCCCTACCAAGACGGACTGCCTTACCAAGACGGACTGCCTTACCAAGACGGACTGCCTTACCAAGACGGACTGTCTTTCCAAGACGGACTGGCTTTCCAAGACGGACTGCCTTTCCAAGACGGATTGCCTTACCAAGACGGACTGCCTTTCCAAGACGGACTGCCTTACCAAGACGGACTGCCTTTCCAAGACGGACTGCCTTTCCAAGACGGACTGCCTTACCAAGACGGACTGCCTTTCCAAGACGGACTGCCTTTCCAAGACGGACTGCCTTTCCAAGACGGACTTCCTTACCAAGACGAACTGCCTTCCCAAGACGGACTGCCTTACCAAGACGGACTGCCTTATTAAGACGGACTGCCTTACCAAGACGGACTGCCTTTCCAAGACGGACTGCCTTACCAAGACGGACTGCCTTACCAAGACGGAATGCCTTACCAAGACGGACTTCCTTACCAAGACGGACTGCCTTACCAAGACGGACTGCCTTACCAAGACGGACTGCCTTACCAAGACGGACTGCCTTTCCAAGACGGACTGCCTTACCAAGACTAACTGCCTTAGCAAGACGGACTGCCTTACCAAGACGGACTGCCTTACCAAGACGGACTGCCTTACCAAGACGGACTGCCTTACCAAGACGGACTGCCTTACCAAGATGGACTGCCTTACCAAGACTGACTGTCTTTCCAAGACGGACTGGCTTTCCAAGACGGACTGCCTTTCCAAGACGGACTGCCTTACCAAGACGGACTGCCTTTCCAAGACGGACTGCCTTACCAAGACGGACTGCCTTTCCAAGACGGACTGCCTTTCCAAGACGGACTGCCTTACCAAGACGGACTGCCTTTCCAAGACGGACTGCCTTTCCAAGACGGACTGCCTTTCCAAGACGGACTGCCTTACCAAGACGGACTGCCTTCCCAAGACGGACTGCCTTACCAAGACGGACTGCCTTATTAAGACGGACTGCCTTACCAAGACGGACTGCCTTTCCAAGTCGGACTGCCTTACCAAGACGGACTGCCTTACCAAGACGGAATGCCTTACCAAGACGGACTTCCTTACCAAGACGGACTGCCTTACCGAGACGGACTGCCTTACCAAGACGGACTGCCTTACCAAGACGGACTGCCTTTCAAGACGGACTGCCTTACCAAGACTAACTGCCTTAGCAAGACGGACTGCCTTACCAAGACGGACTGCCTTACCAAGAGGGACTGCCTTATCAAGACGGACTGCCTTACCAAGACGGACTGCCTTACCAAGACGGACTTCCCTACCAAGACGGACTGCCTTACCAAGACGAACTGCCTTACCAAGACGGACTGCCTTATCAAGACGGACTGCCTTACCAAGACGGACTGCCTTACCAAGACGGACTGCCTTACCAAGACGGACTGCCTTAGCAAGACGGACTGCCTTACCAAGACGGACTGCCTTACCAAGAGGGACTGCCTTATCAAGACGGACTGCCTTACCAAGACGCACTGCCTTACCAAGACGGACTGCCTTACCAAGACGGACTGCCCTACCAAGACGGACTGCCTTACCAAGACGGACTGCCTTTCCAAGACGGACTGCCTTACCAAGACGGACTGCCTTACCAAGACGAACTGCCTTCCCAAGACGGACTGCCTTACCAAGACGGACTGCCTTACCAAGACGGACTGCCTTACCAAGATAGACTGTCTTACCAAGACGGACTGCCTTTCCAAGACGGACTGCCTTACCAAGACGGACTGCCTTACCAAGACGGACTGCCTTACCAAGACGGACTGCCTTACCAAGACGGACTGCCTTTCCAAGACGGACTGCCTTACCAAGACGGACTGCCTTTCCAAGACGGACTGCCTTACCAAGACGGACTGCCTTACCAAGACGGACTGCCTTACCAAGAGGGACTGCCTTATCAAGAGGGACTGCCTTACCAAGACGGACTGCCTTACCAAGACGGACTGCCTTACCAAGACGGACTTCCCTACCAAGACGGACTGCCTTACCAAGACGTGTTATAGATTAAGGACGGAGTCTATGAAGATTAGGGGCTGAAATATCTCAAAATCGTCAACTACAATTCTGGACAGAAAAGTCGTCGTCACAAGAAACGTCGTCGACGAAAGGTCCACTGTTAGAATTCTTTCAAACTCGAGTATGTTGTAGCCCTTGACCGTGGCTATCTTTCCCAATTTGAATAGTATCAGAATATGGAGTATAACTCGAGTTATGAACTTCGGCGCACTAGGGGGTATGCTGCCATAGAAAACGTAACTCAATCACAATAATCTCACAAGTTCACACAAGAAAGTTAGAGTAGCAATAGAACCAGGTAGGAGGGGATGAGGAGGACGAGAGGGAAGGTCCCAAGAGAGTCCCCAACCAAGGAAACCCCATGCCATACAATTCCCTTCCCCATAGGCAACCCAACTTTGACCTTTGTCACTATCCCAACCTCCACAATCCACCTCAACCCAACTTGGCCACACTTGCCACCTGGTTTGGTTTCTCCCAACCATTTGGCAGCAACTACAGTAGAAAGACGAATTTCCCAACCCCCAAAAGTCTGTACCCCATATTGAGTCAACCCCACAACTTCCCATAGTCACCACAACCAAATATCAAAAGCATACGAACTCCAACGTTCGTAACTTTCTAGTTCGTGCTCCGATTGAAGCGATACTTGGTTCCTCGGAAAGCTCTTGAGCAGAGGAGTCACTTCAGATATCTGCTCAAGCCAAATAACATTCACACACACACTCAGAAAAACCAAACCGCACAAAACACAAATTCTTGCACACACTCACAACAAGCATGCAACGCACGAACATATGATGGGAGGCAGACAGACGTGAATGCGAATGGTAGCATCACTCAACAAGACGGACTGCCTTACCAAGATGGACTGCCTTACCAGGACTGACTGTCTTTCCAAGACGGACTGGCTTTCCAAGACGGACTGCCTTTCCAAGACGGATTGCCTTACCAAGACGGACTGCCTTTCCAAGACGGACTGCCTTACCAAGACGGACTGCCTTTCCAAGACGGACTGCCTTTCCAAGACGGACTGCCTTACCAAGACGGACTGCCTTTCCAAGACGGTCTGCCTTTCCAAGACGGACTGCCTTTCCAAGACGGACTTCCTTACCAAGACGAACTGCCTTCCCAAGACGGACTGCCTTACCAAGACGGACTGCCTTATTAAGACGGACTGCCTTACCAAGACGGACTGCCATTCCAAGACGGACTGCCTTACCAAGACGGACTGCCTTACCAAGACGGAATGCCTTACCAAGACGGACTTCCTTACCAAGACGGACTGCCTTACCGAGACGGACTGCCTTACCAAGACGGACTGCCTTACCAAGACGGACTGCCTTTCGAAGTCGGACTGCCTTACCAAGACTAACTGCCTTAGCAAGACGGACTGCCTTACCAAGACGGACTGCCTTACCAAGAGGGACTGCCTTATCAAGACGGACTGCCTTACCAAGACGGACTGCCTTACCAAGACGGACTTCCCTACCAAGACGGACTGCCTTACCAAGACGAACTGCCTTACCAAGATGGACTGCCTTATCAAGACGGACTGCCTTACCAAGACGGACTGCCTTACCAAGACGGACTGCCTTACCAAGACGGACTGCCTTACCAAGACGGACTGCCTTACCAAGACGGACTGCCTTACCAAGACGGACTGCCTTACCGAGACGGACTGCCTTACCAAGACGGACTGCCTTACCAAGACGGACTGCCTTACCAAGACGGACTGCCTTACCAAGACGGACTGCCTTACCAAGACGGACTGTCTTACCAAGACGGACTGCCTTACCAAGACGGACTGCCTTAGCAAGACGGACTGCCTTACCAAGACGGACTGCCTTACCAAGAGGGACTGCCTTATCAAGACGGACTGCCTTACCAAGACGGACTGCCTTACCAAGACGGACTGCCTTACCAAGACGGACTCCCTACCAAGACGGACTGCCTTTCCAAGACGGACTGCCTTACCAAGACGGACTGCCTTACCAAGACTGACTGGCTTTCCAAGACGGACTGGCTTTCCAAGACGGACTGCCTTTCCAAGACGAACTGCCTTACCAAGACGGACTGCCTTTCCAAGACGGACTGCCTTACCAAGACGGACTGCCTTACCAAGACTGACTGGCTTTCCAAGACGGACTGGCTTTCCAAGACGGACTGCCTTTCCAAGACGGACTGCCTTACCAAGACGGACTGCCTTTCCAAGACGGACTGCCTTACCAAGACGGACTGCCTTTCCAAGACGGACTGCCTTTCCAAGACGGACTGCCTTACCAAGACGGACTGCCTTACCAAGACGGACTGCCTTACCAAGACTGACTGACTTTCCAAGACGGACTGGCTTTCCAAGACGGACTGCCTTTCCAGGACGAACTGCCTTACCAAGACGGACTGCCTTTCCAAGACGGACTGCCTTACCAAGACGGACTGCCTTTCCAAGACGGACTGCCTTTCCAAGACGGACTGCCTTACCAAGACGGACTGCCTTTCCAAGACGGACTGCCTTTCCAAGATGGACTGCCTTTCCAAGACGGACTGCCTTACCAAGACGGACTGCCTTTCCAAGACGGACTGCCTTACCAAGACGGACTGCCTTACCAAGACGGAATGCCTTACCAAGACGGACTTCCTTACCAAGACGGACTGCCTTACCAAGACGGACTGCCTTACCAAGACGGACTGCCTTACCAAGACGGACTGCCTTTCCAAGTCGGACTGCCTTACCAAGACTGACTGCCTTAGCAAGACGGACTGCCTTAGCAAGACGGACTGCCTTACCAAGAGGGACTGCCTTACCAAGACGGACTGCCTTACCAAGACGGACTGCCTTACCAAGACGGACTTCCCTACCAAGACGGACTGCCTTACCAAGACGAACTGCCTTCCCAAGACGGACTGCCTTATCAAGACGGACTGCCTTACCAAGACGGACTGCCTTACCAAGAGGGACTGCCTTATCAAGACGGACTGCCTTACCAAGACGGACTGCCTTACCAAGACGGACTGCCTTACCAAGACGGACTGCCTTACCAAGACGGACTACCTTACCAAGACGGACTGCCTTACCAAGACGGACTGCCTTACCCAGACGGACTGCCTTACCAAGACGGACTGCCTTACCAAGACGGACTGCCTTACCAAGACGGACTGCCTTACCAAGACGGACTGCCTTACCAAGACGGACTGCCTTACCAAGACGGACTGCCTTACCAAGACGGACTGCCTTTCCAAGACGGACTGCCTTACCAAGACAGACTGCCTTACCAAGACGGACTGCCTTACCAAGAGGGACTGCCTTACCAAGACGGACTGCCTTAGCAAGACGGACTGCCTTACCAAGAGGGACTGCCTTATCAAGACGGACTGCCTTACCAAGACGGACTGCCTTACCAAGACGGACTGCCTTACCAAGACGGACTTCCCTACCAAGACGGACTGCCTTACCAAGACGGACTGCCTTACCAAGATGGACTGGCTTTCCAAGACGGACTGGCTTTCCAAGACGGACTGCCTTTCCAAGACGGATTGCCTTACCAAGACGGACTGCCTTTCCAAGACGGACTTCCTTACCAAGACGGACTGCCTTTCCAAGACGGATTGCCTTTCCAAGACGGACTGCCTTACCAAGACGGACTGCCTTTCCAAGACGGACTGCCTTACCAAGACGGACTGCCTTACCAAGACGGACTGCCTTACCAAGACGGACTGCCTTACCAAGACGGACTGCCTTACCAAGACGGACTGCCTTACCAAGACGGACTGCCTTACCAAGACGGACTGCCTTACCAAGACGGACTGCCTTACCAAGACGGACTGCCTTACCAAGACGGACTGCCTTACCAAGACGGACTGCCTTACCAAGACGGACTGCCTTACCAAGACGGACTGCCTTACCAAGACGGACTGCCTTACCAAGACGGACTGCCTTACCAAGACGGACTACCTTACCAAGACGGACTGCCTTACCAAGACGGACTGCCTTACCCAGACGGACTGCCTTACCAAGACGGACTGCCTTACCAAGACGGACTGCCTTACCAAGACGGACTGCCTTACCAAGACGGACTGCCTTACCAAGACGGACTGCCTTACCAAGACGGACTGCCTTACCAAGACGGACTGCCTTTCCAAGACGGACTGCCTTACCAAGACAGACTGCCTTACCAAGACGGACTGCCTTACCAAGAGGACTGCCTTACCAAGACGGACTGCCTTAGCAAGACGGACTGCCTTACCAAGAGGACTGCCTTATCAAGACGGACTGCCTTACCAAGACGGACTGCCTTACCAAGACGGACTGCCTTACCAAGACGGACTTCCCTACCAAGACGGACTGCCTTACCAAGACGGACTGCCTTACCAAGATGGACTGGCTTTCCAAGACGGACTGGCTTTCCAAGACGGACTGCCTTTCCAAGACGGATTGCCTTACCAAGACGGACTGCCTTTCCAAGACGGACTTCCTTACCAAGACGGACTGCCTTTCCAAGACGGATTGCCTTTCCAAGACGGACTGCCTTACCAAGACGGACTGCCTTTCCAAGACGGACTGCCTTACCAAGACGGACTGCCTTACCAAGACGAACTGCCTTACCAAGACGGACTGCCTTACCAAGACTGACTGGCTTTCCAAGACGGACTGCCTTACTAAGACGGACTGCCTTACTAAGACGGACTGCCTTACCAAGACGGACTTCCCTACCAAGACGGACTGCCTTACCAAGACGAACTGCCTTACCAAGACGGACTGCCTTACCAAGACGGACTGCCTTACCAGACGGACTGCCTTACCAAGACGGACTGCCTTACCAAGACGGACTGCCTTACCAAGACGGACTGCCTTACCAAGACGGACTTCCCTACCAAGACGGACTGCCTTACCAAGACGAACTGCCTTACCAAGACGGACTGCCTTACCAAGACGGACTGCCTTACCAGACGGACTGCCTTACCAAGACGGACTGCCTTACCAAGACGGACTGCCTTACCAAGACGGACTGCCTTACCAAGACGGACTGCCTTACCAAGACGGACTGCCTTACCAAGACGGACTGCCTTACCAAGACGGACTGCCTTTCCAAGACGGACTGCCTTACCAAGACAGACTGCCTTACCAAGACGGACTGCCTTACCAAGAGGGGCTGCCTTACCAAGACGGACTGCCTTAGCAAGACGGACTGCCTTACCAAGAGGGACTGCCTTACCAAGACGGACTGCCTTACCAAGACGGACTGCCTTACCAAGACGGACTTCCCTACCAAGACGGACTGCCTTACCAAGACGGACTGCCTTACCAAGACGGACTGGCTTTCCAAGACGGACTGGCTTTCCAAGACGGACTGCCTTTCCAAGACGGATTGCCTTACCAAGACGGACTGCCTTTCCAAGACGGACTACCTTACCAAGACGGACTGCCTTACCAAGACGGACTGCCTTACCCAGACGGACTGCCTTACCAAGACGGACTGCCTTACCAAGACGGACTGCCTTACCAAGACGGACTGCCTTACCAAGACGGACTGCCTTACCAAGACGGACTGCCTTACCAAGACGGACTGCCTTACCAAGACGGACTGCCTTTCCAAGACGGACTGCCTTACCAAGACAGACTGCCTTACCAAGACGGACTGCCTTACCAAGAGGGACTGCCTTACCAAGACGGACTGCCTTAGCAAGACGGACTGCCTTACCAAGAGGGACTGCCTTATCAAGACGGACTGCCTTACCAAGACGGACTGCCTTACCAAGACGGACTGCCTTACCAAGACGGACTTCCCTACCAAGACGGACTGCCTTACCAAGACGGACTGCCTTACCAAGATGGACTGCCTTTCCAAGACGGACTGGCTTTCCAAGACGGACTGCCTTCCAAGACGGATTGCCTTACCAAGACGGACTGCCTTTCCAAGACGGACTTCCTTACCAAGACGGACTGCCTTTCCAAGACGGATTGCCTTTCCAAGACGGACTGCCTTACCAAGACGGACTGCCTTTCCAAGACGGACTGCCTTACCAAGACGGACTGCCTTACCAAGACGAACTGCCTTACCAAGACGGACTGCCTTACCAAGACTGACTGGCTTTCCAAGACGGACTGGCTTACTAAGACGGACTGCCTTACTAAGACGGACTGCCTTACCAAGACGGACTTCCCTACCAAGACGGACTGCCTTACCAAGACGAACTGCCTTACCAAGACGGACTGCCTTACCAAGACGGACTGCCTTACCAAGACGGACTGCCTTACCAAGACGGACTGCCTTACCAAGACGGACTTCCCTACCAAGACGGACTGCCTTACCAAGACGATTTGCCTTACCAAGACGGACTGCCTTACCAAGACGGACTGCCTTACCCAGACGGACTGCCTTACCAAGACGGACTGCCTTACCAAGACGGACTGCCTTACCAAGACGGACTGCCTTACCAAGACGGACTGCCTTACCAAGACGGACTGCCTTACCAAGACGGACTGCCTTACCAAGACGGACTGCCTTAGCAAGACGGACTGCCTTACCAAGAGGGACTGCCTTATCAAGACGGACTGCCTTACCAAGACGGACTGCCTTACCAAGACGGACTGCCTTACCAAGACGGACTTCCCTACCAAGACGGACTGCCTTACCAAGACGGACTGCCTTACCAAGATGGACTGGCTTTCCAAGACGGACTGGCTTTCCAAGACGGACTGCCTTTCCAAGACGGATTGCCTTACCAAGACGGACTGCCTTTCCAAGACGGACTTCCTTACCAAGACGGACTGCCTTTCCAAGACGGATTGCCTTTCCAAGACGGACTGCCTTACCAAGACGGACTGCCTTTCCAAGACGGACTGCCTTACCAAGACGGACTGCCTTACCAAGACGGACTGCCTTACCAAGACGGACTGCCTTACCAAGACGGACTGCCTTACCAAGACGGACTGCCTTACCAAGACGGACTGCCTTACCAAGACGGACTGCCTTACCAAGACGGACTGCCTTACCAAGACGGACTGCCTACAAGACTGACTGGCTTTCCAAGACGGACTGCTTTCCAAGACGGACTGCCTTCCAGGACGGACTGCCTTACCAAGACGGACTGCCTTCCAAGACGGACTGCCTTACCAAGACGGACTTCCCTACCAAGACGGACTGCCTTACCAAGACGGACTGCCTTACCAAGATGGACTGGCTTTCCAAGACGGACTGGCCTACCAAGACGGACTGCCTTACCAAGACGGACTGCCTTACCAAGACGGACTGCCTTACCAAGACGGACTGCCTTACCAAGACGGACTGCCTTACCAAGACGGACTGCCTTACCAAGACGGACTGCCTTACCAAGACTGACTGGCTTTCCAAGACGGACTGGCTTTCCAAGACGGACTGCCTTTCCAGGACGGACTGCCTTACCAAGACGGACTGCCTTTCCAAGACGGACTGCCTTACCAAGACGGACTGCCTTTCCAAGACGGACTGCCTTTCCAAGACGGACTGCCTTGCCAAGACGGACTGCCTTTCCAAGACGGACTGCCTTACCAAGACGGACTGCCTTACCAAGACGGACTGCCTTACCAAGACGGACTGCCTTACCAAGACGGACTGCCTTACCAAGACTGACTGGCTTTCCAAGACGGACTGGCTTTCCAAGACGGACTGCCTTTCCAGGACGGACTGCCTTACCAAGACGGACTGCCTTACCAAGACGGACTGCCTTACCAAGACGGAATGCCTTACCAAGACGGACTGCCTTACCAAGACGGACTGCCTTACCGAGACGGACTGCCTTACCAAGACGGACTGCCTTTCCAAGTCGGACTGCCTTACCAAGACCGACTGCCTTAGCAAGACGGACTGCCATAGCAAGACGGACTGCCTTACCAAGAGGGATTGCCTTATCAAGACGGACTGCCTTACCAAGACGGACTGCCTTACCAAGACGGACTTCCCTACCAAGACGGACTGCCTTACCAAGACGAACTGCCTTCCAAGACGGACTGCCTTATCAAGACGGACTGCCTACCAAGACGGACTGCCTTACCAAGACGGACTGCCTTACCAAGACGGACTGCCTTACCAAGACGGACTGCCTTACCAAGACGGACTGCCTTACCAAGACGGACTGCCTTACCAAGACGGACTGCCTTACCAAGACGGACTGCCTTACCAAGACGGACTGCCTTACCAGACGGACTGCCTTACCAAGACTGGACTGGCTTCCAAGACGGACTGGCTTACCAAGACGGACTTGCCTTCCAGGACGGACTGCCTTACCAAGACGGACTGCCTTACCAAGACGGACTGCCTTACCAAGACGGACTGCCTTCCAAGACGACTGCCTTTACCAAGACGGACTGCCTTACCAAGACGGACTGCCTTTCAAGACGGACTGCCTTACCAAGACGGACTGCCTTACCAAGACGGACTGCCTTACCAAGACGGACTGCCTTACCAAGACGGACTGCCTTACCAAGACTGACTAGCTTTCCAAGACGGACTGGCTTTCCAAGACGGACTGCCTTTCCAGGACGGACTGCCTTACCAAGACGGACTGCCTTACCAAGACGGAATGCCTTACCAAGACGGAATGCCTTACCAAGACGGACTGCCTTACCAAGACGGACTGCCTACCGAAGACGGACTGCCTTACCAAGACGGACTGCCTTACCAAGACGGACTGCCTTACAAGACGGACTGCCTTACCAAGACGGACTGCCATAAGCAAGACGGACTGCCTTACCAAGACGGACTGCCTTATCAAGACGGACTGCCTTACCAAGACGGACTGCCTTACCAAGACGGATTCCCTACAAGACGGACTGCCTTACCAAGACGAACTGCCTTTCCAAGACGGACTGCCTTACCAAGACGGACTGCCTTACCAAGACGGACTGCCTTACCAAGACGGGACTGCCTTACCAAGACGGACTGCCTTACAAGACGGACTGCCTTACCAAGACGGACTGCCTTACCAAGACGGACTGCCTTACCAAGACGGACTGCCTTACCAAGACGGACTGCCTTACCAAGACTGACTGGCTTTCCAAGACGGACATGGCTTTCCAAGACGGAGACTTTCCAGGACGGACTGCCTTACCAAGACGGACTGCCTTTACCAAGACGGACTGCCTTACCAAGACGGACTGCCTTACCAAGACGGACTGCCTTACCAAGACGGACTGCCTTACCAAGACGGACTGCCTTACCAAGACTGACGGCCTTTCCAAGACGGACTGGCTTTCCAAGACGGACTGCCTTTCCAGGACGGACTGCCTTACCAAGACGGACTGCCTTTCCAAGACGGACTGCCTTACCAAGACGGACTGCCTTTCCAAGACGGACGGCCTTACCAAGACGGACTGCCTTACCAAGACGGACTGCCTTTCCAAGACGGACTGCCTTACCAAGACGGACTGCCTTACCAAGACGGACTGCCTTACCAAGACGGACTGCCTTACCAAGACGGACTGCCTTACCAAGACGGACTGCCTTACCAAGACGGACTGCCTTACCAAGACGGACTGCCTTACCAAGACGGACTGCCTTACCAAGACGGACTGCCTTACCAAGACGGACTGCCTTACCAGACGGACTGCTTTCCAAGACGGACTGGCTTTCCAAGACGGACTGCCTTACAAGACGGACTGCCTTACCAAGACGGACTGCCTTTCCAAGACGGACTGCCTTACCAAGACGGACTGCCTTTCCAAGACGGACTGCCTTTCCAAGACGGACTGCCTTACCAAGACGGACTGCCTTACCAAGACGGACTGCCTTACCAAGACGGACTGCCTTACCAAGACGGACTGCCTTACCAAGACGGACTGCCTTACCAAGACGGACTGCCTTACCAAGACGGACTGCCTTCCAAGACGGACTGCCTTTCCAAGACGGACTGCCTTTCCAGACGGACTGCCTTACCAAGACGGACTGCCTTACCAAGACGGACTGCCTTACCAAGACGGACTGCCTTACCAAGACGGACTGCCTTACCAAGACGGACTGCCTTACCGAGACGGACTGCCTTACCAAGACGGACTGCCTTTCCAAGACGGACTGCCTTACCAAGACGGACTGCCTTACCAAGACGGACTGCCTTACCAAGACGGACTGCCTTACCAAGACGGACTGCCTTACCAAGACGGACTGCCTTACCAAGACGGACTGCCTTACCAAGACGGACTGCCTTACCAAGACGGACTGCCTTACCAAGACGGACTGCCTCCCAAGACGGACTGCCTTACCAAGACGGACTGCCTTACCAAGACGGACTGCCTTACCAAGACGGACTGCCTTACCAGACGGACTGCCTTACCAAGACGGACTGCCTTACCAAGACGGACTGCCTTACCAAGACGGACTGCCTTACCAAGACGGACTGCCTTACCAAGACGGACTGCCTTACCAAGACGACTGCTTTCCAAGACGGACTGCTTTTCCAAGACGGACTGCCTTTCCAAGACGGACTGCCTTACCAAGACGGACTGCCTTACCAAGACGGACTGCCTTACCAAGACGGACTGCCTTTCCAAGACGGACTGCCTACCCAGACGGACTGGCCTTACCAAGACGGACTGCCTTACCAAGACGGACTGCCTTACCAAGACGGACTGCCTTACCAAGACGGACTGCCTTACCAAGACGGACTGCCTTACCAAGACGGACTGCCTTACCAAGACGGACTGCCTTTCCAAGAACGGACTTGCCTTCCAGACGGACTGCCTTACCAAGACGGACTGCCTTACCAAGACGGACTGCCTTACCAAGACGGACTGCCTTACCAAGACGGACTGCCTTACCAAGACGGACTGCCTTACCAAGACGGACTGCCTTACCAAGACGGACTGCCTTTCCAAGACGGACTGCCTTACAAGTTACCAAGACGGACTGCCTTACCAAGACGGACTGCCTTACCAAGACGGACTGCCTTACCAAGACGGACTGCCTTTCCAAGACGGACTGCCTTACCAAGACGGACTGCCTTACCAAGACGGACTGCCTTACCAAGACGGACTGCCTTACCAAGACGGACTGCCTTACCAAGACGGACTGCCTACCAAGACGGACTGCCTTACCAAGACGGACTGCCTTACCAGACGGACTGCCTTACCAAGACGGACTGCCTTTCCAAGACGGACTGCCTTACCAAGACGGACTGCCTTACCAAGACGGACTGCCTTACCAAGACGGACTGCCTTACCAAGACGGACTGCCTTACCAAGACGGACTGCCTTACCAAGACGGACTGCCTTACCAAGACGGACTGCCTTACCAAGACGGACTGCCTTACCAAGACGGACTGCCTTACCAAGACGGACTGCCTTACCAAGACGGACTGCCTTACCAGACGGACTGCTTACCAAGACGGACTGCCTTACCAAGACGGACTGCCTTACCAAGACGGACTGCCTTACCAAGACGGACTGCCTTACCAAGACGGACTGCCTTACCAAGACGGACTGCCTTACCAAGACGGACTGCCTTACCAAGACGGACTGCCTTACCAAGACGGACTGCCTTACCAAGACGGACTGCCTTACCAAGACGGACTGCCTTTCCAAGACGGACTGCCTTACCAAGACGGACTGCCTTACCAAGACGGACTGCCTTACCAAGACGGACTGCCTTACCAAGACGGACTGCCTTACCAAGACGGACTGCCTTACCAAGACGGACTGCCTTACCAAGACGGACTGCCTTACCAAGACGGACTGCCTTACCAAGACGGACTGCCTTACCAAGACGGACTGCCTTACCAAGACGGACTGCCTTACCAAGACGGACTGCCTTACCAAGACGGACTGCCTTACCAAGACGGACTGCCTTACCAAGACGGACTGCCTTACCAAGACGGACTGCCTTACCCAGACGGACTGCCTTACCAAGACGGACTGCCTTACCAAGACGGACTGCCTTACCAAGACGGACTGCCTTACCAAGACGGACTGCCTTACCAAGACGGACTGCCTTACAAAGACGGACTGCCTTACCAAGACGGACTGCCTTACCAAGACGGACTGGCTTTTCCAAGACGGACTGCCTTTCCAGACGGACTGCCTTTCCCAGACGGACTGCCTTACCAAGACGGACTGCCTTACCAAGACGGACTGCCTTACCAAGACGGACTGCCTTACCAAGACGGACTGCCTTACCAAGACGGACTGCCTTACCAAGAGACGGACTGCCTTACCAAGACGGACTGCCTTTCCAAGACGGGACTGCCTTACCAAGACGGACTGCCTTACCAAGACGGACTGCTTACCAAGACGGACTGCCTATCAAGACGGACTGCCTTACCAAGACGGACTGCCTTACCAAGACGGACTGCCTTACCAAGACGGACTGCCTTACCAAGACGGACTGCCTTACCAAGACGGACTGCCCTTACCAAGACGGACTGCCTTACCAAGACGGACTGCCTTACCAGACGGACTGCCTTACCAAGACGGACTGCCTTACCAAGACGGACTCTGCCTTACCAAGACGGACTGCCTTACCAAGACGGACTGCCTTACCAAGACGGACTGCTTACCAAGACGGACTCCTTACCAACGGACTGCCTTACCAAGACGGACTGCCTTACCCAAGACGGACTGCCTTACCAAGACGACTGCCTTACCAAGACGGACTGCCCTTACCAAGACGGACTGCCTTACCAAGACGGACTGCCTACCAGACGGACTGCCTTACCAAGACGGACTGCCTTACCAAGACGGACTGCCTTACCAAGACGGACTGCCTTACCAAGACAGAACTGCCTTATCCAAGACGGACTGCCTTACCAAGACGGACTGCCTTACCAAGACGGACTGCCTTACCAAGACGGACTGCCTTACCAAGACGGACTGCCTTACCAAGACGACTGCCTTACCAAGACGGACTGCCTTACCAAGACGGACTGCCTTACCAAGACGGACTGCCTTACCAGACGGACTGCCTTACCAAGACGGACTGCCTTACCAAGACGGACTGCCTTACCAAGACGGACTGCCTTACCAAGACGGACTGCCTTTCCAAGACGGACTGCCTTACCAAGACGGACTGCCTTCCAAGACGGACTGCCTTACCAAGACGGACTGCCTTCCAAGACGGACTGCCTTTCCAAGACGGACTGCCTTACCAAGACGGACTGCCTT
>CANJKZ010000258.1:0-123362 GCA_947471745.1 Closterium sp. Naga37s-1
GAGTGGAGATGTGAGGTGATTCGACACTTTTTTGGGTGATTTGATGCGACTAGACACCATGGAGTGAGATGTGAGGTGAGTCGACACTTTTTGGGTGATTGATGCGAGTAGACACCATGGAGTGGAGATGTGAAGTGAGTCGACACTTTTTTGGGTGATGTGATGCGATTAGACACCATGGAGTGGAGATGTGGGTGGAGTCGACACTTTTTTGGGTGATGTGATGCGACTAGACCATGGAGTGGAGATGTGAGGTGAGTCGACACTTTTTTGGTGATGTGATGCGAGTAGACCCATGGAGTGGAGATGTGAGGTGAGTCGACACTTTTTTTGGGTGATGTATGCGGAGTAGACACCATGGAGTGGAGTGAGGTGAGTCGCACTTTTTTGGGTGATTTGATGCGAGTAGACACCATGGAGTGGAGATGTTAGGTGAGTCGACACTTTTTTTGGGTGATTTGATGCGAGTAGACACCATGGAGTGGAGATGTGAGGTGAGTCGACACTTTTTTGGTGATTGATGCGAGTAGACACCATGGAGTGGAGATGTGAGGTGATTCGACACTTTTTTGGGTGATGTGATGGCTAGACCACCATGGAGTGGAGATGTTAGGTGAGTCGACACTTTTTTGGGTGATGTGATGCGACTATACACAATGGAGTGGAGATGTGAGGTGAGTCGACACTTTTTTGGGTGATGTGATGCGAGTAGACACCATGGAGTGAGATGTGAGTGCGTTCGACACTTTTTGGGTGATGTGATGCGACTAGACCCATGGAGTGGAGATGTTGAGGTGAGTCGACACTTTTTTGGGTGATGTGATGCGACTAGACACCATGGAGTGGAGATGTGAGGTGAGTCGACACTTTTTTTGGGTGATTAATGTGCGAGTAGACACCATGGAGTGGAGATGTGAGGTGAGTCGACACTTTTTTGGGTGATGTGATGCGATAGACACCATGGAGTGGAGATGTGAGGTGAGTCGACACATTTTTTTGGGTGATGTGATGCGAGTAGACACCATGGAGTGGAGATGTGAGGTGAGTCGACACTTTTTTGGGTGATGTGATGCGAGTAGACACCATGGAGTGGAGATGTGAGGTGAGTCGACACTTTTTTGGGTTTATGATGCGACTAGACACCATGGAGTGGAGATGTGAGGTGAGTCGACACTTTTTGGGTGATGTGATGCGAGTAGACACCATGGAGTGGAGATGTGAGGTGAGTCGACACTTTTTGGGTGATTTGATGCGAGTAGACACCATGGAGTGGAGATGTGAGGTGAGTCGACACTTTTTTGGGTGATGTGATGCGACTAGACACCATGGAGTGGAGATGTGAGGTGAGTCGACACTTTTTTGGGTGATTTGATGCGAGTAGACACCATGGAGTGGAGATGTGAGGTGAGTCGACACTTTTTTGGGTGATGTGATGCGACTAGACACCATGGAGTGGAGATGTGAGGTGAGTCGACACTTTTTTGGGTGATGTGATGCGAGTAGACACCATGGAGTGGAGATGTGAGGTGAGTCGACACTTTTTTGGGTGATTTGATGCAAGTAGACACCATGGAGTGGAGATGTGAGGTGAGTCGACACTTTTTTGGGTGATTTGATGCGAGTAGACCCCATGGAGTGGAGATGTTGAGGTGAGTCGACACGTTTTTGGGTGATTTGATGCGAGTAGACACCATGGAGTGGAGATGTGAGGTGAGTCGACACTTTTTTGGGTGATGTGATGCGACTAGACACCATGGAGTGGAGATGTGAGGTGAGTCGACACTTTTTTGGGTGATTTGATGCGAGTAGACACCATGGAGTGGAGATGTGAGGTGAGTCGACACTTTTTTGGGTGATTTGATGCGAGTAGACACCATGGAGTGGAGATGTGAGGTGAGTCGACACTTTTTTGGGTGATGTGATGCGACTAAGACACCATGGAGTGGAGATGTGAGGTGAGTCGACACTTTTTGGGTGATTTGATGCGAGTAGACACCATGGAGTCGAGATGTGAGGTGAGTCGACACTTTTTTGGGTGATGTGAAGCGAGTAGACACCATGGAGTGGAGATGTGAGGTGAGTCGACACTTTTTTGGGTGATTTGATGCGAGTAGACACCATGGAGTGGAGATGTGAGGTGAGTCGACACTTTTTTGGGTGATGTGATGCGACTAGACACCATGGAGTGGAGATGTGAGGTGAGTAGACACTTTTTTGGGTGATTTGATGTGAGTAGACACCATGGAGTGGAGATGTGAGGTGACTCGACACTTTTTTGGGTGATGTGATACGACTAGACACCATGGAGTGGAGATGTGAGGTGAGTCGACACTTTTTTGGGTGATGTGATGCGAGTAGACACCATGGAGTGGAGATGTGAGGTGAGTCGACACTTTTTTGGGTGATTTGATGCAAGTAGATACCATGGAGTTGAGATGTGAGGTGAGTCGACACTTTTTTGGGTGATTTGATGCGACTAGACACCATGGAGTGGAGATGTGAGGTGAGTCGACACTTTTTTGGGTGATTTGATGCGAGTAGACACCATGGAGTGGAGATGTGAGGTGAGACGATACTTTTTTCGGTGATTTGATGCGAGTAGACACCATGGAGTGGAGATGTGAGGTGAGTCGACACTTTTTTGGGTGATGTGATGCGACTAGACACCATGGAGTTGAGATGTGAGGTGAGTCGACACTTTTTTGGGTGATGTGATGCGAGTAGACACCATGGAGTCGAGATGTGAGGTGAGTCGACACTTTTTTGGGTGATGTGATGCGAGTAGACACCATGGAGTGGAGATGTGAGGTGAGTCGACACTTTTTTGGGTGATTTGATGCGAGTAGACACCATGGAGTGGAGATGTGAGGTGAGTCGACACTTTTTTGGGTGATGTGATGCGACTAGACACCATGGAATGGAGATGTGAGGTGAGTCGACACTTTTTAGGGTGATTTGATGAGAGTAGACACCATGGAGTGGAGATGTGAGGTGAGTCGATACTTTTTTGGGTGATGTGATACGACTAGACACCATGAAGTGGAGATGTTAGGTGAGTCGACACTTTTTTGGGTGATGTGATGCGAGTAGACACCATGGAGTGGAGATGTGAGGTGAGTCGACACTTTTTTGGGTGATTTGATGCAAGTAGACACCATGGAGTGGAGATGTGAGGTGAGTCGACACTTTTTTTGGTGATTTGATGCGAGTAGACACCATGGAGTGGAGATGTGAGGTGAGTCGACACTTTTTTCGGTGATTTGATGCGAGTAGACACCATGGAGTCGAGATGTGAGGTGAGTCGACACTTTTTTGGGTGATGTGATGCGACTAGACACCATGGAGTGGAGATGTGAGGTGAGTCGACACTTTTTTGGGTGATGTGATGCGACTAGACACCATGGAGTGGAGATGTGAGGTGAGTCGACCCTTTTTTGGGTGATTTGATGCAACTAGACACCATGGAGTGGAGATGTGAGGTGAGTCGACACTTTTTTGGGTGATGTGATGCGAGTAGACACCATGGAGTGGAGATGTGAGGTGAGTGAACACTTTTTTGGGTGATTTGGTGCAAGTAGAGACCATGGAGTGGAGATGTGAGGTGAGTCGACACTTTTTTGGGTGATTTGATGCGACTAGACACCATGGAGTGGAGATGTGAGGTGAGTCGACACTTTTTTGGGTGATTTGATGCGAGTAGACACCATGGAGTGGAGATGTGAGGTGAGTCGACACTTTTTTGGTTGATGTGATGCGACTAGACACCATGGAGTGGAGATGTGAGGTGAGTCGACCCTTTTTTGGTTGATGTGATGCGACTAGACACCATGGAGTGGAGATGTGAGGTGAGTCGACACTTTTTTGGGTGATTTGATGTGAGTAGACACCATGGAGTGGAGATGTGAGGTGAGTCGACACTTTTTTGGGTGATGTGATACGACTAGACACCATGGAGTGGAGATGTTAGGTGAGTCGACACTTTTTTGGGTGATGTGATGCGAGTAGACACCATGGAGTGGAGATGTGAGGTGAGTCGACACTTTTTTGGGTGATTTGATGCAAGTAGATACCATGGAGTTGAGATGTGAGGTGAGTCGACACTTTTTTGGGTGATTTGATGCGACTAGACACCATGGAGTGGAGATGTGAGGTGAGTCGACACTTTTTTGGGTGATTTGATGCGAGTAGACACCATGGAGTGGAGATGTGAGGTGAGACGATACTTTTTTCGGTGATTTGATGCGAGTAGACACCATGGAGTGGAGATGTGAGGTGAGTCGACACTTTTTTGGGTGATGTGATGCGACTAGACACCATGGAGTTGAGATGTGAGGTGAGTCGACACTTTTTTGGGTGATGTGATGCGAGTAGACACCATGGAGTTGAGATGTGAGGTGAGTCGACACTTTTTTGGGTGATGTGATGCGAGTAGACACCATGGAGTGGAGATGTGAGGTGAGTCGACACTTTTTTGGGTGATTTGATGCGAGTAGACACCATGGAGTGGAGATGTGAGGTGAGTCGACACTTTTTTGGGTGATGTGATGCGACTAGACACCATGGAGTGGAGATGTGAGGTGAGTCGACCCTTTTTTGGTTGATGTGATGCGACTAGACACCATGGAGTGGAGATGTGAGGTGAGTCGACACTTTTTTGGGTGATTTGATGTGAGTAGACACCATGGAGTGGAGATGTGAGGTGAGTCGACACTTTTTAGGGTGATTTGATGAGAGTAGACACCATGGAGTGGAGATGTGAGGTGAGTCGATACTTTTTTGGGTGATGTGATACGACTAGACACCATGAAGTGGAAATGTTAGGTGAGTCGACACTTTTTTGGGTGATGTGATGCGAGTAGACACCATGGAGTGGAGATGTGAGGTGAGTCGACACTTTTTTGGGTGATTTGATGCAAGTAGACACCATGGAGTGGAGATGTGAGGTGAGTCGACACTTTTTTTGGTGATTTGATGCGAGTAGACACCATGGAGTGGAGATGTGAGGTGAGTCGACACTTTTTTCGGTGATTTGATGCGAGTAGACACCATGGAGTCGAGATGTGAGGTGAGTCGACACTTTTTTGGGTGATGTGATGCGACTAGACACCATGGAGTGGAGATGTGAGGTGAGTCGACACTTTTTTGGGTGATGTGATGCGACTAGACACCATGGAGTGGAGATGTGAGGTGAGTCGACCCTTTTTTGGGTGATTTGATGCGACTAGACACCATGGAGTGGAGATGTGAGGTGAGTCGACACTTTTTTGGGTGATGTGATGCGAGTAGACACCATGGAGTGGAGATGTGAGGTGAGTGAACATTTTTTTGGGTGATTTGGTGCAAGTAGAGACCATGGAGTGGAGATGTGAGGTGAGTCGACACTTTTTTGGGTGATTTGATGCGACTAGACACCATGGAGTGGAGATGTGAGGTGAGTCGACACTTTTTTGGGTGATTTGATGCGAGTAGACACCATGGAGTGGAGATGTGAGGTGAGTCGACACTTTTTTGGTTGATGTGATGCGACTAGACACCATGGAGTGGAGATGTGAGGTGAGTCGACCCTTTTTTGGTTGATGTGATGCGACTAGACACCATGGAGTGGAGATGTGAGGTGAGTCGACACTTTTTTGGGTGATTTGATGTGAGTAGACACCATGGAGTGGAGATGTGAGGTGAGTCGACACTTTTTTGGGTGATGTGATACGACTAGACACCATGGAGTGGAGATGTTAGGTGAGTCGACACTTTTTTGGGTGATGTGATGCGAGTAGACACCATGGAGTGGAGATGTGAGGTGAGTCGACATTTTTTTGGGTGATTTGATGCAAGTAGACACCATGGAGTGGAGATGTGAGGTGAGTCGACACTTTTTTGGGTGATTTGATGCGAGTAGACACCATGGAGTGGAGATGTGAGGTGAGTCGATACTTTTTTCGGTGATTTGATGCGAGTAGACACCATGGAGTGGAGATGTGAGGTGAGTCGACACTTTTTTGGGTGATGTGATGCGACTAGACACCATGGAGTGGAGATGTGAGGTGAGTCGACACTTTTTTGGGTGATGTGATGCGAGTAGACACCATGGAGTCGAGATGTGAGGTGAGTCGACACTTTTTTGGGTGATGTGATGCGAGTAGACACCATGGAGTGGAGATGTGAGGTGAGTCGACACTTTTTTGGGTGATGTGATGCGACTAGACACCATGGAGTGGAGATGTGAGGTGAGTCGACCCTTTTTTGGGTGATTTGATGCGAGTAGACACCATGGAGTGGAGATGTGAGGTGAGTCGATACTTTTTTGGGTGATGTGATACGACTAGACACCATGGAGTGGAGATGTTAGGTGAGTCGACACTTTTTTGGGTGATGTGATGCGAGTAGACACTATGGAGTGGAGATGTGAGGTGAGTCGACACTTTTTTGGGTGATTTGATGCAAGTAGACACCATGGAGTGGAGATGTGAGGTGAGTCGACACTTTTTTGGGTGATTTGATGCGAGTAGACACCATGGAGTGGAGATGTGAGGTGAGTCGACACTTTTTTTGGTGATTTGATGCGAGTAGACACCATGGAGTGGAGATGTGAGGTGAGTCGACACTTTTTTGGGTGATGTGATGCGACTAGACACCATGGAGTGGAGATGTGAGGTGAGTCGACACTTTTTTGGGTGATGTGATGGGACTAGACACCATGGAGTGGAGATGTGAGGTGAGTCGACACTTTTTTGGGTGATTTGATGCGAGTAGACACCATGGAGTGGAGATGTGAGGTGAGTCGACACTTTTTTGGGTGATGTGATACGACTAGACACCATGGAGTGGAGATGTTAGGCGAGTCGACACTTTTTTGGGTGATGTGATGCGAGTAGACACCATGGAGTGGAGATGTGAGGTGAGTCGACACTTTTTTGGGTGATTTGATGCAAGTAGACACCATGGAGTGGAGATGTGAGGTGAGTCGACACTTTTTTGGGTGATTTGATGCGAGTAGACACCATGGAGTGGAGATGTGAGGTGAGTCGACACGTTTTTGGGTGATTTGATGCGAGTAGACACCATGGAGTGGAGATGTGAGGTGAGTCGACACTTTTTTGGGTGATGTGATGCGACTAGACACCATGGAGTGGAGATGTGAGGTGAGTCGACACTTTTTTGGGTGATTTGATGCGAGTAGACACCATGGAGTGGAGATGTGAGGTGAGTCGACACTTTTTTGGGTGATTTGATGCGAGTAGACACCATGGAGTGGAGATGTGAGGTGAGTCGACACTTTTTTGGGTGATGTGATGCGACTAGACACCATGGAGTGGAGATGTGAGGTGAGTCGACACTTTTTTGGGTGATTTGATGCGAGTAGACACCATGGAGTCGAGATGTGAGGTGAGTCGACACTTTTTTGGGTGATGTGAAGCGAGTAGACACCATGGAGTGGAGATGTGAGGTGAGTCGACACTTTTTTGGGTGATTTGATGCGAGTAGACACCATGGAGTGGAGATGTGAGGTGAGTCGACACTTTTTTGGGTGATGTGATGCGACTAGACACCATGGAGTGGAGATGTGAGGTGAGTAGACACTTTTTTGGGTGATTTGATGTGAGTAGACACCATGGAGTGGAGATGTGAGGTGACTCGACACTTTTTTGGGTGATGTGATACGACTAGACACCATGGAGTGGAGATGTGAGGTGAGTCGACACTTTTTTGGGTGATGTGATGCGAGTAGACACCATGGAGTGGAGATGTGAGGTGAGTCGACACTTTTTTGGGTGATTTGATGCAAGTAGATACCATGGAGTTGAGATGTGAGGTGAGTCGACACTTTTTTGGGTGATTTGATGCGAGTAGACACCATGGAGTGGAGATGTGAGGTGAGACGATACTTTTTTCGGTGATTTGATGCGAGTAGACACCATGGAGTGGAGATGTGAGGTGAGTCGACACTTTTTTGGGTGATGTGATGCGACTAGACACCATGGAGTTGAGATGTGAGGTGAGTCGACACTTTTTTGGGTGATGTGATGCGAGTAGACACCATGGAGTCGAGATGTGAGGTGAGTCGACACTTTTTTGGGTGATGTGATGCGAGTAGACACCATGGAGTGGAGATGTGAGGTGAGTCGACACTTTTTTGGGTGATTTGATGCGAGTAGACACCATGGAGTGGAGATGTGAGGTGAGTCGACACTTTTTTGGGTGATGTGATGCGACTAGACACCATGGAATGGAGATGTGAGGCGAGTCGACACTTTTTAGGGTGATTTGATGAGAGTAGACACCATGGAGTGGAGATGTGAGGTGAGTCGATACTTTTTTGGGTGATGTGATACGACTAGACACCATGAAGTGGAGATGTTAGGTGAGTCGACACTTTTTTGGGTGATGTGATGCGAGTAGACACCATGGAGTGGAGATGTGAGGTGAGTCGACACTTTTTTGGGTGATTTGATGCAAGTAGACACCATGGAGTGGAGATGTGAGGTGAGTCGACACTTTTTTTGGTGATTTGATGCGAGTAGACACCATGGAGTGGAGATGTGAGGTGAGTCGACACTTTTTTCGGTGATTTGATGTGAGTAGACACCATGGAGTCGAGATGTGAGGTGAGTCGACACTTTTTTGGGTGATGTGATGCGACTAGACACCATGGAGTGGAGATGTGAGGTGAGTCGACACTTTTTTGGGTGATGTGATGCGACTAGACACCATGGAGTGGAGATGTGAGGTGAGTCGACCCTTTTTTGGGTGATTTGATGCAACTAGACACCATGGAGTGGAGATGTGAGGTGAGTCGACACTTTTTTGGGTGATGTGATGCGAGTAGACACCATGGAGTGGAGATGTGAGGTGAGTGAACACTTTTTTGGGTGATTTGGTGCAAGTAGAGACCATGGAGTGGAGATGTGAGGTGAGTCGACACTTTTTTGGGTGATTTGATGCGACTAGACACCATGGAGTGGAGATGTGAGGTGAGTCGACACTTTTTTGGGTGATTTGATGCGAGTAGACACCATGGAGTGGAGATGTGAGGTGAGTCGACACTTTTTTGGTTGATGTGATGCGACTAGACACCATGGAGTGGAGATGTGAGGTGAGTCGACCCTTTTTTGGTTGATGTGATGCGACTAGACACCATGGAGTGGAGATGTGAGGTGAGTCGACACTTTTTTGGGTGATTTGATGTGAGTAGACACCATGGAGTGGAGATGTGAGGTGAGTCGACACTTTTTTGGGTGATGTGATACGACTAGACACCATGGAGTGGAGATGTTAGGTGAGTCGACACTTTTTTGGGTGATGTGATGCGAGTAGACACCATGGAGTGGAGATGTGAGGTGAGTCGACACTTTTTTGGGTGATTTGATGCAAGTAGATACCATGGAGTTGAGATGTGAGGTGAGTCGACACTTTTTTGGGTGATTTGATGCGACTAGACACCATGGAGTGGAGATGTGAGGTGAGTCGACACCTTTTTGGGTGATTTGATGCGAGTAGACACCATGGAGTGGAGATGTGAGGTGAGACGATACTTTTTTCGGTGATTTGATGCGAGTAGACACCATGGAGTGGAGATGTGAGGTGAGTCGACACTTTTTTGGGTGATGTGATGCGACTAGACACCATGGAGTTGAGATGTGAGGTGAGTCGACACTTTTTTGGGTGATGTGATGCGAGTAGACACCATGGAGTCGAGATGTGAGGTGAGTCGACACTTTTTTGGGTGATGTGATGCGAGTAGACACCATGGAGTGGAGATGTGAGGTGAGTCGACACTTTTTTGGGTGATTTGATGCGAGTAGACACCATGGAGTGGAGATGTGAGGTGAGTCGATACTTTTTTCGGTGATTTGATGCGAGTAGACACCATGGAGTGGAGATGTGAGGTGAGTCGACACTTTTTTGGGTGATGTGATGCGACTAGACACCATGGAGTGGAGATGTGAGGTGAGTCGACACTTTTTTGGGTGATGTGATGCGAGTAGACACCATGGAGTCGAGATGTGAGGTGAGTCGACACTTTTTTGGGTGATGTGATGCGAGCAGACACCATGGAGTGGAGATGTGAGGTGAGTCGACACTTTTTTGGGTGATGTGATGCGACTAGACACCATGGAGTGGAGATGTGAGGTGAGTCGACCCTTTTTTTGGGTGATTTGATGCGAGTAGACACCATGGAGTGGAGATGTGAGGTGAGTCGATACTTTTTTGGGTGATGTGATACGACTAGACACCATGGAGTGGAGATGTTAGGTGAGTCGACACTTTTTTGGGTGATGTGATGCGAGTAGACACTATGGAGTGGAGATGTGAGGTGAGTCGACACTTTTTTGGGTGATTTGATGCAAGTAGACACCATGGAGTGGAGATGTGAGGTGAGTCGACACTTTTTTGGGTGATTTGATGCGAGTAGACACCATGGAGTGGAGATGTGAGGTGAGTCGACACTTTTTTTGGTGATTTGATGCGAGTAGACACCATGGAGTGGAGATTTGAGGTGAGTCGACACTTTTTTGGGTGATGTGATGCGACTAGACACCATGGAGTGGAGATGTGAGGTGAGTCGACACTTTTTTGGGTGATGTGATGGGACTAGACACCATGGAGTGGAGATGTGAGGTGAGTCGACAGTTTTTTGGGTGATGTGATGCGACTAGACACCATGGAGTGGAGATGTGAGGTGAGTCGACCCTTTTTTGGTTGATGTGATGCGACTAGACACCATGGAGTGGAGATGTGAGGTGAGTCGACACTTTTTTGGGTGATTTGATGTGAGTAGACACCATGGAGTGGAGATGTGAGGTGAGTCGACACTTTTTTGGGTGATGTGATACGACTAGACACCATGGAGTGGAGATGTTAGGTGAGTCGACACTTTTTTGGGTGATGTGATGCGAGTAGACACCATGGAGTGGAGATGTGAGGTGAGTCGACACTTTTTTGGGTGATTTGATGCAAGTAGACACCATGGAGTGGAGATGTGAGGTGAGTCGACACTTTTTTGGGTGATTTGATGCGAGTAGACACCATGGAGTGGAGATGTGAGGTGAGTCGATACTTTTTTTCGGTGATTTGATGCGAGTAGACACCATGGAGTGGAGATGTGAGGTGAGTCGACACTTTTTTGGGTGATGTGATGCGACTAGACACCATGGAGTGGAGATGTGAGGTGAGTCGACACTTTTTTGGGTGATGTGATGCGAGTAGACACCATGGAGTCGAGATGTGAGGTGAGTCGACACTTTTTTGGGTGATGTGATGCGAGTAGACACCATGGAGTGGAGATGTGAGGTGAGTCGACACTTTTTTGGGTGATTTGATGCGAGTAGACACCATGGAGTGGAGATGTGAGGTGAGTCGACACTTTTTTGGGTGATGTGATGCGACTAGACACCATGGAGTGGAGATGTGAGGTGAGTCGACCCTTTTTTGGGTGATTTGATGCGAGTAGACACCATGGAGTGGAGATGTGAGGTGAGTCGATACTTTTTTGGGTGATGTGATACGACTAGACACCATGGAGTGGAGATGTTAGGTGAGTCGACACTTTTTTGGGTGATGTGATGCGAGTAGACACTATGGAGTGGAGATGTGAGGTGAGTCGACACTTTTTTGGGTGATTTGATGCAAGTAGACACCATGGAGTGGAGATGTGAGGTGAGTCGACACTTTTTTGGGTGATTTGATGCGAGTAGACACCATGGAGTGGAGATGTGAGGTGAGTTGACACTTTTTTTGGTGATTTGATGCGAGTAGACACCATGGAGTGGAGATGTGAGGTGAGTCGACACTTTTTTGGGTGATGTGATGCGACTAGACACCATGGAGTGGAGATGTGAGGTGAGTCGACACTTTTTTGGGTGATGTGATGCGACTAGACACCATGGAGAGGAGATGTGAGGTGAGTCGACACTTTTTTGGGTGATTTGATGCGACTAGACACCATGGAGTGGAGATGTGAGGTGAGTCGACACTTTTTTGGGTGATGTGATGCGAGTAGACACCATGGAGTGGAGATGTGAGGTCAGTCAACACTTTTTTGGGTGATTTGGTGCGAGTATACACCATGGAGTGGAGATGTGAGGTGAGTCGACACTTTTTTGGGTGATTTGATGCGACTAGACACCATGGAGTGGAGATGTGAGGTGAGTCGACACTTTTTTGGATGATTTGATGCGAGTAGAAACCATGGAGTGGAGATGTGAGGTGAGTCGACACTTTTTTGGTTGATGTGATGCGACTAGACACCATGGAGTGGAGATGTGAGGTGAGTCGACACTTTTTTGGTTGATGTGATGCGACTAGACACCATGGAGTGGAGATGTGAGGTGAGTCGACACGTTTTTGGGTGATTTGATGCAAGTAAGACACCATGGAGTGGAGATGTGAGGTGAGTCGACACTTTTTTGGGTGATGTGATGTGACTAGACACCATGGAGTGGAGATGTGAGGTGAGTCGACACTTTTTTGGGTGATGTGATGCGACTAGACACCATGGAGTGGAGATGTGAGGTGAGTCGACACTTTTTTGGGTGATTTGATGCGAGTAGACACCATGGAGTGGAGATGTGAAGTGAGTCGACACTTTTTTGGGTGATGTGATGCAACTAGACACCATGGAGTGGAGATGTGAGGTGAGTCGACACTTTTTTGGGTGATGTGATGCGAGTAGACACCATGGAGTGGAGATGTGAGGTGAGTCGACACTTTTTTGGGTGATTTGATGCAAGTAGACACCATGGAGTGGAGATGTGAGGTGAGTCGACACTTTTTTGGGTGATTTGATGCGAGTAGACACCATGGAGTGGAGATGTGAGGTGAGTCGATACTTTTTTCGGTGATTTGATGCGAGTAGACACCATGGAGTGGAGATGTGAGGTGAGTCGACACTTTTTTGGGTGATGTGATGCGACTAGACACCATGGAGTGGAGATGTGAGGTGAGTCGACACTTTTTTGGGTGATGTGATGCGAGTAGACACCATGGAGTCGAGATGTGAGGTGAGTCGACACTTTTTTGGGTGATGTGATGCGAGTAGACACCATGGAGTGGAGATGTGAGGTGAGTCGACACTTTTTTGGGTGATTTGATGCGAGTAGACACCATGGAGTGGAGATGTGAGGTGAGTCGACACTTTTTTGGGTGATGTGATGCGACTAGACACCATGGAGTGGAGATGTGAGGTGAGTCGACCCTTTTTTGGGTGATTTGATGCGAGTAGACACCATGGAGTGGAGATGTGAGGTGAGTCGATACTTTTTTGGGTGATGTGATACGACTAGACACCATGGAATGGAGATGTTAGGTGAGTCGACACTTTTTTGGGTGATGTGATGCGAGTAGACACTATGGAGTGGAGATGTGAGGTGAGTCGACACTTTTTTGGGTGATTTGATGCAAGTAGACACCATGGAGTGGAGATGTGAGGTGAGTCGACACTTTTTTGGGTGATTTGATGCGAGTAGACACCATGGAGTGGAGATGTGAGGTGAGTCGACACTTTTTTTGGTGATTTGATGCGAGTAGACACCATGGAGTGGAGATGTGAGGTGAGTCGACACTTTTTTGGGTGATGTGATGCGACTAGACACCATGGAGTGGAGATGTGAGGTGAGTCGACACTTTTTTGGATGATTTGATGCGAGTAGAAACCATGGAGTGGAGATGTGAGGTGAGTCGACACTTTTTTGGGTGATGTGATGCGACTAGACACCATGGAGTGGAGATGTGAGGTGAGTCGACACTTTTTTGGGTGATTTGATGCAAGTAGACACCATGGAGTTGAGATGTGAGGTGAGTCGACACTTTTTTGGGTGATGTAATGCGACTAGACACCATGGAGTGGAGATGTGAGGTGAGTCGACACGTTTTTGGGTGATTTGATGCAAGTAGACACCATAGAGTGGAGATGTGAGGTGAGTCGACACTTTTTTGGGTGATGTGATGCGACCAGACACCATGGAGTGGAGATGTGAGGTGAGTCGACACGTTTTTGGGTGATTTGATGCAAGTAAGACACCATGGAGTGGAGATGTGAGGTGAGTCGACACTTTTTTGGGTGATGTGATGTGACTACACACCATGGAGTGGAGATGTGAGGTGAGTCGACACTTTTTTGGGTGATGTGATGCGACTAGACACCATGGAGTGGAGATGTGAGGTGAGTCGACACTTTTTTGGGTGATTTGATGCGAGTAGACACCATGGAGTGGAGATGTGAAGTGAGTCGACACTTTTTTGGGTGATGTGATGCAACTAGACACCATGGAGTGGAGATGTGAGGTGAGTCGACACTTTTTTGGGTGATGTGATGTGAGTAGACACCATGGAGTGGAGATGTGAGGTGAGTCGACACTTTTTTGGGTGATTTGATGCGAGTAGACACCATGAAGTGGAGATGTGAGGTGATTCGACACTTTTTTGGGTGATGTAATGCGACTAGACACCATGGAGTGGAGATGTGAGGTGAGTCGACACTTTTTTGGGTGATGTGATGCGACTAGACACCATGGAGTGGAGATGTGAGGTGAGTCGACACTTTTTTGGGTGATTTGATGCGAGTAGACACCATGGAGTGGAGATGTGAGGTGAGTCGACACTTTTTTGGGTGATTTGATGCGAGTAGACACCATGGAGTCGAGATGTGAGGTGAGTCGACACTTTTTTGGGTGATGTGATGCGAGTAGACACCATGGAGTGGAGATGTGAGGTGAGTCGACACTTTTTTGGGTGATTTGATGCGACTAGACACCATGGAGTGGAGATGTGAGGTGAGTCGACACTTTTTTGGGTGATGTGATGCGAGTAGACACCATGGAGTGGAGATGTGAGGTGAGTCAACACTTTTTTGGGTGATTTGGTGCGAATAGACACCATGGAGTGGAGATGTGAGGTGAGTCGACACTTTTTTGGGTGATTTGATGCGACTAGACACCATGGAGTGGAGATGTGAGGTGAGTCGACACTTTTTTGGGTGATTTGATGCGAGTAGACACCATGGAGTGGAGATGTGAAGTGAGTCGACACTTTTTTGGGTGATGTGATGCAACTAGACACCATGGAGTGGAGATGTGAGGTGAGTCGACACTTTTTTGGGTGATGTGATGCGAGTAGACACCATGGAGTGGAGATGTGAGGTGAGTCGACACTTTTTTGGGTGATTTGATGCAAGTAGACACCATGGAGTGGAGATGTGAGGTGAGTCGACACTTTTTTGGGTGATTTGATGCGAGTAGACACCATGGAGTGGAGATGTGAGGTGAGTCGATACTTTTTTCGGTGATTTGATGCGAGTAGACACCATGGAGTGGAGATGTGAGGTGAGTCGACACTTTTTTGGGTGATGTGATGCGACTAGACACCATGGAGTGGAGATGTGAGGTGAGTCGACACTTTTTTGGGTGATGTGATGCGAGTAGACACCATGGAGTCGAGATGTGAGGTGAGTCGACACTTTTTTGGGTGATGTGATGCGAGTAGACACCATGGAGTGGAGATGTGAGGTGAGTCGACACTTTTTTGGGTGATTTGATGCGAGTAGACACCATGGAGTGGAGATGTGAGGTGAGTCGACACTTTTTTGGGTGATGTGATATGACTAGACACCATGGAGTGGAGATGTGAGGTGAGTCGACCCTTTTTTGGGTGATTTGATGCGAGTAGACACCATGGAGTGGAGATGTGAGGTGAGTCGATACTTTTTTGGGTGATGTGATACGACTAGACACCATGGAGTGGAGATGTTAGGTGAGTCGACACTTTTTTGGGTGATGTGATGCGAGTAGACACTATGGAGTGGAGATGTGAGGTGAGTCGACACTTTTTTGGGTGATTTGATGCAAGTAGACACCATGGAGTGGATATGTGAGGTGAGTCGACACTTTTTTGGGTGATTTGATGCGAGTAGACACCATGGAGTGGAGATGTGAGGTGAGTCGACACTTTTTTGGGTGATGTAATGCGACTAGACACCATGGAGTGGAGATGTGAGGTGAGTCGTCACTTTTTTGGGTGATGTGATGCGACTAGACACCATGGAGTGGAGATGTGAGGTGAGTCGACACTTTTTTGGGTGATTTGATGCGAGTAGACACCATGGAGTGGAGATGTGAGGTGAGTCGACACTTTTTTGGGTGATTTGATGCGAGTAGACACCATGGAGTCGAGATGTGAGGTGAGTCGACACTTTTTTGGGTGATGTGATGCGAGTAGACACCATGGAGTGGAGATGTGAGGTGAGTCGACACTTTTTTGGGTGATTTGATGCGACTAGACACCATGGAGTGGAGATGTGAGGTGAGTCGACACTTTTTTGGGTGATGTGATGCGAGTAGACACCATGGAGTGGAGATGTGAGGTGAGTCAACACTTTTTTGGGTGATTTGGTGCGAGTAGACACCATGGAGTGGAGATGTGAGGTGAGTCGACACTTTTTTGGGTGATTTGATGCGACTAGACACCATGGAGTGGAGATGTGAGGTGAGTCGACACTTTTTTGGGTGATTTGATGCGATTAGAAACCATGGAGTGGAGATGTGAGGTGAGTCGACACTTTTTTGGTTGATGTGATGCGACTAGACACCATGGAGTGGAGATGTGAGGTGAGTCGACACTTTTTTGGGTGATGTGATGCGACTAGACACCATGGAGTGGAGATGTGAGGTGAGTCGACACTTTTTTGGGTGATGTGATGCGACTAGACACCATGGAGTGGAGATGTGAGGTGAGTCGACACTTTTTTGGGTGATTTGATGCGACTAGACACCATGGAGTGGAGATGTGAGGTGAGTCGACACTTTTTTGGGTGATGTGATGCGAGTAGACACCATGGAGTGGAGATTTGAGGTGAGTCAACACTTTTTTGGGTGATTTGGTGCGAGTAGACACCATGGAGTGGAGATGTGAGGTGAGTCGACACTTTTTTGGGTGATGTGATGCGACTAGACACCATGGAGTGGAGATGTGAGGTGAGTCGACACTTTTTTGGGTGATTTGATGCGAGTAGACACCATGGAGTGGAGATGTGAAGTGAGTCGACACTTTTTTGGGTGATGTGATGCAACTAGACACCATGGAGTGGAGATGTGAGGTGAGTCGACACTTTTTTGGGTGATTTGATGCGAGTAGACACCATGGAGTGGAGATGTGAGGTGAGTCGACACTTTTTTGGGTGATTTGATGCGAGTAGACTCCATGGAGTCGAGATGTGAGGTGAGTCGACACTTTTTTGGGTGATGTGATGCGAGTAGACACCATGGAGTGGAGATGTGAGGTGAGTCGACACTTTTTTGGGTGATTTGATGCGACTAGACACCATGGAGTGGAGATGTGAGGTGAGTCGACACTTTTTTGGGTGATGTGATGCGAGTAGACACCATGGAGTGGAGATGTGAGGTGAGTCAACACTTTTTTGGGTGATTTGGTGCGAGTAGACACCATGGAGTGGAGATGTGAGGTGAGTCGACACTTTTTTGGGTGATTTGATGCGACTAGACACCATGGAGTGGAGATGTGAGGTGAGTCGACACTTTTTTGGGTGATTTGATGCGATTAGAAACCATGGAGTGGAGATGTGAGGTGAGTCGACACTTTTTTGGTTGATGTGATGCGACTAGACACCATGGAGTGGAGATGTGAGGTGAGTCGACACTTTTTTGGGTGATGTGATGCGACTAGACACCATGGAGTGGAGATGTGAGGTGAGTCGACACTTTTTTGGGTGATGTGATGCGACTAGACACCATGGAGTGGAGATGTGAGGTGAGTCGACACTTTTTTGGGTGATTTGATGCGACTAGACACCATGGAGTGGAGATGTGAGGTGAGTCGACACTTTTTTGGGTGATGTGATGCGAGTAGACACCATGGAGTGGAGATTTGAGGTGAGTCAACACTTTTTTGGGTGATTTGGTGCGAGTAGACACCATGGAGTGGAGATGTGAGGTGAGTCGACACTTTTTTGGGTGATGTGATGCGACTAGACACCATGGAGTGGAGATGTGAGGTGAGTCGACACTTTTTTGGGTGATTTGATGCGAGTAGACACCATGGAGTGGAGATGTGAAGTGAGTCGACACTTTTTTGGGTGATGTGATGCAACTAGACACCATGGAGTGGAGATGTGAGGTGAGTCGACACTTTTTTGGGTGATTTGATGCGAGTAGACACCATGGAGTGGAGATGTGAGGTGAGTCGACACTTTTTTGGGTGATTTGATGCGAGTAGACTCCATGGAGTCGAGATGTGAGGTGAGTCGACACTTTTTTGGGTGATGTGATGCGAGTAGACACCATGGAGTGGAGATGTGAGGTGAGTCGACACTTTTTTGGGTGATTTGATGCGACTAGACACCATGGAGTGGAGATGTGAGGTGAGTCGACACTTTTTTGGGTGATGTGATGCGAGTAGACACCATGGAGTGGAGATGTGAGGTGAGTCAACACTTTTTTGGGTGATTTGGTGCGAGTAGACACCATGGAGTGGAGATGTGAGGTGAGTCGACACTTTTTTGGGTGATTTGATGCGACTAGACACCATGGAGTGGAGATGTGAGGTGAGTCGACACTTTTTTGGGTGATTTGATGCGATTAGAAACCATGGAGTGGAGATGTGAGGTGAGTCGACACTTTTTTGGTTGATGTGATGCGACTAGACACCATGGAGTGGAGATGTGAGGTGAGTCGACACTTTTTTGGGTGATGTGATGCGACTAGACACCATGGAGTGGAGATGTGAGGTGAGTCGACACTTTTTTGGGTGATGTGATGCGACTAGACACCATGGAGTGGAGATGTGAGGTGAGTCGACACTTTTTTGGGTGATTTGATGCGACTAGACACCATGGAGTGGAGATGTGAGGTGAGTCGACACTTTTTTGGGTGATGTGATGCGAGTAGACACCATGGAGTGGAGATTTGAGGTGAGTCAACACTTTTTTGGGTGATTTGGTGCGAGTAGACACCATGGAGTGGAGATGTGAGGTGAGTCGACACTTTTTTGGGTGATGTGATGCGACTAGACACCATGGAGTGGAGATGTGAGGTGAGTCGACACTTTTTTGGGTGATTTGATGCGAGTAGACACCATGGAGTGGAGATGTGAAGTGAGTCGACACTTTTTTGGGTGATGTGATGCAACTAGACACCATGGAGTGGAGATGTGAGGTGAGTCGACACTTTTTTGGGTGATGTGATGCGAGTAGACACCATGGAGTGGAGATGTGAGGTGAGTCGACACTTTTTTGGGTGATTTGATGCGAGTAGACACCATGGAGTGGAGATGTGAGGTGAGTCGACACTTTTTTGGGTGATGTGATGCGACTAGACACCATGGAGTGGAGATGTGAGGTGAGTCGACACTTTTTTGGGTGATTTGATGCGAGTAGACACCATGGAGTGGAGATGTGAGGTGAGTCGATACTTTTTTGGGTGATGTGATACGACTAGACACCATGGAGTGGAGATGTTAGGTGAGTCGACACTTTTTTGGGTGATGTGATGCGAGTAGACACTATGGAGTGGAGATGTGAGGTGAGTCGACACTTTTTTGGGTGATTTGATGCAAGTAGACACCATGGAGTGGAGATGTGAGGTGAGTCGACACTTTTTTGGGTGATTTGATGCGAGTAGACACCATGGAGTGGAGATGTGAGGTGAGTCGACACTTTTTTTGGTGATTTGATGCGAGTAGACACCATGGAGTGGAGATGTGAGGTGAGTCGACACTTTTTTGGGTGATGTGATGCGACTAGACACCATGGAGTGGAGATGTGAGGTGAGTCGACACTTTTTTGGGTGATGTGATGCGACTAGACACCATGGAGTGGAGATGTGAGGTGAGTCGACACTTTTTTGGGTGATTTGATGCGACTAGACACCATGGAGTGGAGATGTGAGGTGAGTCGACACTTTTTTGGGTGATGTGATGCGAGTAGACACCATGGAGTGGAGATGTGAGGTGAGTCAACACTTTTTTGGGTGATTTGGTGCGAGTAGACACCATGGAGTGGAGATGTGAGGTGAGTCGACACTTTTTTGGGTGATTTGATGTGACTAGACACCATGGAGTGGAGATGTGAGGTGAGTCGACACTTTTTTGGGTGATTTGATGCGAGTAGAAACCATGGAGTGGAGATGTGAGGTGAGTCGACACTTTTTTGGTTGATGTGATGCGACTAGACACCATGGAGTGGAGATGTGAGGTGAGTCGACACTTTTTTGGTTGATGTGATGCGACTAGACACCATGGAGTGGAGATGTGAGGTGAGTCGACACTTTTTTGGGTGATGTGATGCGACTAGACACCATGGAGTGGAGATGTGAGGTGAGTCGACACTTTTTTGGGTGATGTGATGCGACCAGACACCATGGAGTGGAGATGTGAGGTGAGTCGACACGTTTTTGGGTGATTTGATGCGAATAAGACACCATGGAGTGGAGATGTGAGGTGAGTCGACACTTTTTTGGGTGATGTGATGCGAGTAGACACCATGGAGTGGAGATGTGAGGTGAGTCGACACTTTTTTGGGTGATTTGATGCGAGTAGACACCATGGAGTGGAGATGTGAGGTGAGTCGACACGTTTTTGGGTGATTTGATGCAAGTAGACACCATGGAGTGGAGATGTGAGGTGAGTCGACACTTTTTTGGGTGATGTGATGCGACTAGACACCATGGAGTGGAGATGTGAGGTGAGTCGACACTTTTTTGGGTGATTTGATGCGAGTAGACACCATGGAGTGGAGATGTGAGGTGAGTCGACACTTTTTTGGGTGATTTGATGCGAGTAGACACCATGGAGTCGAGATGTGAGGTGAGTCGACACTTTTTTGGGTGATGTGATGCGAGTAGACACCATTGAGTGGAGATGTGAGGTGAGTCGACACTTTTTTGGGTGATTTGATGCGAGTAGACACCATGGAGTGGAGATGTGAGGTGAGTCGACACTTTTTTGGGTGATGTGATGCGAGTAGACACCATGGAGTGGAGATGTGAGGTGAGTCGACACTTTTTTGGGTGATTTGATACGAGTAGACACCATGGAGTGGAGATGTGAGGTGAGTCGACACTTTTTTGGGTGATGTAATGCGACTAGACACCATGGAGTGGAGATGTGAGGTGAGTCGACACATTTTTGGGTGATTTGATGCGAGTAGACACCATGGAGTGACGATGTGAGGTGAGTCGACACGTTTTTGGGTGATTTGATGCGAGTAGACACCATGGAGTGGAGATGTGAGGTGAGTCGACGCTTTTTTTGGTGATGTGATGCGACTAGACACCATGGAGTGGAGATGTGAGGTGAGTCGACACTTATTTGGGTGGTTTGATGCGAGTAGACACCATGGAGTCGAGATGTGAGGTGAGTCGACACTTTTTTGGGTCATGTGATGCGAATAGACACCATGGAGTGGAGATGTGAGGTGAGTCGACACTTTTTGGGGTGATTTGATGCGAGTAGACACCATGGAGTGGAGATGTGAGGTGAGTCGACTCTTTTTTGGGTGATGTGATGCGACTAGACACCATGGAGTGGAGATGTGAGATGAGTCGACACTTTTTTGGGTGATTTGATGCGATTAGACACCATGGAGTGGAGATGTGAGGTGAGACGACACATTTTTGGGTGATGTGATACGACTAGACACCATGGAGTGGAGATGTTAGGTGAGTCGACACTTTTTTGGGTGATGTGATGCGAGTAGACACCATGGAGTGGAGATGTGAGGTGAGTCGACACTTTTTTGGGTGATTTGATGCAAGTAGACACCATGGAGTGGAGATGTGAGGTGAGTCGACACTTTTTTGGGTGATTTGATGCGAGTAGACACCATGGAGTGGAGATGTGAGGTGAGTCGACACTTTTTTGGGTGATGTGATGCGACTAGACACCATGGAGTGGAGATGTGAGGTGAGTCAACACTTTTTTGGGTGATGTGATGCGACTAGACACCATGGAGTGGAGATGTGAGGTGAGTCGACACTTTTTTGGGTGATGTGATGTGAGAAGACACCATGGAGTGGAGATGTGAGGTGAGTCGACACTTTTTTGGGTGATTTGATGCGAGTAGACACCATGGAGTGGAGATGTGAGGTGAGTCGACACTTTTTTGGGTGATGTGATGCGACTAGACACCATGGAGTGGAGATGTGAGGTGAGTCGACACTTATTTGGGTGGTTTGATGCGAGTAGACACCATGGAGTCGAGATGTGAGGTGAGTCGACACTTTTTTGGGTCATGTGATGCGAATAGACACCATGGAGTGGAGATGTGAGGTGAGTCGACACTTTTTGGGGTGATTTGATGCGAGTAGACACCATGGAGTGGAGATGTGAGGTGAGTCGACTCTTTTTTGGGTGATGTGATGCGACTAGACACCATGGAGTGGAGATGTGAGATGAGTCGACACTTTTTTGGGTGATTTGATGCGATTAGACACCATGGAGTGGAGATGTGAGGTGAGACGACACATTTTTGGGTGATGTGATACGACTAGACACCATGGAGTGGAGATGTTAGGTGAGTCGACACTTTTTTGGGTGATGTGATGCGAGTAGACACCATGGAGTGGAGATGTGAGGTGAGTCGACACTTTTTTGGGTGATTTGATGCAAGTAGACACCATGGAGTGGAGATGTGAGGTGAGTCGACACTTTTTTGGGTGATTTGATGCGAGTAGACACCATGGAGTGGAGATGTGAGGTGAGTCGACACTTTTTTGGGTGATGTGATGCGACTAGACACCATGGAGTGGAGATGTGAGGTGAGTCAACACTTTTTTGGGTGATGTGATGCGACTAGACACCATGGAGTGGAGATGTGAGGTGAGTCGACACTTTTTTGGGTGATGTGATGTGAGAAGACACCATGGAGTGGAGATGTGAGGTGAGTCGACACTTTTTTGGGTGATTTGATGCGAGTAGACACCATGGAGTGGAGATGTGAGGTGAGTCGACACTTTTTTGGGTGATGTGATGCGACTAGACACCATGGAGTGGAGATGTGAGGTTTGTCGACACTTTTTTGGGTGATTTGATGCGAGTAGACACCATGGAGTGGAGATGTGAGGTGAGTCGACACTTTTTTGGGTGATGTAATGCGACTAGACACCATGGAGTGGAGATGTGAGGTGAGTCGACACTTTTTTGGGTGATTTGATGCGAGTAGACACCATGGAGTGGAGATGTGAGGTGAGTCGACACGTTTTTGGGTGATGTGATGCGAGTAGACACCATGGAGTGGAGATGTGAGGTGAGTCGACACTTTTTTGGGTGATGTAATGCGACTAGACACCATGGAGTGGAGATGTGAGGTGAGTCGACACTTTTTTGGATGATTTGATGCGAGTAGACACCATGGAGTGGAGATGTGAGGTGAGTCGACACGTTTTTGGGTGATGTGATGCGAGTAGACACCATGGAGTGGAGATGTGAGGTGAGTCGACACTTTTTTGGGTGATTTGATGCAAGTAGTCACCATGGAGTGGAGATGTGAGGTGAGTCGACACTTTTTTGGGTGATTTGATGCGAGTAGACACCATGGAGTGGAGATGTGAGGTGAGTCGACACATTTTTGGGTGATGTGATGCGACTAGACACCATGGAGTGGAAATGTGAGGTGAGTCGACACTTGTTTGGGTGATGTGATGCGACTAGACACCATAGAGTGGAGATGTGAGGTGAGTCGACGCTTTTTTTGGTGATGTGATGCGACTAGACACCATGGAGTGGAGATGTGAGGTGAGTCGACACTTTTTTGGGTGATGTGATGCGACTAGACACCATGGAGTGGAGATGTGAGGTGAGTCGACACCTTTTTGGGTAATTTGATGCGAGTAGACACCAAAGAGTGGAGATGTGAGGTGAGTCGACACTTTTTTGGGTGATTTGATGCGAGTAGACACCATGGAGTGGAGATGTGAGGTGAGTCGACACTTTTTTGGGTGATGTAATGCGACTAGACACCATGGAGTGGAGATGTGAGGTGAGTCGACACTTTTTTGGGTGATTTGATGCGAGTAGACACCATGGAGTGGAGATGTGAGGTGAGTCGACACTTTTTTGGGTGATGTGATGCGACTAGACACCATGGAGTGGAGATGTGAGGTGAGTCGACACTTTTTTGGGTGATTTGATGCGAGTAGACACCATGGAGTGGAGATGTGAGGTGAGTCAACACTTTTTTGGGTGATGTAATGCGACTAGACACCATGGAGTGGAAATGTGAGGTGAGTCGACACTTGTTTGGGTGATGTGATGCGACTAGACACCATAGAGTGGAGATGTGAGGTGAGTCGACGCTTTTTTTGGTGATGTGATGCGACTAGACACCATGGAGTGGAGATGCGAGGTGAGTCGACACTTTTTTGGGTGATGTGATGCGACTAGACACCATGGAGTGGAGATGTTAGGTGAGTCGACACTTTTTTGGGTGATGTGATGCGAGTAGACACCATGGAGTGGAGATGTGAGGTGAGTCGACACTTTTTTGGGTGATTTGATGCAAGTAGACACCATGGAGTGGAGATGTGAGGTGAGTCGACACTTTTTTGGGTGATTTGATGCGAGTAGACACCATGGAGTGGAGATGTGAGGTGAGTCGACACATTTTTGGGTGATGTGATGCGACTAGACACCATGGAGTGGAAATGTGAGGTGAGTCGACACTTGTTTGGGTGATGTGATGCGACTAGACACCATAGAGTGGAGATGTGAGGTGAGTCGACGCTTTTTTTGGTGATGTGATGCGACTAGACACCATGGAGTGGAGATGTGAGGTGAGTCGACACTTTTTTGGGTGATGTGATGCGACTAGACACCATGGAGTGGAGATGTGAGGTGAGTCAACACCTTTTTGGGTGATTTGATGCGAGTAGACACCAAAGAGTGGAGATGTGAGGTGAGTCGACACTTTTTTGGGTGATTTGATGCGAGTAGACACCATGGAGTCGAGATGTGAGGTGAGTCGACACTTTTTTGGGTGATGTGATGCGAGTAGACACCATGGAGTGGAGATGTGAGGTGAGTCGACACTTTTTTGGGTGATTTGATGCGAGTAGACACCATGGAGTGGAGATGTGAGGTGAGTCGACACTTTTTTGGGTGATTTGATGCGAGTAGACACCATGGAGTGGAGATGTGAGGTGAGTCAACACTTTTTTGGGTGATGTAATGCGACTAGACACCATGGAGTGGAAATGTGAGGTGAGTCGACACTTGTTTGGGTGATGTGATGCGACTAGACACCATAGAGTGGAGATGTGAGGTGAGTCGACGCTTTTTTTGGTGATGTGATGCGACTAGACACCATGGAGTGGAGATGTGAGGTGAGTCGACACTTTTTTGGGTGATGTGATGCGACTAGACACCATGGAGTGGAGATGTTAGGTGAGTCGACACTTTTTTGGGTGATGTGATGCGAGTAGACACCATGGAGTGGAGATGTGAGGTGAGTCGACACTTTTTTGGGTGATTTGATGCAAGTAGACACCATGGAGTGGAGATGTGAGGTGAGTCGACACTTTTTTGGGTGATTTGATGCGAGTAGACACCATGGAGTGGAGATGTGAGGTGAGTCGACACTTTTTTGGGTGATGTGATGCGACTAGAGACCATGGAGTGGAGATGTGAGGTGAGTCAACACTTTTTTGGGTGATGTGATGCGACTAGACACCATGGAGTGGAGATGTGAGGTGAGTCGACACTTTTTTGGGTGATGTGATGTGAGAAGACACCATGGAGTGGAGATGTGAGGTGAGTCGACACTTTTTTGGGTGATTTGATGCGAGTAGACACCATGGAGTGGAGATGTGAGGTGAGTCGACACTTTTTTGGGTGATGTGATGCGACTAGACACCATGGAGTGGAGATGTGAGGTTTGTCGACACTTTTTTGGGTGATTTGATGCGAGTAGACACCATGGAGTGGAGATGTGAGGTGAGTCGACACTTTTTTGGGTGATGTAATGCGACTAGACACCATGGAGTGGAGATGTGAGGTGAGTCGACACTTTTTTGGGTGATTTGATGCGAGTAGACACCATGGAGTGGAGATGTGAGGTGAGTCGACACGTTTTTGGGTGATGTGATGCGAGTAGACACCATGGAGTGGAGATGTGAGGTGAGTCGACACTTTTTTGGGTGATTTGATGCAAGTAGTCACCATGGAGTGGAGATGTGAGGTGAGTCGACACTTTTTTGGGTGATTTGATGCGAGTAGACACCATGGAGTGGAGATGTGAGGTGAGTCGACACATTTTTGGGTGATGTGATGCGACTAGACACCATGGAGTGGAAATGTGAGGTGAGTCGACACTTGTTTGGGTGATGTGATGCGACTAGACACCATAGAGTGGAGATGTGAGGTGAGTCGACGCTTTTTTTGGTGATGTGATGCGACTAGACACCATGGAGTGGAGATGTGAGGTGAGTCGACACTTTTTTGGGTGATGTGATGCGACTAGACACCATGGAGTGGAGATGTGAGGTGAGTCGACACCTTTTTGGGTGATTTGATGCGAGTAGACACCAAAGAGTGGAGATGTGAGGTGAGTCGACACTTTTTTGGGTGATTTGATGCGAGTAGACACCATGGAGTCGAGATGTGAGGTGAGTCGACACTTTTTTGGGTGATTTGATGCGAGTAGACACCATGGAGTGGAGATGTGAGGTGAGTCGACACGTTTTTGGGTGATGTGATGCGAGTAGACACCATGGAGTGGAGATGTGAGGTGAGTCGACACTTTTTTGGGTGATTTGATGCAAGTAGTCACCATGGAGTGGAGATGTGAGGTGAGTCGACACTTTTTTGGGTGATTTGATGCGAGTAGACACCATGGAGTGGAGATGTGAGGTGAGTCGACACATTTTTGGGTGATGTGATGCGACTAGACACCATGGAGTGGAAATGTGAGGTGAGTCGACACTTGTTTGGGTGATGTGATGCGACTAGACACCATAGAGTGGAGATGTGAGGTGAGTCGACGCTTTTTTTGGTGATGTGATGCGACTAGACACCATGGAGTGGAGATGTGAGGTGAGTCGACACTTTTTTGGGTGATGTGATGCGACTAGACACCATGGAGTGGAGATGTGAGGTGAGTCGACACCTTTTTGGGTGATTTGATGCGAGTAGACACCAAAGAGTGGAGATGTGAGGTGAGTCGACACTTTTTTGGGTGATTTGATGCGAGTAGACACCATGGAGTCGAGATGTGAGGTGAGTCGACACTTTTTTGGGTGATGTGATGCGAGTAGACACCATGGAGTGGAGATGTGAGGTGAGTCGACACTTTTTTGGGTGATTTGATGCGAGTAGACACCATGGAGTGGAGATGTGAGGTGAGTCGACACTTTTTTGGGTGATGTGATGCGACTAGACACCATGGAGTGGAGATGTGAGGTGAGTCGACACTTTTTTGGGTGATTTGATGCGAGTAGACACCATGGAGTGGAGATGTGAGGTGAGTCAACACTTTTTTGGGTGATGTAATGCGACTAGACACCATGGAGTGGAGATGTGAGGTGAGTCGACACTTTTTTGGGTGATTTGATGGGAGTAGACACCATGGAGTGGAGATGTGAGGTGAGTCGACACGTTTTTGGGTGATGTGATGCGAGTAGACACCATGGAGTGGAGATGTGAGGTGAGTCGACACTTTTTTGGGTGATTTGATGCGAGTAGACACCATGGAGTGGAGATGTGAGGTGAGTCGACACATTTTTGGGTGATGTGATGCGACTAGACACCATGGAGTGGAAATGTGAGGTGAGTCGACACTTGTTTGGGTGATGTGATGCGACTAGACACCATAGAGTGGAGATGTGAGGTGAGTCGACGCTTTTTTTGGTGATGTGATGCGACTAGACACCATGGAGTGGAGATGTGAGGTGAGTCGACACTTTTTTGGGTGATGTGATGCGACTAGACACCATGGAGTGGAGATGTGAGGTGAGTCGACACCTTTTTGGGTGATTTGATGCGAGTAGACACCAAAGAGTGGAGATGTGAGGTGAGTCGACACTTTTTTGGGTGATTTGATGCGAGTAGACACCATGGAGTCGAGATGTGAGGTGAGTCGACACTTTTTTGGGTGATGTGATGCGAGTAGACACCATGGAGTGGAGATGTGAGGTGAGTCGACACTTTTTTGGGTGATTTGATGCGAGTAGACACCATGGAGTGGAGATGTGAGGTGAGTCGACACTTTTTTGGGTGATGTGATGCGACTAGACACCATGGAGTGGAGATGTGAGGTGAGTCGACACTTTTTTGGGTGATTTGATGCGAGTAGACACCATGGAGTGGAGATGTGAGGTGAGTCAACACTTTTTTGGGTGATGTAATGCGACTAGACACCATGGAGTGGAGATGTGAGGTGAGTCGACACTTTTTTGGGTGATTTGATGGGAGTAGACACCATGGAGTGGAGATGTGAGGTGAGTCGACACGTTTTTGGGTGATGTGATGCGAGTAGACACCATGGAGTGGAGATGTGAGGTGAGTCGACACTTTTTTGGGTGATTCGATGCAAGTAGACACCATGGAGTGGAGATGTGAGGTGAGTCGACACTTTTTTGGGTGATTTGATGCGAGTAGACACCATGGAGTGGAGATGTGAGGTGAGTCGACACATTTTTGGGTGATGTGATGCGACTAGACACCATGGAGTGGAGATGTGAGGTGAGTCGACACTTGTTTGGGTGATGTGATGCGACTAGACACCATGGAGTGGAGATGTGAGGTGAGTCGACACTTTTTTGGGTGATGTGATGCGACTAGACACCATGGAGTGGAGATGTGAGGTGAGTCGACACTTTGTTGGGTGATTTGATGCGAGTAGACACCATGGAGTGGAGATGTGAGGTGAGTCGACACGTTTTTGGGTGATTTGATGCGAGTAGACACCATGGAGTGGAGATGTGAGGTGAGTCGACGCTTTTTTTGGTGATGTGATGCGAGTAGACACCATGGAGTGGAGATGTGAGGTGAGTCGACACTTTTTTGGGTGATTTGATGCGAGTAGACACCATGGAGTGGAGATGTGAGGTGAGTCGACATATTTTTGGGTGATTTGATGCGAGTAGGCACCATGGAGTTGAGATGTGAGGTGAGTCGACACTTTTTTGGGTGATGTAATGCGACTAGACACCATGGAGTGGAGATGTGAGGTGAGTCGACATTTTTTTGGGTGATTTGATGCGACTAGACACCATGGAGTGGAGATGTGAGGTGAGTCGACACTTTTTTGGGTGATTTGATGCGAGTAGACACCCTTGAGTGGAGATGTGAGGTGGGTCGACACTTTTTTGGGTGATGTGATGCGACTAGACACCATGGAGTGGAGATGTGAGGTGAGTCGACACGTTTTTAGGTGATTTGATGCGAGTAGACACCATGGAGTGGAGATGTGAGGTGAGTCGACGCTTTTTTTGGTGATGTGATGCGACTAGACACCATGGAGTGGAGATGTGAGGTGAGTCGACACTTTTTTGGGTGATGTGATGCGACTAGACACCATGGAGTGGAGATGTGAGGTGAGTCGACACTTTTTTGGGTGATTTGATGCGAGTAGACACCATGGAGTGGAGATGTGAGGTGAGTCGACACTTTTTTGGGTGATTTGATGCGAGTAGACACCATGGAGTGGAGATGTGAGGTGACTCGACACTTTTTTGGGTGATGTGATGCGAGTAGACACCATGGAGTGGAGATGTGAGGTGAGTCGACACTTTTTTGGGTGATTTGATGCGAGTAGACACCATGGAGTGGAGATGTGAGGTGAGTCGACACGTTTTTGGGTGATGTGATGCGAGTAGACACCATGGAGTCGAGATGTGAGGTGAGTCGACACTTTTTTGGGTGATTTGATGCGAGTAGACACCATGGAGTGGAGATGTGAGGTGAGTCGACATATTTTTGGGTGATGTGATGCGACTAGACACCATGCAGTTGAAATGTGAGGTGAGTCGACACTTGTTTGGGTGATGTGATGCGACTAGACACCATAGAGTGGAGATGTGAGGTGAGTCGACGCTTTTTTTGGTGATGTGATGCGACTAGACACCATGGAGTGGAGATGTGAGGTGAGTCGACACTTTTTTGGGTGATGTGATGCGACTAGACACCATGGAGTGGAGATGTGAGGTGAGTCGACACCTTTTTGGGTGATTTGATGCGAGTAGACACCATGGAGTGGAGATGTGAGGTGAGTCGACACTTTTTTGGGTGATTTGATGCGAGTAGACACCATGGAGTCGAGATGTGAGGTGAGTCGACACTTTTTTGGGTGATGTGATGCGAGTAGACACCATGGAGTGGAGATGTGAGGTGAGTCGACACTTTTTTGGGTGATTTGATGCGAGTAGACACCATGGAGTGGAGATGTGAGGTGAGTCGACACTTTTTTGGGTGATGTGATGCGACTAGACACCATGGAGTGGAGATGTGAGGTGAGTCGACACGTTTTTGGGTGATTTGATGCGAGTAGACACCATGGAGTGGAGATGTGAGGTGAGTCGACGCTTTTTTTGGTGATGTGATGCGACTAGACACCATGAAGTGGAGATGTGAGGTGAGTCGACACTTTTTTGGGTGATGTGATGCGACTAGACACCATGGAGTGGAGATGTGAGGTGAGTCGACACCTTTTTGGGTGATTTGATGTGAGTAGACACCATGGAGTGGAGATGTGAGGTGAGTCGACACTTTTTTGGGTGATGTGATGCGAGTAGACACCATGGAGTGGAGATGTGAGATGAGTCGACACTTTTTTGGGTGATTTGATGCAAGTAGACACCATGGAGTGGAGATGTGAGGTGAGTCGACACTTTTTTGGGTGATGTGATGCGACTAGACACCATGGAGTGGAGATGTGAGGTGAGTCGACACTTTTTTGGGTGATTTGATGCGAGTAGACACCATGGAGTGGAGATGTGAGGTGAGTCGACACTTTTTTGGGTGATGTAATGCGACTAGACACCATGGAGTGGAGATGTGAGGTGAGTCGAAACTTTTTTGGGTGATTTGATGCGAGTAGACACCATGGAGTGGAGATGTGAGGTGAGTCGACACGTTTTTGGGTAATATGATGCGAGTAGACACCATGGAGTGGAGATGTGAGGTGAGTCGACACTTTTTTGGGTGATTTGATGCAAGTAGACACCATGGAGTGGAGATGTGAGGTGAGTCGACACTTTTTTGAGTGATTTGATGCGAGTAGACACCATGGAGTGGAGATGTGAGGTGAGTCGACACATTTTTGGGTGATGTGATGCGACTAGACACCATGGAGTGGAAATGTGAGGTGAGTCGACACTTGTTTGGGTGATGTGATGCGACTAGACACCAAAGAGTGGAGATGTGAGGTGAGTCGACGCTTTTTTTGGTGATGTGATGCGACTAGACACCATGGAGTGGAGATGTGAGGTGAGTCGACACTTTTTTGGGTGATGTGATGCGACTAGACACCATGGAGTGGAGATGTGAGGTGAGTCGACACCTTTTTGGGTGATTTGATGCGAGTAGACACCATGGAGTGGAGATGTGAGGTCAGTCGACACTTTTTTGGGTGATTTGATGCGAGCAGACACCATGGAGTCAAGATGTGAGGTGAGTCGACACTTTTTTGGGTGATGTGATGCGAGTAGACACCATGGAGTGGAGATGTGAGGTGAGTCGACACTTTTTTGGGTGATTTGATGCGAGTAGACACCATGGAGTGGAGATGTGAGGTGAGTCGACACTTTTTTGGGTGATGTGATGCGACTAGACACCATGGAGTGGAGATGTGAGGTGAGTCGACACTTTTTTCGGGTGATTTGATGTGAGTAGACACCATGGAGTGGAGATGTGAGGTGAGTCGACACTTTTTTGGGTGATGTAATGCGACTAGACACCATGGAGTGGAGATGTGAGGTGAGTCGACACTTTTTTGGGTGATTTGATGCGAGTAGACACCATGGAGTGGAGATGTGAGGTGAGTCGACACTTTTTTGGGTGATTTGATGCGAGTAGACACCATGGAGTCGAGATGTGAGGTGAGTCGACACTTTTTTGGGTGATGTGATGCGAGTAGACACCATGGAGTGGAGATGTGAGGTGAGTCGACACTTTTTTGGGTGACTTGATGCGAGTAGACACCATGGAGTGGAGATGTGAGGTGAGTCGACACTTTTTTGGGTGATGTGATGCGACTAGACACCATGGAGTGGAGATGTGAGGTGGGTCGACACTTTTTTGGGTGATGTGATGCGACTAGACACCATGGAGTGGAGATGTGAGGTGAGTCGACACTTTTTTGGGTGATTTGATGCGAGTAGACACCATGGAGTGGAGATGTGAAGTGAGTCGACACTTTTTTGGGTGATGTGATGCGACTAGACACCATGGAGTGGAGATGTGAGGTGAGTCGACACTTTTTTGGGTGATGTGATGCGAGTAGACACCATGGAGTGGAGATGTGAGGTGAGTCGACACTTTTTTGGGTGATTTGATGCGAGTAGACACCATGGAGTGGAGATGTGAGGTGAGTCGACACTTTTTTGGGTGATGTAATGCGACTAGACACCATGGAGTGGAGATGTGAGGTGAGTCGACACTTTTTTGGGTGATTTGATGCGAGTAGACACCATGGAGTGGAGATGTGAGGTGAGTCGACACGTTTTTGGGTGATTTGATGCGAGTAGACACCATGGAGTGGAGATGTGAGGTGAGTCGACACTTTTTTGGGTGATGTAATGCGACTAGACACCATGGAGTGGAGATGTGAGGTGAGTCGACACTTTTTTGGGTGATTTGATGCGACTAGACACCATGGAGTGGAGATGTGAGGTGAGTCGACACGTTTTTGGGTGATTTGATGCGAGTAGACACCATGGAGTGGAGATGTGAGGTGAGTCGACACTTTTTTGGGTGATGTGATGCGAGTAGACACCATGGAGTGGAGATGTGAGGTGAGTCGACACTTTTTTGGGTGATTTGATGCGAGTAGACACCATGGAGAGGAGATGTGAGGTGAGTCGACACTTTTTTGGGTGATGTAATGCGACTAGACACCATGGAGTAAAGATGTGAGGTGAGTCGACACTTTTTTGGGTGATTTGATGCGAGTAGACACCATGGAGTGGAGATGTGAGGTGAGTCGACACTTTTTTGGGTGATTTGATGCGAGTAGACACCATGGAGTCGAGATGTGAGGTGAGTCGACACTTTTTTGGGTGATGTGATGCGAGTAGACACCATGGAGTGGAGATGTGAGGTGAGTGTTGAGTTATGCTACCATTCGCATTCACGTCTGTCTGCCTCCCATCATATGTTCGTGCGTTGCATGCGTGTTGTGAGTGTGTGCAAGAATTTGTGTTTTGTGCGGTTTGGTTTTTCTGAGTGTGTGTGTGAATGTTATTTGGCTTGAGCAGATATCTGAAGTGACTCCTCTGCTCAAGAGCTTTCCGAGGAACCAAGTATCGCTTCAATCGGAGCACGAACAAGAAAGTTACGAACGTTGGAGTTCGTATGCTTTTGATATTTGGTTGTGGTGACTATGGGAAGTTGTGGGGTTGACTCAATATGGGGTACAGACTTTTGGGGGTTGGGAAATTCGTCTTTTCTACTGTAGTTGCTGCCAAATGGTTGGGAGAAACCAAACCAGGTTGGCAAGTGTGGCCAAGTTGGGTTGAGGTGGATTGTGGAGGTTGGGATAGTGACAAAGGTCAAAGTTGGGTTGCCTATGGGGAAGGGAATTGTGTGGCATGGAGTTTCCTTTGGTTGGGGACTCCTTGGGACCTTCCCTCTCGTCCTCCTCATCCCTTCCACCTGGTTTAGTGCTACTCCAATTCTCTTGTGTGAACTTGTGTGAACTTTGTGATTGAGTTAAGTTCTTATGGCAGCATACCCCCCTGTGCGCCGAAATTGATAAGTCGAGATTTACTTCACCTCTTGATACGTTTCAACTTGGGAATTGTAGCCACGGAGTAGGGCTACAACATATATGAGTTTAGTGAAGTTTTGACAGTGCACTTTTCGTCGACGGCGTTTCTTGTGAACTCGACTTTTCTGTTCAGAAACTAGGCCCAACGATGTTGAGATATTTTGGCTCCTAATCTTCATAGACTCCGTCCTTAGTCTCTAACAAGTGGTATCAGAGCTGATTAAGGACTTTTTGGAGAGTCTACTGAAGTGTGAAGACCCTCCTAGACCCACCATGGCCTGTGGGCGTGCCTAAGTGGAGTTTTGGAGGTTGGATGTGACTTCCGCTAAGGGGAAACTCTGCCGAAATTTCGTTGGCGCCGACACTTGTGAAGATTGTGTGGATCTACATTGTGACCAGCAAAAGGGGGAGCTGAAACCTCTGATTGGGAGCAGAGGAGATGAATCAAGGGAGTGGAGATGCAGCTGAGAAGAGGAGTGAACCGCCACCATCCAAGATCGAAGCTTTGGATGGCTCCAACTATGAGGAATGGAGCGGGCGGATGCGGAGCGCCTTCAAGCGCTACAAGCTACTGAAAATTGCAATGGGAGAGGAGAAGATGCCGGGGGAAGGAGATGCCCGCGATCGGTGGATTGAGAAGAGCGCGGTGCTGTACGACCTCATCCTCCAATCGGTCAACAACGACATGTTCCAGCACATCAAGGATTTGGTGGAGTTGGATGATTCCGGACCGAAGGCATGGAAGCTGCTACACGACATGATTCAGCCCAACACGCTGCCGATGGTGATTGTGTTGGAGAAGGAGTTGGCTGCCCTCTCCATGAAACCGGGAGATGATGTGAAACCGGTCCTTGACAAGATCAAGGACACCTATGCGAGGATGGCAGCGGCGGGCAGCGAAGTGTCGCAGATGCAACAGTGCACCAAGATCATCTCGGTGCTCGACAATTCGTGGGACAACCTCATCCCCACCCTCAACGTTCAGCAGGACAAATGGACGCCTGAGTGGCTACGGCAGCAGATTCTGCAAGAGGACTTCCGCAGGCGCCACACGGGAGGTGGTGCTGCCAACAAAACTGCTGAGGGGTATGGAGCTGCAGGAGGCAGCAGAGGAAGAGGGGGAGGGAGAGGCCGAGGCCGTGGGAGAGGCTTTGGCAGAGGGAGAGGCCGAGGTGACTACAATGAGGGGCATGGGAGCTCTGGTGGCAGGGGGAGCACCTGAATGAAGGGTGCGTGCTGGTACTGCAAGAAGGCTGGACACCCGTGGTTCAAGTGTTTCAGCCGGCCTGAGGGATGGGCCCCTCCAGGCATGAAGCCGCCAAGTGGTGAACGTGCACGCGGTGGCGCTGTGCAAGGATCAGGTGCACAAGGTGATGGTGCACAAGGTAAAGCCGACCCTGGGATGTTCCTCATGGTTGAGGATGTGCAAGGGAGTGGGGGTGATATGGGTTCAGTTGGGAAGGTTGTGATGCACCCCCTCACTCACTGGGTGATCGATTCAGGTTGCACGAGTCATATGACCCCACGGGCAGATTTGCTTGATGAGGTAAAACCTCCTGGGAAGATCAAGTTTGTGGCTGCCGCTTCAGGTGCTTTGCTCCCTGTGATTGGTGTTGGGAATGCTAAGGTGATGGGAGCCAATGGAGAGCTTGTGGGGCTTGGGAATGTGCTGTTGGTTGAAGGTTTGTCCGCTAACCTTCTTTCTGTGCGCCGGCTGCAGAAGAGCAAGGCTGAAGTTACCTTCGGCCCAACCAGCTGCCGTGCAAAGCTTGGGAAGTTGCTGCTGTGGAACTTGGAGGAGAAGAGCAGCTGCATCAAGGACCTGTGGCAGCTGCCCATCATCCCTTGGAAGGGGAAACCACCAGCAACGGCAAAGGCAGCGACAGCGGCTAAAGCAACTGCGGGAGGAGAGGAGACTGCACCAACTGCTGGGGCCCTGGATGCAGTCAAGAAGGTGCAGCAGCCACAGCAGCCACATGGTGAGGTGCTTGCTGGTGTGGATGCGACAGCTGCATGGGCAAAGGCTTCATCTGGGAGTGGTGAGGCTGATTGGGAGACGTGGCATGAGAGGCTGTGCCATGTGAACATTCCTATGCTGCAGAAGTTGGTAAAGGATGGGTGCTTGAAGGGGCTGGAGGTGAAGGGGGGAGCAAAGGAGATTGGGAGCTGCCCTACCTGCCTTGAGACCAAATTCACGAAGTTTCCCTTCAGCAGCAGCACAGGACCAGCCAAGGCACCACTTGTACTAGTGCACATGGATATGGTGGGCCCCACGAGGGCCCTTTCTCTCTCGGGCAGCCGCTACTTCTTGACGATTGTGGACGACCACACGCGTGCGGTGTGGGTGTACCCTCTCAAGACTAAGGGGGAGGTGGCAGCGGCTGTTCTTAAGGAGTGGATGCCGAGAGCACAAAGGGAAAGCGGACACAAGGTGAAGGTGATCCGCACTGACAACGGAGGAGAGTTCATCGGCGCTGATTTTGAGAAGGAGCTGAAGCGGAAGGGGATCCAGCATCAGCTCACAGTGCCTTACAACCCTCAGCAGAATGGCGTGGCTGAGCGGTTCAACCGGACCCTGCAGGAAGGTGCTCGCACTCTCCTTGGGCGTGCAGGGCTGCCGGATCCGTTTTGGGTGACAGCACTGCGGCAGGTCGTTGTTGTGAAGAACCGGGTGCTGGCGACTGTGGGGGACATGTTGGTGCAACCCTACGGTTTGCATTCGGCTTGTTGTCCGTGTGCGTGCATGCGTGTGTGCATGGAATGGTATGAGGGCATGAAATAATATATATTTCATGTTTACAATAGTGTGTGTATGATGAAGCATGATTTTGAATGTGTGCGTCGAGTCAATAGCGAGTTATCGCTAGTCGCGTGTCACGTCGTCGTTTGCGTGTCGTGTGCGGTTTTCTATTTTGTCGTGTGTGGAACGTTCGGCGTGTCGCAGGTGTGCGCAGCAGACTTCCAAGAACTCAAGGAAGAATTTACCTTGAAGAACCAGAGCCTTGGTTTCAAGATTCAAGTTATTTCGAAGCTCTCTAAAAGGGTAAACTTTAAGATAGTGAGAATAGTTGCATTACTTTGTGTAGTGTAACATTTCTCTTGGTGTAGGCCCTTGTGGAGGGTAGTTTCGAGACCCTTCGTGGTTGGGGACAGTGTGGCACTGTTCCACATCACTGTACCTCGGCTCTTGGGGTTTGTAGGAGCTGGGAGTCATTCCCAACTCGTAACTCTTCCTATCTTGTGTTCTAAGACTATAGTGGCTGCCATAGTACCGTTCGTTCAAACCGACGCTGTGTCGTCAATTCTTTATCAAATCGTGCAATCTAAATTGCTAATTGTAGACGACGTGAAGACGCTCCAGATCCAATTTGAATCAAGTCATTTGCAGCTGTGAGCAGAACGCTATCAACGTTTGAAGCCGCTGTGCAGAAATCCGTCTGTGCTCTCTATCTTTCGTTTTAGGCACATTCAAGCCTATTGTGACTATAACAAGTGGTATCAGAGCCCCTTGGAGCAGTTTCGACAATGTCTGGACCTGAGGAAAGGGGTGGCAGAGGTGCTGGTGGCAGTGGAGAAGCTCAAGCTCAAGGCCAACCCCGTGATTCAGCCATGGCGCCCATGCAACCAAGTCTTGGCCCACCTAGGGATGAGCCTAGGGTGTTTGGGCTTGACAAGTTCAACGGTGACAACTTTGCTGAATGGTCCTTCAAGATGGAGAACATCTTTGACCACTACGACCTGCTGGAGGTGATGGAAGGAACGGAGAAGCGCCCCGAGAACGACCCGGAGAAGAGCCCGTGGGTGCGGAAGAGCGCACAAGGCTATCTCTTACTTGGGCAAGCGTTGGGGAGCAGTCAGATCCGTCACATCAAGCCATTCCAGCGTGAACCAGAGAAAGGACCAAAGGCATGGGCTGCTCTCAAGGGTGTACATGCTCCTGCAACAGCGGCGGTAGCGGTGGTGTTGGAACGGCAAATGGCGGCACTACGAATTGAAGAAGATGAAGCGGTTGAAGAAGGGGTGCAGAAATTCTTCGACTTGTTGACGCGGCTTGAGGGAGCTGATTTGAACTACAGTGAGCTCCAAAAGAAGACCAAGTTGCTGGCCTTACTCCCAGAGTCATGGTCCTCGCTCATCATCAACCTTAATCGCGACTTGCCCCGCCTCTCGCTTGAAGACGTGAAGCGAGCTATCCTTCAAGAGGATTTCCGCCGCCGTGAGTTGGCGAGTGCGGATGGCGCTGGGGCAGCGAGCATCGGCCGTGGATATGGTCGAGGAAGAGGCAGAGGACGAGGGGGAGGAAGGTTTGGTGGCAGCAACTTCGGCGGAGGCCGCAGGAGTGGCGGTTACGGCAGCGACGACAAGAGCTACGGACGCGGTCGCGGCCGATTCGACGGCGAGTGTCACTATTGCCACAAGAGCGGACACATGTGGCGCGACTGCTACAAACTCCCTGATGGTTGGACCCCTGCTCAAGGCCAAGAGGGTAGAGGAGCAGGAGGAGGGAGAGGACGAGGCCGAGGAGGCCGTGGCGGTCGCGGTGGCGGAGCTGCAAACATGAAGAGCGGAGACAACGTCAAGGACCCGAGCGACGATCGATACCCGGGTCTATTCTACTTCGTGTCGACGCAAGTACCGGCTGGTCCAGAGAAGGATGAAGGCTTTGAGGAGCCAGCAGCTGTGGGGAAGGTGACCCTACACCCCCTGGACTATTGGGTGATTGATAGTGGCGCTACCTATAGCATGACACCTCGCCCGGACTTGCTCACCGAACTCGAGCCGTCACCGGTGAAGCATGTCACATCGGCTTTGGGGCAGCGAGCAGAGGTGAAAGGCATGGGCAAGGCCATGTTCAAGGGTGCTGATGGGAAGATGGTGGGCCTCAAGAACGTGCTTTGGGTGCCCAGCCTTGCTGCAAACCTGATTTCCGTGCGGCGGTTGGCAAAGGCCGGCATGGACACGAACTCGAAGGGAGCCAAGACCTACACCGCAAGGCTTGGCGATCGAATTCTTTGGGACCTTCATGAGGACAGGGATGTCTACAACGAGATGTGGCAGATCCCAGTGGTCCCTATGCCTAAGGAGAGGCAAGTGGCAGCAAGCATCAGCACCAAGGATGGAGCGGTCGGTAGCGACGATGGCGCGAACGGTCGCGCTAAGGAGAATGAGCTCAAGAAGAGCAAACCTGGAGGGGCCAGCAAGTTCAGTGAACCTAAGGAGAGTGGTGCAGCAACCAAGGAGCAGCAAAAGGGTGAGGAGAACCCAGAGGCAGCAGCGGAGGAGGACTACGGAGAGAGTATGTGGGGCGCTATTGCGAGCGCGGCATTCTCCAATCCAACTTCGGCTACGGGGGAGTGTGATTGGCTCACCTTGCATCGGCGCATGGGGCATGTGGCCCTGCCCATCTTGCAGCAGCTAGTGAAGAATGAGATGGTTGCTGGCATACGTGTGAAGGGGGAGCCCGATGAGGTGCTTGGCTGCCCGACGTGCATTCAAGCCAAGTTCACCCGGTTTCCGTTCCCTAGTTCGGAGGCAACGGCAAAGGCACCGCTTGATGAGGTGGTGATGGACGTGGTGGGCCCCCTGAAGCTTGGAGCTGCTGGAGCTGAGTATTTTCTCACCATTGTCGACGTCTACACCCGCATGACTTGGGTGTACGTGCTGGCCAAGAAGAGCGACGTGGCTGAAACGTTGAAGACGGATTGGTTCCCGATGGTGGAGCGGCAACAAGACCGTCTAGTCAAGTCAATCCGCACCGATCGAGGGGGAGAGTTCCTGAGCAAGGAGTTTGGGTTGTGGCTGAAGAAGAATGGTATTCGGCACTCCCTCACCATGCCATACTCCCCTGCAATGAACGGCATCGCCGAGCGAGCGAACCGCACAATCACGGAGGCGGCACGCGGGTTGCTCATTGAAGCCGGGCTACCCGACTATTTCTGGCCTGATGCGGTGCGGAGCGCGTGTGTGGCCAAGAACAGAGCCTTGACTCATGTGGGAGCAGACAAATGGGTGCCCTATGTGGAGTGGCTAGGAAGGAAGCCAAAGGTGGATATGCTTCGGGTGTTCGGGTGAATGTGCATGGCGCTCGTGCCTAAGCATCTTCGGCACAACAAGCTTGGTGCCAAGGCGGTGTGGGCCGTGCACTTGGGCATGGCTCAAAACAGCAAGGGATGGCTTCTTTGGGACCCATTCACCAAGAAATTCTTGGTGAGCAGGGACTGCAAATTCATGGAGAATCTGATGTACAAGGATTGGAAGGCGGAGAATGAGGCGAAGATAGGCGTGCGGTTGGGGGACGTGAAGAGTTCCGGTTTGGAGCATGTGGAGCTGCCCTTGGAGCTGAGCAGCGGCAGCACCACCACAAGGCAATCTTCCCTTGTGAATGGGGGAGAGGAGGCCAAGGATGCAGAGGAAGAAGAGGAGGAGGTTCAGCAAGTGAGCGAGCGTGTACCGACACTTCCTTCTCGCACTACGAGTGCTCCACGGATCCGAGTCACCCCGCAGCAACGCCAAGGCCTTCATGTCCCTGCAGCTGAGGAAGAAGGAAGGGGCAAAAGGAGAATCCAAGCCCCAAATAGGCTGACCTATGAGGCACTGGGAAAGCCAGCCAAGTCAGCCTTGGCCGGAGCGGCACTTATAGTTGGAGAAGACGAGGAGAGTGACTACGAGGAGTGTGCCTTCGCGTTCTTCTCTCCGGTGGAGATGCCGGGGGAACCAGCAACTCTCAAGGAGGCCTTGGAGAGTAGTGATTCTGAGGAGTGGAAGAAGGCAATGGAGAGTGAGCTGAAGAGCATTGAGGAGAACGGCACATGGGAATTGGTGGAGCTACCGGAGGGGCGTAAGGCGATTACGTCCAAATGGCTCTTCAAGATCAAGTCCGACGCCGACGGCAAGATCGAGCGCTACAAGTCTAGGCTTGTGGCGAAGGGGTACCAGCAGAAGGAGAAGGTGGACTATAAGGAGTTGTTTGCTCCTGTGGTGAAGCCGACGACGCTGCGAACCCTACTCGCGGGAGCTGCCATCAAAGGATGGGTGGTGAAACAAATGGATGTCACAACGGCATTCCTCAATGGCGTCCTTGAGGAAGAGATTTTCATGGCGCAGCCAGAGGGGTTTGATGATGGTAGTGGCAGAGTTTTGAGGCTGAAGAAAGCCCTTTATGGACTGAAGCAGGCCCCTAGGCAGTGGTACTTGAAGCTGCGAGGAGTTTTGGAGGAGATCGGCTTCACTCCCTCAACGGCCGATCACTCATTGTTCATGCTTGGCGAGGGGGAGCAGAGGAGCTTCATGGTGGTGTACGTGGATGACATCCTCATCTTTTCACCCTCATCTGACCTTGTGAAGGAGGTGATGCTGAAGCTTCAGGACAAGTTTAAGTGTAAGGCCCTTGGTGACGTCAACTTCTACCTTGGGCTTCACATTGAACGTGATGTGGAGAAGCGGTGCATGCGGGTGCATCAACGGAAGTACCTGGAGGCATTGGCTGCCAACTTTGGGCAGAGTGAAGGCCATGTGGCTACACCCTTTCCCTCTGGTTTCAAGTGTGTGAAGGGACCAGAGGAGGAGAGCGTTGGTGAAGAGGAGAGGCGCCGTTTTCACTCGTTGGTGGGCAGCCTCATGTACGCGGCGGTAAACACCCGACCGGACGTCGCGTTTGCTACCGGACAGTTGGCTAGGGTTGTTCAATGCCCTAATGAGGAGCAGGTAGCAGCTGGAATGAGAGTGGCCAAGTATCTTGGCCAAACACCGACCGTTGGGCTGCAATATTCGGCGGCGGCGCAAAGGCGCCAAAAGGGCGCGGATGGTGTTGAACCCAGGCGTTTGTTCCTCACCGCATTCTCGGATGCTTCTTTTGCATCAGAACCAGAGGACATGACAAGTGTTGGAGGGTTCATTTGCTGTGTTGGTGGAGGCCCAACTGCTTGGGAGAGCAAGAAGCAGGTGGATCAAGCATTGAGCTCGGTGGAGTCCGAGTATATGGCACTCTTCCGTGCCGTACGGGAGATTGTGTGGCAGCGGCGTTTGTTGGCTGAATTGGGGGAGGAGCAGCAAGGACCTACCCCACTGTACTGTGACAGCCAGGGTGCCATTGCTCTTGCTAAGAACCCTGTGTTGCATGGCCTCACCAAGCACATGAGGGTGAAGTGGCATTGGACGAGGAGCATGGTGGCCGCGGGTGAAGTTGAGTTGCACTATGTGAAGACGACAAGGCAGCCAGCTGACATGATGACCAAGAGGCTGGTGGAGCAGCAGCATTGGAAGTGTTGCAAGCTGGCTGGGATGGCTCTGAACTGAGAGAGCAAGATCCTAAGGCCAACAATCCGAGGGGGAGTTTGTTGGTGCAACCCTACGGTTTGCATTCGGCTTGTTGTCCGTGTGCGTGCATGCGTGTGTGCATGGAATGGTATGAGGGCATGAAATAATATATATTTCATGTTTACAATAGTGTGTGTATGATGAAGCATGATTTTGAATGTGTGCGTCGAGTCAATAGCGAGTTATCGCTAGTCGCGTGTCACGTCGTCGTTTGCGTGTCGTGTGCGGTTTTCTATTTTGTCGTGTGTGGAACGTTCGGCGTGTCGCAGGTGTGCGCAGCAGACTTCCAAGAACTCAAGGAAGAATTTACCTTGAAGAACCAGAGCCTTGGTTTCAAGATTCAAGTTATTTCGAAGCTCTCTAAAAGGGTAAACTTTAAGATAGTGAGAATAGTTGCATTACTTTGTGTAGTGTAACATTTCTCTTGGTGTAGGCCCTTGTGGAGGGTAGTTTCGAGACCCTTCGTGGTTGGGGACAGTGTGGCACTGTTCCACATCACTGTACCTCGGCTCTTGGGGTTTGTAGGAGCTGGGAGTCATTCCCAACTCGTAACTCTTCCTATCTTGTGTTCTAAGACTATAGTGGCTGCCATAGTACCGTTCGTTCAAACCGACGCTGTGTCGTCAATTCTTTATCAAATCGTGCAATCTAAATTGCTAATTGTAGACGACGTGAAGACGCTCCAGATCCAATTTGAATCAAGTCATTTGCAGCTGTGAGCAGAACGCTATCAACGTTTGAAGCCGCTGTGCAGAAATCCGTCTGTGCTCTCTATCTTTCGTTTTAGGCACATTCAAGCCTATTGTGACTATAACAGGACAAGCAATGGGTCCCCTACACCAAGTGGTATGGGAGTGCGCCTGCAGTCAACATGCTGAGAACTTATGGCTGCATGGTGGTGTTTCATGTACCGAAGGAGAAGAGGGGAAAGTTGGAAGCTTCTGGGAGATGGGGTGTGCACTTGGGGCTTGCCAAGGACCACAAGGGCTGGTTGATATGGGACTTGACGAGCCAGCAACTGACTGTGTCAAGGGATGTTAAGTTCCTTGAGTCCTTGTTCTACAAGGAGTGGAAGCAGCAGCAGCAGAAGCTTCCTACAACACCATTGATCATTGAGGCCGATGAGGTGCAGCGGCCTTCGAGGCAGGTGGAGGTTTCTGTCTCCAAGGAGGAGATCTCTGGGGTGACTGATGATGGGGGAGAACCTGAGGTGGAGCAGCAGCAGCAGCAACAGCAGCAGGAGGAGGAGAAGCAAGGTGCTCCACAAGGTGCCGGACGTACGGCTGACCGTCCTAGGAGGGATGTGCGCCCTCCTAACAGGCTGACCTATGCAAGCCGTGGCAAGCCAAAGGTGGTAAGGGCTGGGAGTGTGGCTGAGCAGTGTGATGAGGATGAGATAGCACACTGCTACTGGGCAGCCGTCCCTGAGCCCAAGACGCTAGCTGAAGCATTGAGCGGGCCCGATGCTGAAAAGTGGAAGCAGAGTGTGAAGGAGGAGTATGATTCTCTGCTAGAGAATGAGACGTGGGAGCTGTGTGAGCTGCCACCTGGGAAGAAGGCCATTTCTTCCAAGCTGATTTTCAGGCACAAGTACGGACCTGATGGGGCGCTGACCCGCTACAAGTCAAGGCTTGTGGCTAAGGGGTTTCAGCAGACAAAGGGAAAGGACTTCAACGAGCTCTATGCTCCTGTGGGGAAAGGCACAACACTTCGGGTGTCATTGGCAATGGCAGCAAACCGTGGATGGCGGGTGAAGCAGATGGACATCACCACCGCCTTCCTCAATGGGATCATTCCGGAGGAGCTGTACATGTTACAGCCTGAGGGTTTGGATGATGGGAGCGGCAGGGTGTGCAGGCTGAAGAAGGTCATCTATGGCCTGAAGCAGGCTCCTCGTGCATGGTACCACAAGTTAGAGGAGACTCTGCTGGCTGGGGGTTTCAAGAAGAGTGAGTGTGATCACAGCTTGTTCCTGCTGCAGGAGAAGGAGCAGTTTCTCATGCTCCTGGTGTATGTGGAAGACATCCAGGCTTGCCAGTGTGGTTTCACGCCCCAGTCATGAGCAGCTGGAAGCGGCCAAGAGGTTGGTCCGCTATGTGAGTGCAACGGCATCAGTGGGTTTGGAGTACAGTGCTGTGAGGCAGAGGCTGCAGAGGAGTGCAGCTGATTTGAGCAAGGGGGAGATGCTCCTGACCTGCTACACTGACGCTAGCTTCAACTCGGTGAAAGCGGATGGCACCAGCATTGGAGGCTATGTGTGCCTGTTCGGAGGTGGTGCAGTGAGCTGGCGCAGTAAGAAGCAGAATGAGGTGGGGCAGTCCTCGTGTGAGACAGAGTACATGGCCCTGCATCATGGGGCAAAGGAGGTGGTGTGGCTGAGGCGTTTGTTGGAGGAGATTGGAGTTGGTCAGAGGGAGCCGACTGTGATTTTCTGTGATAATGAGTCGGCGGTGAAGCTAGCGAAGAATGCTTGTCTTCATGGGCTGACCAAACACATCAGGCCTAAGTGGCACTGGGTGAGAAGGCTCCTGGACAAGGAGGTGCGGCTGGAGATTGTGAAGACCCATCAGCAGGCGGCTGACATTCTCACCAAGCGCCTGGCTGAATCTGAGCATTGGAAGGGCATGAAGCTTGCTGGGATGAGTGTGCATTGAGGATGCATGCTTGAGCTATGTCATGTGGGATGATGGTTGGCAGCCAGAGGGGGAGTTTGTTGAGTTATGCTACCATTCGCATTCACGTCTGTCTGCCTCCCATCATATGTTCGTGCGTTGCATGCGTGTTGTGAGTGTGTGCAAGAATTTGTGTTTTGTGCGGTTTGGTTTTTCTGAGTGTGTGTGTGAATGTTATTTGGCTTGAGCAGATATCTGAAGAGACTCCTCTGCTCAAGAGCTTTCCGAGGAACCAAGTATCGCTTCAATCGGAGCACGAACAAGAAAGTTACGAACGTTGGAGTTCGTATGCTTTTGATATTTGGTTGTGGTGACTATGGGAAGTTGTGGGGTTGACTCAATATGGGGTACAGACTTTTGGGGGTTGGGAAATTCGTCTTTTCTACTGTAGTTGCTGCCAAATGGTTGGGAGAAACCAAACCAGGTTGGCAAGTGTGGCCAAGTTGGGTTGAGGTGGATTGTGGAGGTTGGGATAGTGACAAAGGTCAAAGTTGGGTTGCCTATGGGGAAGGGAATTGTGTGGCATGGAGTTTCCTTTGGTTGGGGACTCCTTGGGACCTTCCCTCTCGTCCTCCTCATCCCTTCCACCTGGTTTAGTGCTACTCCAATTCTCTTGTGTGAACTTGTGTGAACTTTGTGATTGAGTTAAGTTCTTATGGCAGCATACCCCCCTGTGCGCCGAAATTGATAAGTCGAGATTTACTTCACCTCTTGATACGTTTCAACTTGGGAATTGTAGCCACGGAGTAGGGCTACAACATATATGAGTTTAGTGAAGTTTTGACAGTGCACTTTTCGTCGACGGCGTTTCTTGTGAACTCGACTTTTCTGTTCAGAAACTAGGCCCAACGATGTTGAGATATTTTGGCTCCTAATCTTCATAGACTCCGTCCTTAGTCTCTAACAGTGAGTCGACACTTTTTTGGGTGATTTGATGCGAGTAGACACCATGGAGTGGAGATGTGAGGTGAGTCGACACTTTTTTGGGTAATGTGATGCGACTAGACACCATGGAGTGGAGATGTGAGGTGAGTCGACACTTTTTTGGGTGATGTGATGCGACTAGACACCATGGAGTGGAAATGTGAGGTGAGTCGACACTTGTTTGGGTGATGTGATGCGACTAGACACCAAAGAGTGGAGATGTGAGGTGAGTCGACGCTTTTTTTGGTGATGTGATGCGACTAGACACCATGGAGTGGAGATGTGAGGTGAGTCGACACTTTTTTGGGTGATGTGATGCGACTAGACACCATGGAGTGGAGATGTGAGGTGAGTCGACACCTTTTTGGGTGATTTGATGCGAGTAGACACCATGGAGTGGAGATGTGAGGTGAGTCGACACTTTTTTGGGTGATTTGATGCGAGTAGACACCATGGAGTGGAGATGTGAGGTGAGTCGACACTTTTTTGGGTGATGTGATGCGAGTAGACACCATGGAGTGGAGATGTGAGGTGAGTCGACACTTTTTTGGGTGATTTGATGCGAGTAGACACCATGGAGTGGAGATGTGAGGTGAGTCGGCACGTTTTTGGGTGATTTGATGCGAGTAGACACCATGGAGTGGAGATGTGAGGTGAGTCGACACTTTTTTGGGTGATGTAATGCGACTAGACACCATGGAGTGGAGATGTGAGGTGAGTCGACACTTTTTTGGGTGATTTGATGCGACTAGACACCATGGAGTGGAGATGTGAGGTGAGTCGACACGTTTTTGGGTGATTTGATGCGAGTAGACACCATGGAGTGGAGATGTGAGGTGAGTCGACACTTTTTTGGGTGATGTGATGCGAGTAGACACCATGGAGTGGAGATGTGAGGTGAGTCGACAATTTTTTGGGTGATTTGATGCGAGTAGACACCATGGAGTGGAGATGTGAGGTGAGTCGACACTTTTTTGGGTGATTTGATGCGAGTAGACACCATGGAGTGGATATGTGAAGTCAGTCGACACTTTTTTGGGTGATGTGATGCGACTAGACACCATGGAGTGGAGATGTGAGGTGAGTTGACAATTTTTTGGGTGATTTGATGTGAGTAGACACCATGGAGTGGAGATGTGAAGTGAGTCGACACTTTTTTGGGTGATTTGATGCGAGTAGACACCATGGAGTGGAGATGTGAGGTGAGTCGACACTTTTTTGGGTGATTTGATGCGACTAGACACCATGGAGTGGAGATGTGAGGTGAGTCGACACTTTTTTGGGTGATTTGATGCGAGTAGACACCATGGAGTGGAGATGTGAGGTGAGTCGACACTTTTTTGGGTGATTTGATGCGAGTAGACACCATGGAGTGGAGATGTGAGGTGAGTCGACACTTTTTTGGGTGATGTGATGCGACTAGACACCATGGAGTGGAGATGTGAGGTGAGTCGACACTTTTTTGGGTGATTTGATGCGAGTAAGACACCATGGAGTGGAGATTTGAGGTGAGTCGACACTTTTTTGGGTGATGTGATGCGACTAGACACCATGGAGTGGAGATGTGAGGTGATTCGACATTTTTTTGGGTGATTTGATGCAAGTAGACACCATGGAGTGGAGATGTGAGGTGAGTCGACACTTTTTTGGGTGATGTGATGCGACTAGACACCATGGAGTGGAGATGTGAGGTGAGTCGACACTTTTTTGGGTGATGTGATGCGAGTAGACACCATGGAGTGGAGATGTGAGGTGAGTCAACACTTTTTTGGGTGATTTGATGCGAGTAGACACCATGGAGTGGAGATGTGAGGTGAGTCGACACTTTTTTGGGTGATGTAATGCGACTAGACACCATGGAGTGGAGATGTGAGGTGAGTCGACACTTTTTTGGGTGATTTGATGCGAGTAGACACCATGGAGTGGAGATGTGAGGTGAGTCGACACGTTTTTGGGTGATTTGATGCGAGTAGACACCATGGAGTGGAGATGTGAGGTGAGTCGACACTTTTTTGGGTGATGTAATGCGACTAGACACCATGGAGTGGAGATGTGAGGTGAGTCGACACTTTTTTGGGTGATTTGATGCGACTAGACACCATGGAGTGGAGATGTGAGGTGAGTCGACACGTTTTTGGGTGATTTGATGCGAGTAGACACCATGGAGTGGAGATGTGAGGTGAGTCGACACTTTTTTGGGTGATGTGATGCGAGTAGACACCATGGAGTGGAGATGTGAGGTGAGTCGACACTTTTTTGGGTGATTTGATGCGAGTAGACACCATGGAGAGGAGATGTGAGGTGAGTCGACACTTTTTTGGGTGATGTAATGCGACTAGACACCATGGAGTAAAGATGTGAGGTGAGTCGACACTTTTTTGGGTAATTTGATGCGAGTAGACACCATGGAGTGGAGATGTGAGGTGAGTCGACACTTTTTTGGGTGATTTGATGCGAGTAGACACCATGGAGTCGAGATGTGAGGTGAGTCGACACTTTTTTGGGTGATGTGATGCGAGTAGACACCATGGAGTGGAGATGTGAGGTGAGTCGACACTTTTTTGGGTGATTTGATGCGAGTAGACACCATGGAGTGGAGATGTGAGGTGAGTCGACACTTTTTTGGGTGATGTGATGCGACTAGACACCATGGAGTGGAGATGTGAGGTGAGTCGACACTTTTTTGGGTGATGTGATGCGACTAGACACCATGGAGTGGAGATGTGAGGTGAGTCGACACTTTTTTGGGTGATTTGATGCGAGTAGACACCATGGAGTGGAGATGTGAAGTGAGTCGACACTTTTTTGGGTGATGTGATGCGACTAGACACCATGGAGTGGAGATGTGAGGTGAGTCGACACTTTTTTGGGTGATGTGATGCGAGTAGACACCATGGAGTGGAGATGTGAGGTGAGTCGACACTTTTTTGGGTGATTTGATGCGAGTAGACACCATGGAGTGGAGATGTGAGGTGAGTCGACACTTTTTTGGGTGATGTAATGCGACTAGACACCATGGAGTGGAGATGTGAGGTGAGTCGACACTTTTTTGGGTGATTTGATGCGAGTAGACACCATGGAGTGGAGATGTGAGGTGAGTCGGCACGTTTTTGGGTGATTTGATGCGAGTAGACACCATGGAGTGGAGATGTGAGGTGAGTCGACACTTTTTTGGGTGATGTAATGCGACTAGACACCATGGAGTGGAGATGTGAGGTGAGTCGACACTTTTTTGGGTGATTTGATGCGACTAGACACCATGGAGTGGAGATGTGAGGTGAGTCGACACGTTTTTGGGTGATTTGATGCGAGTAGACACCATGGAGTGGAGATGTGAGGTGAGTCGACACTTTTTTGGGTGATGTGATGCGAGTAGACACCATGGAGTGGAGATGTGAGGTGAGTCGACAATTTTTTGGGTGATTTGATGCGAGTAGACACCATGGAGTGGAGATGTGAGGTGAGTCGACACTTTTTTGGGTGATTTGATGCGAGTAGACACCATGGAGTGGAGATGTGAGGTGAGTCGACACTTTTTTGGGTGATGTAATGCGACTAGACACCATGGAGTGGAGATGTGAGGTGAGTCGACACTTTTTTGGGTGATTTGATGCGAGTAGACACCATGGAGTGGAGATGTGAGGTGAGTCGACACGTTTTTGGGTGATTTGATGCGAGTAGACACCATGGAGTGGAGATGTGAGGTGAGTCGACACTTTTTTGGGTGATGTAATGCGACTAGACACCATGGAGTGGAGATGTGAGGTGAGTCGACACTTTTTTGGGTGATTTGATGCGACTAGACACCATGGAGTGGAGATGTCAGGTGAGTCGACACGTTTTTGGGAGATTTGATGCGAGTAGACACCATGGAGTGGAGATGTGAGGTGAGTCGACACTTTTTTGGGTGATGTGATGCGAGTAGACACCATGGAGTGGAGATGTGAAGTGAGTTGACAATTTTTTGGGTGATTTGATGTGAGTAGACACCATGGAGTGGAGATGTGAAGTGAGTCGACACTTTTTTGGGTGATTTGATGCGAGTAGACACCATGGAGTGGAGATGTGAGGTGAGTCGACACTTTTTTGGGTGATTTGATGCGACTAGACACCATGGAGTGGAGATGTGAGGTGAGTCGACACTTTTTTGGGTGATTTGATGCGAGTAGACACCATGGAGTGGAGATGTGAGGTGAGTCGACACTTTTTTGGGTGATTTGATGCGAGTAGACACCATGGAGTGGAGATGTGAGGTGAGTCGACACTTTTTTGGGTGATGTGATGCGACTAGACACCATGGAGTGGAGATGTGAGGTGAGTCGACACTTTTTTGGGTGATTTGATGCGAGTAAGACACCATGGAGTGGAGATGTGAGGTGAGTCGACACTTTTTTGGGTGATGTGATGCGACTAGACACCATGGAGTGGAGATGTGAGGTGATTCGACATTTTTTTGGGTGATTTGATGCAAGTAGACACCATGGAGTGGAGATGTGAGGTGAGTCGACACTTTTTTGGGTGATGTGATGCGACTAGACACCATGGAGTGGAGATGTGAGGTGAGTCGACAATATTTTGGGTGATTTGATGCGAGTAGACACCATGGAGTGGAGATGTGAGGTGAGTCGACACTTTTTTGGGTGATGTGATGCGACTAGACACCATGGAGTGGAGATGTGAGGTGAGTCGACACATTTTTGGGTGATGTGATGCAACTAGACACCATGGAGTGGAGATGTGAGGTGAGTCGACACTTTTTTGGGTGATTTGATGCGAGTAAGACACCATGGAGTGGAGATGTGAGGTGAGTCGACACTTTTTTGGGTGATGTGATGCGACTAGACACGATGGAGTGGAGATGTGAGGTGATTCGACACTTTTTTGGGTGATTTGATGCAAGTAGACACCATGGAGTGGAGATGTGAAGTGAGTCGACACTTTTTTGGGTGATGTGATGCGACTAGACACCATGGAGTGGAGATGTGAGGTGAGTCGACACTTTTTTGGGTGATTTGATGCGAGTAGACACCATGGAGTGGAGATGTGAAGTGAGTCGACACTTTTTTGGGTGATGTGATGCGACTAGACACCATGGAGTGGAGATGTAAGGTGAGTCGACACTTTTTTGGGTGATGTGATGCGACTAGACACCATGGAGTGGAGATGTGAAGTGAGTCGACACTTTTTTGGGTGATGTGATGCGACTAGACACCATGGAGTGGAGATGTGAGGTGAGTCGACACTTTTTTGGGTGATGTGATGGGAGTAGACACCATGGAGTGGAGATGTGAGGTGAGTCGACACTTTTTTGGGTGATGTAATGCGACTAGACACCATGGAGTGGAGATGTGAGGTGAGTCGACACTTTTTTGGGTGATGTGATGCGACTAGACACCATGGAGTGGAGATGTGAGGTGAGTCGACACTTTTTTGGGTGATTTGATGCAAGTAGACACCATGGAGTGGAGATGTGAAGTGAGTCGACACTTTTTTGGGTGATGTGATGCGACTAGACACCATGGAGTGGAGTTGTGAGGTGAGTCGACACTTTTTTGGGTGATTTGATGCGAGTAGACACCATGGAGTGGAGATGTGAGGTGAGTCGACACTTTTTTGGGTGATTTGATGCGAGTAGACACCATGGAGTCGAGATGTGAGGTGAGACGACACTTTTTTGGGTGATGTGATGCGAGTAGACACCATGGAGTGGAGATGTGAGGTGAGTCGACACTTTTTTGGGTGATTTGATGCGAGTAGACACCATGGAGTGGAGATGTGAGGTGAGTCGACACTTTTTTGGGTGATGTGATGCGACTAGACACCATGGAGTGGAGATGTGAGGTGAGTCGACACTTTTTTGGGTGATTTGATGCGAGTAGACACCATGGAGTGGAGATGTGAGGTGAGTCGACACTTTTTTGGGTGATGTGATATGACTAGACACCATGGAGTGGAGATGTTAGGTGGGTCGACACTTTTTTGGGTGATGTGATGCGAGTAGACACCATGGAGTGGAGATGTGAGGTGAGTCGACACCTTTTTGGGTGATTTGATGCAAGTAGACACCATGGAGTGGAGATGTGAGGTGAGTCGACACTTTTTTGGGTGATTTGATGCGAGTAGACACCATGGAGTGGAGATGTGAGGTGAGTCGACACTTTTTTGGGTGATGTGATGCGACTAGACACCATGGAGTGGAGATGTGAGGTGAGTCGACACTTTTTTGGGTGATTTGATGCGAGTAGACACCATGGAGTGGAGATGTGAGGTGAGTCGACACTTTTTTGGGTGATTTGATGCGAGTAGACACCATGGAGTCGAGATGTGAGGTGAGACGACACTTTTTTGGGTGATGTGATGCGAGTAGACACCATGGAGTGGAGATGTGAGGTGAGTCGACACCTTTTTGGGTGATTTGATGCAAGTAGACACCATGGAGTGGAGATGTGAGGTGAGTCGACACTTTTTTGGGTGATTTGATGCGAGTAGACACCATGGAGTGGAGATGTGAGGTGAGTCGACACTTTTTTGGGTGATTTGATGCGAGTAGACACCATGGAGTGGAGATGTGAGGTGAGTCGACACTTTTTTGTTAGAGATTAAGGACGGAGTCTATGAAGATTAGGGGCTGAAATATCTCAAAATCGTCAACTACAATTCTGGACAGAAAAGTCGTCGTCACAAGAAACGTCGTCGACGAAAGGTCCACTGTTAGAATTCTTTCAAACTCGAGTATGTTGTAGCCCTTGACCGTGGCTATCTTTCCCAATTTGAAAAGTATCAGAATATGGAGTATAACTCGAGTTATGAACTTCGGCGCACTAGGGGGTATGCTGCCATAGAAAACGTAACTCAATCACAATGATCTCACAAGTTCACACAAGAAAGTTAGAGTAGCAATAGAGCCAGGTAGGAGGGGATGAGGAGGACGAGAGGGAAGGTCCCAAGAGAGTCCCCAACCAAGGAAACCCCATGCCATACAATTCCCTTCCCCATAGGCAACCCAACTTTGACCTTTGTCACTATCCCAACCTCCACAATCCACCTCAACCCAACTTGGCCACACTTGCCAACCTGGTTTGGTTTCTCCCAACCATTTGGCAGCAACTACAGTAGAAAAGACGAATTTCCCAACCCCCAAAAGTCTGTACCCCATATTGAGTCAACCCCACAACTTCCCATAGTCACCACAACCAAATATCAAAAGCATACGAACTCCAACGTTCGTAACTTTCTAGTTCGTGCTCCGATTGAAGCGATACTTGGTTCCTCGGAAAGCTCTTGAGCAGAGGAGTCACTTCAGATATCTGCTCAAGCCAAATAACATTCACACACACACTCAGAAAAACCAAACCGCACAAAACACAAATTCTTGCACACACTCACAACACGCATGCAACGCACGAACATATGATGGGAGGCAGACAGACGTGAATGCGAATGGTAGCATCACTCAACAAACTCCCCCTCTGGCTGCCAACCATCATCCCACATGCCATAGCTCAAGCATGCATCCTCAATGCACACTCATCCCAGCAAGCTTCATGCCCTTCCAATGCTCAGATTCAGCCAGGCGCTTGGTGAGAATGTCAGCCGCCTGCTGATGGGTCTTCACAATCTCCAGCCGCACCTCCTTGTCCAGGAGCCTCCTCACCCAATGCCACTTAGGCCTGATGTGCTTCGTCAGCCCATGAAGGCAAGCGTTCTTAGCAAGCTTCACAGCCGACTCGTTGTCACAGAAAATCACAGTTGGCTCCTTTTGGCACACTCCGATCTCCTCCAACAAACGCCTCAGCCACACCACCTCCTTTGCCCCATGATGCAGAGCCATGTACTCTGTCTCACACGAGGACTGCCCCACCTCGTTCTGCTTCTTGCTGCGCCAGCTCACTGCACCACCTCCAAACAGGCACACATAGCCTCCAATGCTGGTGCCATCCGCCTTCACAGAGTTGAAGCTAGCGTCGGTGTAGCAGGTCAGGAGCATCTCCCCCTTGCCCAAATCAGCTGCACCCCTCTGCAGCCTCTGTCGCACAGCACTGTACTCCAAGCCCACTAATGCCGTAGCGCTCACATAGCGGACCAACCTCTTGGCCGCTTCCAGCTGCTCATGACTGGGGCGTGAAACCACACTTGCAAGCCTGGATGTAGCAAAGGCAATGTCAGGCCGCGTGTGGTTAGCCGCATAATTGAGTGCCCCCACCATGGAATGAAACAGCTTCCTGTCACTCTCACCCACCACCTCCTCTTCAGCACAGGGCTCCACAGTGAACCCCGAAGGCAGTGGGGTGGCTGGCTTTCCTCCATCTTGCAGACCATACTTCTCAGCCAGCCCCTCACAATACTTTCTCTGGTGCAACCTCAACACTCCCTTGTCAAGGTCCCTCTCCACATGCATGCCCAAATAGTACTTCACATCTCCCATCTTGGAGCACTTAAACTGCATCTCCAGCATCTCCTCCACATGCTCAATCATTGCAGACGACTCAGAGAAGAGCAGGATGTCATCCACATACACCAGGAGCATGAGAAACTGCTCCTTCTCCTGCAGCAGGAACAAGCTGTGATCACACTCACTCTTCTTGAAACCCCCAGCCAGCAGAGTCTCCTCTAACTTGTGGTACCATGCACGAGGAGCCTGCTTCAGGCCATAGATGGCCTTCTTCAGCCTGCACACCCTGCCGCTCCCATCATCCAAACCCTCAGGCTGTAACATGTACAGCTCCTCCAGAATGATCCCATTGAGGAAGGCGGTGGTGATGTCCATCTGCTTCACCCGCCATCCACGGTATGCTGCCATTGCCAATGACACCCGAAGTGTTGTGCCTTTCCCCACAGGAGCATAGAGCTCGTTGAAGTCCTTTCCCTTTGTCTGCTGAAACCCCTTAGCCACAAGCCTTGACTTGTAGCGGGTCAGCGCCCCATCAGGTCCGTACTTGTGCCTGAAAATCAGCTTGGAAGAAATGGCCTTCTTCCCAGGTGGCAGCTCACACAGCTCCCACGTCTCATTCTCTAGCAGAGAATCATACTCCTCCTTCACACTCTGCTTCCACTTTTCAGCATCGGGCCCGCTCAATGCCTCAGCTAGCGTCTTGGGCTCAGGGACGGCTGCCCAGTAGCAGTGTGCTATCTCATCCTCATCACACTGCTCAGCCACACTCCCAGCCCTTACCACCTTTGGCTTGCCACGGCTTGCATAGGTCAGCCTGTTAGGAGGGCGCACATCCCTCCTAGGACGGTCAGCCGTACGTCCGGCACCTTGTGGAGCACCTTGGTCCTCCTGCTGCTGCGGCTGCTGCTGCTGTTGCTGCTGCTGCTGCTCCTCCACCTCAGGTTCTCCCCCATCCTCTGTCACCCCAGAGATCTCATTCTCAGAGACAGAAACCTCCACTTGCCTTGAAGGCCGCTGCACCTCATCGGCCTCGACAATTAGCGGTGTCGTTGGAAGCTTCTGCTGCTGCTGCTGCTTCCACTCCTTGTAGTACAAGGACTCAAGGAACTTCACATCCCTTGACACAGTCAGCTGCTGGCTGGTCAAGTCCCAAATCAGCCAGCCCTTGTGATCCTTAGCAAGCCCCAAGTGCACACCCCATCTCCCAGAAGCTTCCAGTTTTCCCCTCTTCTCCTTAGGCACATGAAACACCACCATGCACCCAAAGGCTCTCAGCATGTTCACAGCTGGTGCAATCCCATACCACTTGGTGTAGGGGACCCACTGCTTGTCCCCCACAGTCGCCAGCACCCTGTTCTTCACAAACACGACCTGCCGCAGTGCTGTCACCCAAAACGGATCCGGCAGCCCTGCACGCCCAAGGAGAGTGCGAGCACCTTCTTGCAGGGTCCGGTTGAACCGCTCAGCCACGCCATTCTGCTGAGGGTTGTAAGGCACTGTGAGCTGATGCTGGATCCCCTTCCGCTTCAGCTCCTTCTCAAAATCAGCGCCGATGAACTCTCCTCCGTTGTCAGTGCGGATCACCTTCACCTTGTGTCCGCTTTCCCTTTGTGCTCTCGGCATCCACTCCTTAAGAACAGCCGCTGCCACCTCCCCCTTAGTCTTGAGAGGGTACACCCACACCGCACGCGTGTGGTCGTCCACAATCGTCAAGAAGTAGCGGCTGCCCGAGAGAGAAAGGGCCCTCGTGGGGCCCACCACATCCATGTGCACTAGTTCAAGTGGTGCCTTGGCTGGTCCTGTGCTGCTGCTGAAGGGAAACTTCGTGAATTTGGTCTCAAGGCAGGTAGGGCAGCTCCCAATCTCCTTTGCTCCCCCCTTCACCTCCAGCCCCTTCAAGCACCCATCCTTTACCAACTTCTGCAGCATAGGAATGTTCACATGGCACAGCCTCTCATGCCACGTCTCCCAATCAGCCTCACCACTCCCAGATGAAGACTTTGCCCATGCAGCTGTCGCATCCACACCAGCAAGCACCTCACCATGTGGCTGTTGTGGCTGCTGCACCTTCTTGACTGCATCCAGGGCCCCAGCAGTTGGTGCAGTCTCCTCTCCTCCCGCAGTTGCTTTAGCCGCTGCCGCTGCCTTTGCCGTTGCTGGTGGTTTCCCCTTCCAAGGGATGATGGGCAGCTGCCACAAGTCCTTGATGCAGCTGCTCTTCTCCTCCAAGTTCCACAGCAGCAACTTCCCAAGCTTTGCACGGCAGCTGGTTGGGCCGAAGGTAACTTCAGCCTTGCTCTTCTGCAGCCGGCGCACAGAAAGAAGGTTAGCGGACAAACCTTCAACCAACAGCACATTCCCAAGCCCCACAAGCTCTCCATTGGCTCCCATCACCTTGGCATTCCCAACACCAATCACAGGGAGCAAAGCACCTGAAGCGGCAGCCACAAACTTGATCTTCCCAGGAGGTTTTACCTCATCAAGCAAATCTGCCCGTGGGGTCATATGACTCGTGCAACCTGAATCGATCACCCAGTGAGTGAGGGGGTGCATCACAACCTTCCCAACTGAACCCACATCACCCCCACTCCCTTGCACATCCTCAACCATGAGGAACATCCCAGGGTCGGCTTTACCTTGTGCACCATCACCTTGTGCACCTGAACCTTGCACAGCGCCACCGCGTGCACGTTCACCACTTGGCGGCTTCATGCCTGGAGGGGCCCATCCCTCAGGCCGGCTGAAACACTTGAACCACGGGTGTCCAGCCTTCTTGCAGTACCAGCACGCACCCTCCATTCGGGTGCTCCCCCTGCCACCAGAGCTCCCATGCCCCTCATTGTAGTCACCTCGGCCTCTCCCTCTGCCAAAGCCTCTCCCACGGCCTCGGCCTCTCCCTCCCCCTCTTCCTCTGCTGCCTCCTGCAGCTCCATACCCCTCAGCAGTTTTGTTGGCAGCACCACCTCCCGTGTGGCGTCTGCGGAAGTCCTCCTGCAGAATCTGCTGCCGTAGCCACTCAGGCGTCCATTTGTCCTGCTGAACGTTGAGGGTGGGGATGAGGTTTTCCCACGAGTTGTCGAGCACCGAGATGATCTTGGTGCACTGTTGCATCTGCGACACTTCGCTGCCCGCCGCTGCCATCCTCGCATAGGTGTCCTTGATCTTGTCAAGGACCGGTTTCACATCATCTCCCGGTTTCATGGAGAGGGCAGCCAACTCCTTCTCCAACACAATCACCATCGGCAGCGTGTTGGGCTGAATCACGTCGCGTAGCAGCATCCATGCCTTCGGTCCGGAATCATCCAACTCCACCAAATCCTTGATGTGCTGGAACATGTCGTTGTTGACCGATTGGAGGATGAGGTCGTACAGCACCGCGCTCTTCTCAATCCACCGATCGCGGGCATCTCCTTCCCCCGGCATCTTCTCCTCTCCCATTGCAATTTTCAGCAGCTTGTAGCGCTTGAAGGCGCTCCGCATCCGCCCGCTCCATTCCTCATAGTTGGAGCCATCCAAAGCTTCAATCTTGGATGGTGGCGGCTCACTCCTCTTCTCAGCTGCATCTCCACTCCCTTGATTCATCTCCTCTGCTCCCAATCAGAGGTTTCAGCTCCCCCTTTTGCTGGTCACAATGTAGATCCACACAATCTTCACAAGTGTCAGCGCCAACGAAATTTCGGCAGAGTTTCCCCTTAGCGGAAGTCACATCCAACCTCCAGAACTCCACTTAGGCACGCCCACAGGCCATGGTGGGTCTACGAGGGTCTTCACACTTCAGTAGACTCCCCAAAAGGTCCTTAATCAGCTCTGATACCACTTGTTAGAGATTAAGGACGGAGTCTATGAAGATTAGGGGCTGAAATATCTCAAAATCGTCAACTACAATTCTGGACAGAAAAGTCGTCGTCACAAGAAACGTCGTCGACGAAAGGTCCACTGTTAGAATTCTTTCAAACTCGAGTATGTTGTAGCCCTTGACCGTGGCTATCTTTCCCAATTTGAATAGTATCAGAATATGGAGTATAACTCGAGTTATGAACTTCGGCGCACTAGGGGGTATGCTGCCATAGAAAACGTAACTCAATCACAATGATCTCACAAGTTCACACAAGAAAGTTAGAGTAGCAATAGAGCCAGGTAGGAGGGGATGAGGAGGACGAGAGGGAAGGTCCCAAGAGAGTCCCCAACCAAGGAAACCCCATGCCATACAATTCCCTTCCCCATAGGCAACCCAACTTTGACCTTTGTCACTATCCCAACCTCCACAATCCACCTCAACCCAACTTGGCCACACTTGCCAACCTGGTTTGGTTTCTCCCAACCATTTGGCAGCAACTACAGTAGAAAAGACAAATTTCCCAACCCCCAAAAGTCTGTACCCCATATTGAGTCAACCCCACAACTTCCCATAGTCACCACAACCAAATATCAAAAGCATACGAACTCCAACGTTCGTAACTTTCTAGTTCGTGCTCCGATTGAAGCGATACTTGGTTCCTCGGAAAGCTCTTGAGCAGAGGAGTCACTTCAGATATCTGCTCAAGCCAAATAACATTCACACACACACTCAGAAAAACCAAACCGCACAAAACACAAATTCTTGCACACACTCACAACACGCATGCAACGCACGAACATATGATGGGAGGCAGACAGACGTGAATGCGAATGGTAGCATCACTCAACATTTTTTGGGTGATGTGATACGACTAGACACCATGGAGTGGAGATGTTAGGTGAGTCGACACTTTTTTGGGTGATGTGATGCGAGTAGACACCATGGAGTGGAGATGTGAGGCGAGTCGACACTTTTTTGGGTGATTTGATGCAAGTAGACACCATGGAGTGGAGATGTGAGGTGAGTCGAAACTTTTTTGGGTGATTTGATGCGACTAGACACCATGGAGTGAAGATGTGAGGTGAGTCGATACATTTTTGGGTGATTTGATGCGAGTAGACACCATGGAGTGGAGATGTGAGGTCAGTCGACACTTTTTTGGGTGATGTGATGCGACTAGACACCATGGAGTGGAGATGTGAGGTGAGTCGACACTTTTTTGGGTGATGTGATGCGAGTAGACACCATGGAGTCGAGATGTGAGGTGAGTCGACACTTTTTTGGGTGATGTGATGCGAGTAGACACCATGGAGTGGAGATGTGAGGTGAGTCGACACGTTTTTGGGTGATTTGATGCGAGTAGACACCATGGAGTGGAGATGTGAGGTGAGTCGACACTTTTTTGGGTGATGTGATGCGACTAGACACCATGGAGTGGAGATGTGAGGTGAGTCGACACTTGTTTGGGTGATTTGATGCGAGTAGACACCATGGAGTGGAGATGTGAGGTGAGTCGACACTTTTTTGGGTGATGTGATGCGAGTAGAGACCATGGAGTGGAGATGTGAGGTGAGTCGACACTTTTTTGGGTGATTTGATGCGAGTAGACACCATGGAGTCGAGATGTGAGGTGAGTTGACACTTTTTTGGGTGATGTAATGCGAGTAGACACCATGGAGTGGAGATGTGAGGTGAGTCGACACTTTTTTGGGTGATTTGATGCGAGTAGACACCATGGAGTGGAGATGTGAGGTGAGTCGACACTTTTTTGGGTGATTTGATGCGACTAGACACCATGGAGTGGAGATGTGAGGTGAGTCGACACTTTTTTGGGTGATTTGATGCGAGTAGACACCATGGAGTGGAGATGTGAGGTGAGTCGACACTTTTTTGGTTGATGTGATGCGACTAGACACCATGGAGTGGAGATGTGAGGTGAGTCGACACTTTTTTGGTTGATGTGATGCGACTAGACACCATGGAGTGGAGATGTGAGGTGTGTCGACACTTTTTTGGGTGATTTGATGCGAGTAGACACCATGGAGTGGAGATGTGAGGTGAGTCGACACTTTTTTGGGTGATTTGATGCGAGTAGACACCATGGAGTCGAGATGAGAGGTGAGTCGACACTTTTTTGGGTGATGTAATGCGAGTAGACACCATGGAGTGGAGATGTGAGGTGAGTCGACACTTTTTTGGGTGATTTGATGCGAGTAGACACCATGGAGTGGAGATGTGAGGTGAGTCGACACTTTTTTGGGTGATGTGATGCGACTAGACACCATGGAGTGGAGATGTGAGGTGAGTCGACACTTTTTTGGGTGATGTGATGCGAGTAGACACCATGGAGTGGAGATGTGAGGTGAGTCGACACTTTTTTGGGTGATTTGATGCGAGTAGACACCATGGAGTGGAGATGTGAGGTGAGTCGACACTTTTTTGGGTGATTTGATGCGAGTAGACACCATGGAGTGGAGATGTGAGGTGAGTCGACACTTTTTTGGGTGATGTGATGCGACTAGACACCATGGAGTGGAGATGTGAGGTGAGTCGACACTTTTTTGGGTGATGTGATGCGAGTAGACACCATGGAGTGGAGATGTGAGGTGAGTCGACACTTTTTTGGGTGATTTGATGCGAGTAGACACCATGGAGTGGAGATGTGAGGTGAGTCGACACTTTTTTGGGTGATGTAATGCGACTAGACACCATGGAGTGGAGATGTGAGGTGAGTCGACACTTTTTTGGGTGATTTGATGCGAGTAGACACCATGGAGTGGAGATGTGAGGTGAGTCGACACGTTTTTGGGTGATTTGATGCGAGTAGACACCATGGAGTGGAGATGTGAGGTGAGTCGACACTTTTTTGGGTGATGTAATGCGACTAGACACCATGGAGTGGAGATGTGAGGTGAGTCGACACTTTTTTGGGTGATTTGATGCGACTAGACACCATGGAGTGGAGATGTGAGGTGAGTCGACACTTTTTTGGGTGATGTGATGCGAGTAGACACCATGGAGTGGAGATGTGAGGTGAGTCGACACTTTTTTGGGTGATTTGATGCGAGTAGACACCATGGAGTGGAGATGTGAGGTGAGTCGACACTTTTTTGGGTGATGTAATGCGACTAGACACCATGGAGTGGAGATGTGAGGTGAGTCGACACTTTTTTGGGTGATTTGATGCGAGTAGACACCATGGAGTGGAGATGTGAGGTGAGTCGACACGTTTTTGGGTGATTTGATGCGAGTAGACACCATGGAGTGGAGATGTGAGGTGAGTCGACACTTTTTTGGGTGATGTAATGCGACTAGACACCATGGAGTGGAGATGTGAGGTGAGTCGACACTTTTTTGGGTGATTTGATGCGACTAGACACCATGGAGTGGATATGTGAGGTGAGTCGACACTTTTTTGGGTGATGTGATGTGACTAGACACCATGGAGTGGAGATGTGAGGTGAGTCGACACTTTTTTGGGGGATGTGATGCGACTAGACACCATGGAGTGGAGATGTGAGGTGAGTCGACACTTTTTTGGGTGATTTGATGCGAGTAGACACCATGGAGTGGAGATGTGAAGTGAGTCGACACTTTTTTGGGTGATGTGATGCGACTAGACACCATGGAGTGGAGATGTGAGGTGAGTCGACACGTTTTTGGGTGATTTGATGCGAGTAGACACCATGGAGTGGAGATGTGAGGTGAGTCAACACTTTTTTGGGTGATGTGATGCGACTAGACACCATGGAGTGGAGATGTGAGGTGAGTAGACACTTTTTTGGGTGATGTGATGCGACTAGACACCATGGAGTGGAGATGTGAGGTGAGTCGACACTTGTTTGGGTGATTTGATGCGAGTAGACACCATGGAGTGGAGATGTGAGGTGAGTCGACACTTTTTTGGGTGATGTGATGCGAGTAGACACCATGGAGTCGAGATGTGAGGTGAGTCGACACTTTTTTGGGTGATGTGATGCGAGTAGACACCATGGAGTGGAGATGTGAGGTGAGTCGACACGTTTTTGGGTGATTTGATGCGAGTAGACACCATGGAGTGGAGATGTGAGGTGAGTCGACACTTTTTTGGGTGATGTGATGCGACTAGACACCATGGAGTGGAGATGTGAGGTGAGTCGACACTTGTTTGGGTGATTTGATGCGAGTAGACACCATGGAGTGGAGATGTGAGGTGAGTCGACACTTTTTTGGGTGATGTGATGCGAGTAGAGACCATGGAGTGGAGATGTGAGGTGAGTCGACACTTTTTTGGGTGATTTGATGCGAGTAGACACCATGGAGTCGAGATGTGAGGTGAGTCGACACTTTTTTGGGTGATGTAATGCGAGTAGACACCATGGAGTGGAGATGTGAGGTGAGTCGACACTTTTTTGGGTGATTTGATGGGAGTAGACACCATGGAGTGGAGATGTGAGGTGAGTCGAAACTTTTTTGGGTGATGTGATGCGACTAGACACCATGGAGTGGAGATGTGATGTGAGTCGACACTTTTTTGGGTGATTTGATGCGAGTAGACACCATGGAGTGGAGATGTGAGGTGAGTCGACACTTTTTTGGGTGATGTGATGCGACTAGACACCATGGAGTGGAGATGTGAGGTGAGTCGACACGTTTTTGGGTGATTTGATGCGAGTAGACACCATGGAGTCGAGATGTGAGGTGAGTCGACACTTTTTTGGGTGATGTGATGCGAGTAGACACCATGGAGTGGAGATGTGAGGTGAGTCGACACTTTTTTGGGTGATTTGATGCGAGTAGACACCATGGAGTGGAGATGTGAGGTGAGTCAACACTGTTTTGGGTGATTTGATGCGAGTAGACACCACGGAGTGGAGATGTGAGGTGAGTCGACACTTTTTCGGGTGATGTGATGCGAGTAGAGACCATGGAGTGGAGATGTTAGGTGAGTCGACACTTGTTTGGGTGATTTGATGCGAGTAGACACCATGGAGTGGAGATGTGAGGTGAGACGACACTTTTTTGGGTGATGTGATGCGACTAGACACCATGGAGTGGAGATGTGAGGTGAGTCGACACTTTTTTGGGTGATTTGATGCGAGTAGACACCATGGAGTGGAGATGTGAGGTGAGTCGACACTTTTTTGGATGATTTGATGCGAGTAGACACCATGGAGTCGAGATGAGAGGTGAGTCGACACTTTTTTGGGTGATGTAATGCGAGTAGACACCATGGAGTGGAGATGTGAGGTGAGTCGACACTTTTTTGGGTGATTTGATGCGAGTAGACACCATGGAGTGGAGATGTGAGGTGAGTCAACACTTTTTTGGGTGATTTGATGCGAGTAGACACCATGGAGTGGAGATGTGAGGTGAGTCGACACTTTTTTGGGTGATTTGATGCGACTAGACACCATGGAGTGGAGATGTGAGGTGAGTCGACACTTTTTTGGTTGATGTGATGCGACTAGACACCATGGAGTGGAGATGTGAGGTGAGTCGACACTTTTTTGGTTGATGTGATGCGACTAGACACCATGGAGTGGAGATGTGAGGTGAGTCGACACTTTTTTGGGTGATGTAATGCGACTAGACACCATGGAGTGGAGATGTGAGGTGAGTCGACACTTTTTTGGGTGATGTGATGCGACTAGACACCATGGAGTGGATATGTGAGGTGAGTCGACACTTTTTTGGGTGATGTGATGTGACTAGACACCATGGAGTGGAGATGTGAGGTGAGTCGACACTTTTTTGGGGGATGTGATGCGACTAGACACCATGGAGTGGAGATGTGAGGTGAGTCGACACTTTTTTGGGTGATTTGATGCGAGTAGACACCATGGAGTGGAGATGTGAAGTGAGTCGACACTTTTTTGGGTGATGTGATGCGACTAGACACCATGGAGTGGAGATGTGAGGTGAGTCGACACGTTTTTGGGTGATTTGATGCGAGTAGACACCATGGAGTGGAGATGTGAGGTGAGTCAACACTTTTTTGGGTGATGTGATGCGACTAGACACCATGGAGTGGAGATGTGAGGTGAGTAGACACTTTTTTGGGTGATGTGATGCGACTAGACACCATGGAGTGGAGATGTGAGGTGAGTCGACACTTGTTTGGGTGATTTGATGCGAGTAGACACCATGGAGTGGAGATGTGAGGTGAGTCGACACTTTTTTGGGTGATGTGATGCGAGTAGACACCATGGAGTCGAGATGTGAGGTGAGTCGACACTTTTTTGGGTGATGTGATGCGAGTAGACACCATGGAGTGGAGATGTGAGGTGAGTCGACACGTTTTTGGGTGATTTGATGCGAGTAGACACCATGGAGTGGAGATGTGAGGTGAGTCGACACTTTTTTGGGTGATGTGATGCGACTAGACACCATGGAGTGGAGATGTGAGGTGAGTCGACACTTGTTTGGGTGATTTGATGCGAGTAGACACCATGGAGTGGAGATGTGAGGTGAGTCGACACTTTTTTGGGTGATGTGATGCGAGTAGAGACCATGGAGTGGAGATGTGAGGTGAGTCGACACTTTTTTGGGTGATTTGATGCGAGTAGACACCATGGAGTCGAGATGTGAGGTGAGTCGACACTTTTTTGGGTGATGTAATGCGAGTAGACACCATGGAGTGGAGATGTGAGGTGAGTCGACACTTTTTTGGGTGATTTGATGGGAGTAGACACCATGGAGTGGAGATGTGAGGTGAGTCGAAACTTTTTTGGGTGATGTGATGCGACTAGACACCATGGAGTGGAGATGTGATGTGAGTCGACACTTTTTTGGGTGATTTGATGCGAGTAGACACCATGGAGTGGAGATGTGAGGTGAGTCGACACTTTTTTGGGTGATGTGATGCGACTAGACACCATGGAGTGGAGATGTGAGGTGAGTCGACACGTTTTTGGGTGATTTGATGCGAGTAGACACCATGGAGTCGAGATGTGAGGTGAGTCGACACTTTTTTGGGTGATGTGATGCGAGTAGACACCATGGAGTGGAGATGTGAGGTGAGTCGACACTTTTTTGGGTGATTTGATGCGAGTAGACACCATGGAGTGGAGATGTGAGGTGAGTCAACACTGTTTTGGGTGATTTGATGCGAGTAGACACCACGGAGTGGAGATGTGAGGTGAGTCGACACTTTTTCGGGTGATGTGATGCGAGTAGAGACCATGGAGTGGAGATGTTAGGTGAGTCGACACTTGTTTGGGTGATTTGATGCGAGTAGACACCATGGAGTGGAGATGTGAGGTGAGACGACACTTTTTTGGGTGATGTGATGCGACTAGACACCATGGAGTGGAGATGTGAGGTGAGTCGACACTTTTTTGGGTGATTTGATGCGAGTAGACACCATGGAGTGGAGATGTGAGGTGAGTCGAAACTTTTTTGGGTGATGTGATGCGACTAGACACCATGGAGTGGAGATGTGATGTGAGTCGACACTTTTTTGGGTGATTTGATGCGAGTAGACACCATGGAGTGGAGATGTGAGGTGAGTCGACACTTTTTTGGGTGATGTGATGCGACTAGACACCATGGAGTGGAGATGTGAGGTGAGTCGACACGTTTTTGGGTGATTTGATGCGAGTAGACACCATGGAGTCAAGATGTGAGGTGAGTCGACACTTTTTTGGGTGATGTGATGCGAGTAGACACCATGGAGTGGAGATGTGAGGTGAGTCGACACTTTTTTGGGTGATTTGATGCGAGTAGACACCATGGAGTGGAGATGTGAGGTGAGTCAACACTGTTTTGGGTGATTTGATGCGAGTAGACACCATGGAGTGGAGATGTGAGGTGAGTCGACACTTTTTTGGGTGATTTGATGCGAGTAGACACCATGGAGTGGAGATGTGAGGTGAGTCGACACTTTTTTGGTTGATGTGATGCGACTAGACCCCATGGAGTGGAGATGTGAGGTGAGTCGACACTTTTTTGGTTGATGTGATGCGACTAGACACCATGGAGTGGAGATGTGAGGTGAGTCGACACTTTTTTGGGTGATGTAATGCGACTAGACACCATGGAGTGGAGATGTGAGGTGAGTCGACACTTTTTTGGGTGATGTGATGCAACTAGACACCATGGAGTGGAGATGTGAGGTGAGTCGACACTTTTTTGGGTGATGTGATGCGACTAGACACCATGGAGTGGAGATGTGAGGTGAGTCGACACTTTTTTGGGTGATGTGATGTGACTAGACACCATGGAGTGGAGATGTGAGGTGAGTCGACACTTTTTTGGGGGATGTGATGCGACTAGACACCATGGAGTGGAGATGTGAGGTGAGTCGACACTTTTTTGGGTGATTTGATGCGAGTAGACACCATGGAGTGGAGATGTGAAGTGAGTCGACACTTTTCTGGGTGATGTGATGCGACTAGACACCATGGAGTGGAGATGTGAGGTGAGTCGACACGTTTTTGGGTGATTTGATGCGAGTAGACACCATGGAGTGGAGATATGAGGTGAGTCGACACCTTTTTGGGTGATGTGATGTGACTAGACACCATGGAGTGGAGATGTGAGGTGAGTCGACACTTGTTTGGGTGATTTGATGCGAGTAGACACCATGGAGTGGAGATGTGAGGTGAGTCGACACTTTTTTGGTTGATGTGATGCGACTAGACCCCATGGAGTGGAGATGTGAGGTGAGTCGACACTTTTTTGGTTGATGTGATGCGACTAGACACCATGGAGTGGAGATGTGAGGTGAGTCGACACTTTTTTGGGTGATGTAATGCGACTAGACACCATGGAGTGGAGATGTGAGGTGAGTCGACACTTTTTTGGGTGATGTGATGCAACTAGACACCATGGAGTGGAGATGTGAGGTGAGTCGACACTTTTTTGGGTGATGTGATGCGACTAGACACCATGGAGTGGAGATGTGAGGTGAGTCGACACTTTTTTGGGTGATGTGATGTGACTAGACACCATGGAGTGGAGATGTGAGGTGAGTCGACACTTTTTTGGGGGATGTGATGCGACTAGACACCATGGAGTGGAGATGTGAGGTGAGTCGACACTTTTTTGGGTGATTTGATGCGAGTAGACACCATGGAGTGGAGATGTGAAGTGAGTCGACACTTTTCTGGGTGATGTGATGCGACTAGACACCATGGAGTGGAGATGTGAGGTGAGTCGACACGTTTTTGGGTGATTTGATGCGAGTAGACACCATGGAGTGGAGATATGAGGTGAGTCGACACCTTTTTGGGTGATGTGATGTGACTAGACACCATGGAGTGGAGATGTGAGGTGAGTCGACACTTGTTTGGGTGATTTGATGCGAGTAGACACCATGGAGTGGAGATGTGAGGTGAGTCGACACTTTTTTGGGTGATGTGATGCGAGTAGAGACCATGGAGTGGAGATGTGAGGTGAGTCGACACTTTTTTGGGTGATTTGATGCGAGTAGACACCATGGAGTGGAGATATGAGGTGAGTCGACACCTTTTTGGGTGATGTGATGTGACTAGACACCATGGAGTGGAGATGTGAGGTGAGTCGACACTTGTTTGGGTGATTTGATGCGAGTAGACACCATGGAGTGGAGATGTGAGGTGAGTCGACACTTTTTTGGGTGATGTGATGCGAGTAGAGACCATGGAGTGGAGATGTGAGGTGAGTCGACACTTTTTTGGGTGATTTGATGCGAGTAGACAACATGGAGTGGAGATGTGAGGTGAGACGACACCTTTTTGGGTGATGTGATGCGACTAGACACCATGGAGTGGAGATGTGAGGTGAGTCGACACTTTTTTGGGTGATTTGATGCGAGTAGACACCATGGAGTGGAGATGTGAGGTGAGTCGAAACTTTTTTGGGTGATGTGATGCGACTAGACACCATGGAGTGGAGATGTGATGTGAGTCGACACTTTTTTGGGTGATTTGATGCGAGTAGACACCATGGAGTGGAGATGTGAGGTGAGTCGACACTTTTTTGGGCGATGTGATGCGACTAGACACCATGGAGTGGAGATGTGAGGTGAGTCGACACGTTTTTGGGTGATTTGATGCGAGTAGACACCATGGAGTGGAGATGTGAGGTGAGTCGACACTTTTTTGGTTGATTTGATGCGAGTAGACACCATGGAGTGGAGATGTGAAGTGAGTCGACACTTTTTTGGGTGATGTGATGCGACTAGTGTTATAGGCTAGAGTCCACTTAGGGGTCATAGATGCCCTTGAAACCACCTAAGCAGAATCTGATGACTTCGAACCGCCTCTGTTCAAAACGCCGTCACGATCAGCTCCGATAACAAACGAGGCTGAAACTTGGACAGACGTTAGCTTCAGGTGTCTGCTTTCCAACGGTATATGGCTTGCTTTCATCAGAGGTGTATGCGCTACGCAGTGAACAAAAAACGTAAGCTCGGCTGAAAAACGAGTAGCTTCATTGATGCAAGGAAGAGGTTGAGTACAACATTGCCTAGGGGACTCTTAAGGGGTTGGGACCTGTTGGTGCAACCCTACGGTTTGCACTCGGCTTGTTGTCCGTGTGCGTGAATGTGTGTGTGTATGGAATGGTATGAGGGCATGGGATAATATATATTTCATGCTTATAATTGTGTGTGAATGTTGAGTCATGATGTCGAGTGTGTGTGTCGAGTCAATAGCGAGTTATCGCTAGACGCATGTTACGCGGTCGTTTGTGTCTCGCGCGCGGTTTCTAGTTTGTCGTGCGCGGTTTCTATTTTGTCCTGTGTCGAACGTTCGGCGTGTCGCAGGTGTGTGCAGCAGACCCATCAAGAACTCAAGGATGAGTTTGTGATGAAGAGCCCGAGCCTTGGTGTCAAGCCTCAAGTGATTTCGAAGCTTGCCAAAAGGGTACACCTCAAGATATTGAAGATAGTTACATTACTTTGTGTAGTGTAACATTTCACTTGGTGTAGGCCCTAGTGAAGGGTAGTTTCGAGACCCTTCGTGGTTGGGGACAGTGTGGCACTGTTCCACATCACTGTACCTCGGCTCTTGGGGTTTGTAGGAGCTGGGAGTCATTCCCAACTCGTAACTCTTCCTATCTTGTGTTCTAAGACTATAGTGGCTGCCATAGTACCGTTCGTTCAAACCGACGCTGTGTCGTCAATTCTTTATCAAATCGTGCAATCTAAATTGCTAATTCTAGAAGATGTGAAGACGCTCCAGATACAATTTGAATCAAGTCATTTGCAGCTGTGGGCAGAACGCTATCAACGTTTGAAGCCGCTGTGCAGAAATCCGTCTGTGCTCTCTATCTTTCGTTTTAGGCACATTCAAGCCTATTGTGTCTATAACAGGACCATCCTGGGAACTCAGAGAAGGTTGAGTCCTAGGGGAGAAAGGCTAGAGAAGGATGGGAAACGTCCTAGCTAGGTCAGAAAATCCAACCACACTTGGATGTTCAGAGCTGTACTCAAGGCTACCAATAGTGAGTCAAGCCAACCATGAGTCAGCTTGTCTTCCCACTTGCACCCTCTTGCAAGCTGCTACCAGGAAGACCACACTTCTCAAAAGGAGGGTGGTAGAGTCCCACTTGACCACCTGTACTTCTTGTCTCATTCTCTGTCCCTGCACCATTGGCATGACAACAATGAAATGGTGGCAAGGGAAATGCTGCCAACAGTGCACCATGACTACGGAACAGTAACTTTCGACAGCTGTCACGTGCTGCTCCGATGCTGGGTTGTCCTGAACCTCGGTGACCACTTGCACAACACGGCAGAGGACTGCCACACCGATTTTCAGACCAATCAGAGCTCGGTAGATGAGTCAGCAGCCGAAATGGTGAACTCGGGTGTTACCAAAAAAGAGTAACACACACTTCCGGGATGCCATTAGTCTTGAAACTAAAAATGTTGCCATGCCTTGTAAACTGCTTCAAAAACTCTGAAACTTTGACGGTCTGAAGAACACATGTTGAAGCACCACCCCACAAAATTCCAGAAGCTGAGCAGGCTTGTAGGTTGAATGGGAGTGCAATGATCGTGCCACTATAGTACATTGGTACAACAACTAGACACCATGGAGTGGAGATGTGAGGTGAGTCGTCACTTTTTTGGGTGATGTGATGCGACTAGACACCATGGAGTGGAGATGTGAGGTGAGTCGACACTTTTTTGGGTGATGTGATTCGACTTGACACCATGGAGTGGAGATGTGAGGTGAGTCGACACTTTTTTGGGTGATTTGATGCGAGTAGACACCATGGAGTGGAGATGTGAGGTGAGTCGACACTTTTTTGGGTGATGTGATGCGACTAGACACCATGGAGTGGAGATGTGAGGTGAGTCGACACTTTTTTGGGTCATTTGATGCAAGTAGACACCATGGAGTGGAGATGTGAGGTGAGTCGACACGTTTTTGGGTGATGTGATGCGACTAGACACCATGGAGTGGAGATCTGAGGTGAGTCGACACGTTTTTGGGTGATTTGATGCGAGTAGACACCATATAGTGGAGATGTGAGGTGAGTCGACACTTTTTTGGGTGATTTGATGCGAGTAGACACCATGGAGTGGAGATGTGAAGTGAGTCGACACTTTTTTGGGTGATGTGATGCGACTAGACACCATGAAGTGGAGATGTGAGGTGAGTCGTCACTTTTTTGGGTGATGTGATGCGACTAGACACCATGGAGTGGAGATGTGAGGTGAGTCGACACTTTTTTGGGTGATGTGATTCGACTTGACACCATGGAGTGGAGATGTGAGGTGAGTCGACACTTTTTTGGGTGATTTGATGCGAGTAGACACCATGGAGTGGAGATGTGAGGTGAGTCGACACTTTTTTGGGTGATGTGATGCGACTAGACACCATGGAGTGGAGATGTGAGGTGAGTCGACATTGTTTTGGGTGATTTGTAGACACCATGGAGTGGAGATGTGAGGTGAGTCGACACTTTTTTGGGTGATGTGATGCGACTAGACACCATGGCGTGGAGATGTGAAGTGAGTCGACACTTTTTTGGGTGATGTGATGCGACTAGACACCATGGAGTGGAGATGTGAGGTGAGTCGTCACTTTTTTGGGTGATGTGATGCGACCATGGAGTGGAGATGTGAGGTGAGTCGACACTTTTCTGGGTGATGTGATTCGACTTGACACCATGGAGTGGAGATGTGAGGTGAGTCGACACTTTTTGGGTGATTTGATGCGAGTAGACACCATGGAGTGGAGATGTGAGGTGAGTCGACACTTTTTTGGGTGATGTGATGCGACTAGACACCATGGAGTGGAGATGTGAGGTGAGTCGACATTTTTTTGGGTGATTGGATGCGAGTAGACTCCATGGAGTGGAGATGTGAGGTGAGTCGACACTTTTTTGGGTGATGTGATGCGACTAGACACCATGGAGTGGAGATGTGAGGTGAGTCGACACTTTTTTGGGTGATGTGATGCGACTAGACACCATGGAGTGGAGATGTGAGGTGAGTTGACACTTTTTTGGGTGATGTGATTCGACTAGACACCATGGAGTGGAGATGTGAGGTGAGTCGACACTTTTTTGGGTGATTTGATGCGAGTCGACACTCCCGTTAACACTCCCCTGCCGCGCTCACGCTTGGGCCTTCATCCCATACGGCAGTAATCCACGGAGAAGACTTGTCCTCGGCGTGCACCCCACACCCAGCACGCCGTCACCGCACCAGCCGTGCAGAAGGGCACGGCACCTACTGCTGCATGTCATCGTCGCCGTCGCCGACGTCGACCAGACGAACTTGGCCGATGGCGACAGAGCACCGGTTGAAAGCCAGAAAGTGCAGCGCCTTCGTCAGGAAGTCTGCCGGCTGTTCGGTGGTCGGGATGTACTTCAGTACGAACTTCCCGCGCCTCACCATGTGCTGCAGCCAGGCATAGCGTCGCTCCATGTGCTTGAGGTTGCCCGTCAGCCCCAAGCCTTCAGCGACCGTGATTGCCGACTTGTTGTCGACGCGGAGGATGGTCGGCTTCCCAGCGTCGAGCAACTTGAATTCCGCAAGAAGGAAACGAAGTCGGCGTCCCTCCTTGCCTGCATTCGTGGCCGCCACGTACTTTGACTCGGTCGACGACAATGTTGCGCACTTGATGCGCGAGCTCGACCAAGAGACGGCGGCCCCTCCGTAGACGAACACGTAGCCTCCCGTGCTCGTTCGGTCCTGCTTGTTGCCCGCGTCGTCCGCATCCACGTAGCCGATCAGCTCCAGCGACTCTGGTCCACCGCCAAACTCCAGGGCGGTGTCGCGGGTGTCAGCGAGATAAGCGAGACAGCGGTCGACCTCGCGCCAATGCTGGTCGCTCCTCACCGTAAGGCCGCTCCCCAACTTGCTGCAGGCGAACGCGATGTCCGGCCTCGTCGTCGTCGCCGCGAACTGCAGCGAGCCAACCTTCTGCCTATACTCCTCCTCGCGCCCCTGCGCCTCCTCGTCGTCGAATGTCAGCTCGGCGTAGGCATCGACCGAGACCGGCGTCTTAGGGAGTCGACCTCCCTGCTCCCCGTCGATGAAGCGCCTGCGCAGCTTGTCGGCGTAGCCCTGCTGGTGAAGCCACAGCTTCCTCGCTGGCTTGTCGCGGACGATCTCCAGCCCGAGGTACTTGACGACCGGAGAAATCTCGCGCAGCTCGAAGGCAGCCTCCAGCAGCTCTTTTAGCTCCTTCAGCATCGTGGGGCTGCTACTGGCGGCGAGCAGGTCATCAACGTAGACCAGCACCCAGCAGGTTACTCCGACGTCGCTGGCCTTGAAGTAAAGCGCCTCGTCGATCTGACTCTTCTTCCAGCCAGCTCCCAATAGCACTCCATCGAGTGCCCTGTACCATAGCAGTGGCGACTGCTTCAGCCCGTAGAGGCTCTTCAGCAGCTTGCACACCCGGCCGGTCCCATCGTCGAAGTAGTCCGGCTGGTGCATGTAGAGCACCCTGTCGAGCTTGCTCTGCAAGAAGGCGTTCTTCATGTCGAGCTGCATCAGATTGAGGTCGAAGACGGCGACGATGCTGAGGAAGATCCTCAGAGTGATGTAGCTGCTCACCGGCGAGTACGTCTCGTCGTAGTCGGCACCGCACACCTGCGTGAAGCCCTTCACGACCAGCCTTGCCTTCTCGCGCTCGACGGTGTCGTCAAGGCGGTACTTGGTCGTAAGCATCCACCGGTTCTTCATGATGTTCACCCCGCGTGGGCGTTTAACCAGCTCCCAAGTGCCCATGCCAACGAGGCTGCGGATCTCTTCCTCCATGGCGGCCTTCACCGCCTTACCCTTCCAGCTCGCCAGCGCCTCCTTTACCGTCATCGTGGCGATATCCCAGCGGTGTTCGGGGTCGGCATATACGTCGGGGTCGAGCTCCGGCAGTTCTTCATCCTCCTTGGCGTCGTCGTACAACAGGTCGTCGGCGTCCTCGTCGCGCTCAGTGGTGAAGGCGGCTGGCGGTAGGCAGGCATGGAAGCTCAGCCGCTCCGGCGGCCGTCGGGCTCGACCTGTGTGTCGCAGCTCAGGCTTCGTGATCGGCACCTCTACCACGTCACTGTCGGTGGACTCTTCTCCTGCCGACATCTCCCCTTCGTCGTCGATGCTTAAGTCGTCGACCAGCTGCTTCGAACCTTCGATCAGCTGCTCACCTTCTGCTGACTTTGACAGCTCCCCTGTCGAATGCACCCCTGCTAATGCCTCCTGTTCGACCGGCTCCCCTGTCTGCTGCTCCCCTGTCGTCGACGGGCTCCCATCCTGGTCGACGGGCTTGGCGCCTTGTTGACCGCTGGCGATGCCACTGACCGGCGCCACTGCCTCAAGGCTCCCCTCATCGCCGGTGGTCGACACAGGTGTCGGCGCAGGCCGGTCTGCGACGGGGAAGGGAGGAGCAAGAACAGGGGAAGGTGGAAGAACCTCCACTACATCCTCATCAGCAGGCTCATCGACTTCGACGAGCAAAGGAACCGTCGCCGTCGAGGTGTCCGTCGGCGGGTGTGCCTGCGTCCGCCCCGACGCCGTCCCAAACTTCGCCTTCCACACCTCCAGCGACAGCGTCTCATAGAAGATCACCTCGACCGACGTGACCACCTTGTTGTCGGTCAGGTCGAGTATCTCCCAGCCCTTACTCTCCAGCGATACACCCAGGTGAAGCCCCCACCGAGCTTTCGGCGCCAGCTTCCCACCGCGCTGCTGCTCAGGGACCATGAATTGCACCATGCAGCCCCACACCCGCGCCAGTGAGAGGTCGGGCTTCTTCTCGGTCAGCAGCTGGTACGGAGTCGTCCCCGGTGGTGTCGTCGACCGCTCCAAGCAGTTGCGCACCCAGACAGCTTGTCGTAGGGCGAGGTGCCACCAGTGGTGCTGCACGCCCATGTGCAGCAGCATCGTCCTCACGGACTCGACGGCCGTGCGCATCTCCCGCTCAGCCATGCCGTTCTGCTGCGGAGTGTAGGGACACGTCAGGTCGTGGACGATGCCCTTGCCATCGACGAAGTCGGTGAACTCCTTCCCGAGGAACTCCCCTCCCCGGTCTGAGCGGAGCATCAGCACCGACTTTTGCGTCTGTCGTTCCACCAGCACCAGCCACCTCAGGAACTCCCGCAGCACGTCGCTCTTCTTAGCGATCGGCATCACCCACACAAATCGAGTGTGGTGGTCTTTCAGCAGCAGGAAGTACACGCTGCCATCCTTGGCAGCAACCCGAAATGGCCCGCACACATCAATGTGCACGACGGCCAACGCCTCTGCGGCGTCCGAACCTTTGGCAGGGAAGGTGTGCTGCGCCAGCTTTCCTCTGACACATGAGACACATGGCGGGTCTGCTCCGGTCGACGGATTAATGTCGAGCCCAGTAGCAACGTCAAGTTTTGCCGAACTCTTTATCGTATCGACGCTGACGTGCGCGAGCCTCGCATGCAATCGATCAGGGGTCGACTTCGTCGCCGGGACGATCGTCTGCAGAGCCACTACCTCAGTCGACTGTGACTGCATTGGGCAGGGGCGAAGGTCGGTGCAGAGGACTCGTCCGGTGTAGCGTGCTCGACCGAGCACCTTCCCGGTCGCGGCGACGAGCAGCATCTCGTCGCCGTCGCCCTTCAGCTGCACTCCGCTCTCCTTCAGCTGGCCTGCGGATAGCAGGTTCGCCTGCACGCCCGGAACGTAGAGTACGTCGGGGATGAGAACCCGCTTCCCGGCCTCCCCTTGCAGGGCGATGGTTCCGCGACCTTCGACAGGCTGCAGCGCCCCGTTGAATCCACGCACATGCTTCACGCTGCCGCTCGGTGCCATGTCGACGAAGACCGCCTTCGACCCCATCAGGTGGTGAGAGCAGCCGCTGTCGAGCAGCACTGCCATCGGGTTGGCTTGAACAGCTGCCGCCACTGCCTGGAAGTCCTCGCCAGCCTCCGGCGCCAGCGAGACCGTTGGCTCCACCAAGCCGACCATCAAGCACGACGCCTCCCCGTCGCCTCGGCTCTTGCCGCTGGAGTGGTCGACGTCCTTTGTCGACGACGTCTTCTTTGACGTCTGCTTCTCTCTGCGCGGCATCTCATTTCGACGGGGGCGACTGCTGGTCGACCGGCCACGGCCTCCCTTGGTGTCGTCCTCGTCGCTATCGTCGCGGTCAGGACATTCGTAGGAAAGATGATCGGGATCATGGCAGATCCAGCACTCTCGCCGTCGACCATCACCTCCACGGCCCTTGCCCCGCGTCGACCTTTTCTCGTCGACGTCCTTCGTCGACCGCCCACCTCTGCTACCACCGCCGCCATGCATCCTGCGCTGCCCTTGCTGCTGATTCAGCTTTGTCGGTGCAGCGTAGTTAGCCTGGGGAAGGAGCTCCGTGGGCTGTTCGGCCTCCTGCATCGCCTCATCTTGGAGGATGTAGCTGGTGATGGAGTCCTCGTCGAGGGACTCACGCGTGCCAGGTACCATCATCATCCTCTTCATGAGGTTGTATCCGCGCGGCAGGCCCTTGACGATGTGGGAGATGTAGGACGCCGTCGAGTATTCGGCACCCGCCATCCGCATCTCAGCCAGAATACGTCGAGCACGGTTGCAGTAGTCCGTCGCCGACTCCTGCTCGCCCATTCGAATATGAGTCATCTTCTCCTCCAGCTGTGCGATGTACAGGTCATCCCTGGCCTAGTACGTTGACAGGATGAAATGCCAGGCCTAGTGGCCCGCATCCAGTCGTTCTCGACAGCTCCTGAGCGCCAGCTGCACTACCGGTGAGCAGCACCTCGAGATGACCATAAAGGTGAGTAAGTGAGCCGCACAAAACTCCCCGCGTAGCTCGACATCGTCCACGGGCGGAGTGGGCACTGTGCCGTCGGCGAAGCCCTTCAGCCCGGCGACCTCCAGCTGAGGTTCGATCGACTCCCTCCAGGTGATGAGGTCTCGTCGACCTTGCAGCGGTGCGACGGTGATCCGGTCCGGCGAGAACTTGAGGTAGCCATACGTCGGTGCGATCCCGCCCGACGTCACATGCGTCGTCGCTGAGAGCCCTCCTCCGCTTTGTAGGGGTGAGCGACGTCGACCATCGATGTCGGCATGCGAGCTGCTTGCAGCTGCCGTCGACTGCTGCACTTGCGCCTGACTCCTGTCGACGCCAACGTCGACCTTGAGCACTCCTCTCTGCTTCGTGCCATGGTTGCCGCTGACTTGTGCACCGCCGTCGACCTCGTCGTCGACGCCACCTTCGTTTCGCACCGGTCGAGGAGTGGAAGGACGGGAAGGGTGTTCCGTCGCCCACTGCGACCGGATGCCCAACTCGACGATCAGCAAGGGGATCGTCCCGTACTCGCCATCCGCATGGCGATTCCTCGCATCAGCCAAGCGTGCCTCCAAGGTGTCCGCTACGCCCGCATTTGCTACGGGGTCGACCATGGTGACTATCGCTGCTGCCAGACTACGAACGACTTCGTAGGTGCAAGAGTCGGCTCCTATCTGAAGGTCGCGTGTTCGATCCACGCTCACCGCACCATGTGGAGAGTCACTCTACAACGGTGGTGAGCTAGACCATGAGGTTGGCACGAACTACTAGGAGTGATCGTAGCTTCCCTAGTTCCTTAGTGTTTGCACAATTACGGGAGAAATCGGCAAGAGTTTCCACTAGCAAAGTTTGAATCATAGGATTGTTAAACAAGCAATGACAAGAATGAATACATCAGGCACCTAGCAACTCTGCAGCTAGCCTGGTCGACAGACAGCACAGCATGGTCGACCGAGTGCCAGCGTTGCGTAGAGGAGCCGCGCCAGCACTGCAGAAGGCGACCTGCCAACACAGCAAGTCGACGGTGTGCCAACGCTGTAGCAGAGCGGCTGTCCAGCGTTGCCCCGTAGAAGACAGCAGTGCGCACGCTCGCAGGTGTACGCAGATGATTGGCCCTACTTGCACCGTTGCGCATCCGTTGGCCTTTGCCTGCGCATGACGAGCCACATCGACTTCGGGATACCAACCCGAAGTCGCCTTCGCCATCGCGATTTCGACGACGTTCGCGTGCCTCCGCAAAACTCGTCGAGCAGGTTACCTGGTCGACCTAGACCTCCGCAGACGGCGCGTGGGTTGCTCATTGAAGCCGGGCTACCCGACTATTTCTGGCCTGATGCGGTGCGGAGTGTGTGTGTGGCCAAGAACAGAGCTTTGACTCATGTGGGAGCAGACAAATGGGTGCCCTATGTGGAGTGGATTGGAAGGAAGCCAAAGGTGGATATGCTTCGGGTGTTCGGGTGCATGTGCATGGCGCTCGTGCCTAAGCATCTTCGGCACAACAAGCTCGGTGCCAAGGCGATATGGGCTGTGCACTTGGGCATGGCTCAAAACAGCAAGGGGTGGCTTCTTTGGGACCCATTCACTAAGAAATTCTTGGTGAGCAGGGACTGCAAATTCATGGAGAATCTGATGTACAAGGATTGGAAGGCGGAGAATGAGGCGAAGATAGGCATGCGGTTTGGGGAGGTGAAGAGTTCCGGTTTGGAGCATGTGGAGCTTCCCTTGGAGCTGAGCAGCGGCAGCACCACCACAAGGCAATTTTCCCTTGTGAATGGGGGAGAGGAGGCCAAGGATGCAGAGGAAGAAGAGGAGGAGGTGCAGCAAGTGAGCGAGCATGCACCGACACTTCCTTCTCGCACTACGAGTGCTCCACGGATCCGAGTCACCCCGCAGCAACGCCAAGGCCTTCATGTCCCTGCAGCTGAGGAAGAAGGAAGGGGCAAAAGGAGAACCCAAGCCCCAAATAGGCTGACCTATGAGGCACTGGGAAAGCCAGCCAAGTCAGCTCTGGCCGGAGCGGCACTTATAGTTGGAGATGACGAGGAGAGTGACTACGACGAGTGTGCCTTCGTGTTCTTCTCTCCGGTGGAGATGCCGGGAGAACCAGCAACTCTCAAGGAGGCCTTGGAGAGTAGTGATGCTGAGGAGTGGAAGAAGGCAATGGAGAGTGAGCTGAAGAGCATTGAGGAGAACGGCACGTGGGAATTGGTGGAGCTACCGGAGGGGCGTAAGGCGATTACGTCCAAGTGGCTCTTCAAGATCAAGTCCGACGCCGACGGCAAGTTCCAGCGCTACAAGTCTAGGCTTGTGGCGAAGGGGTACCAGCAGAAGGAGAAGGTGGACTATAAGGAGTTGTTTGCTCCTGTGGTGAAGCCGACGACGCTGAGAACCCTACTTGCGGGAGCTGCCATCAAAGGATGGGTGGTGAAACAAATGGATGTCACAACGGCATTCCTCAACGGCGTCCTTGAGGAAGAGTTTTTTATGGCGCAGCCAGAGGGGTTTGATGATGGTAGTGGCAGAGTTCTGAGGCTGAAGAACGCCTTTATGGACTGAAGCAGGCCCCTAGGCAGTGGTACTTGAAGCTGCGAGGAGTTTTGGAGGAGATAGGCTTCACTCCTTCATCCGCCGATCATTCCTTGTTCATGCTTGGCGAGGGGGAGCAGAGGAGTTTCATGGTGGTTTATGTGGATGACATCCTCATATTCTCACCCTCTTCTGACCTTGTGAAGGAGGTGATGCTGAATCTTCAAGACAAGTTCAAGTGCAAGGCCCTTGGTGACGTGAGCTTCTACCTTGGGCTCCACATCGAACGAGATGTGGAGAAGCGGTGCATGCGGGTGCATCAACGAAAGTACCTGGATGCATTGGCTGCCAACTTTGGGCAGAGTGAAGGCCATGTGGCTACACCCTTTCCCTCTGGGTTCAAGTGTGTGAAGGGACCAGAGGAGGAGAGCGTTGGTGAAGAGGAGAGGCGCCGTTTTCACTCGTTGGTGGGCAGCCTCATGTACGCGGCGGTAAACACCCGACCGGACGTCGCGTTTGCTACCGGACAGTTGGCTAGGGTTGTTCAATGCCCTAACGAGGAGCAGGTAGCAGCTGGAATGAGGGTGGCCAAGTATCTTGGCCAAACACCGACCGTTGGGCTACAATACTCGGCGGCGGCACAAAGGCGCCAAAAGGGCGCGGATGGTGTTGAACCCGGGCGTTTGTTCCTCACCGCATTCTCGGATGCTTCTTGTGCATCAGAACAAGAGGACGTGACAAGTGTTGGAGGGTTCATTTGCTGTGTTGGTGGAGGCCCAACTGCTTGGGAGAGCAAGAAGCAGGTGGATCAAGCATTGAGCTCGGTGGAGTCCGAGTACATGGCACTCTTCCGTGCCGTACGGGAGATTGTGTGGCAGCGGCGTTTGTTGGCCGAATTGGGGGAGGAGCAGCAAGGACCTACCCCACTCTACTGTGACAGCCAGGGTCCCATTGCTCTTGCTAAGAACCCTGTGTTGCATGGCCTCACCAAGCACATGAGGGTGAAGTGGCATTGGACGAGGAGCATGGTGGCCGCGGGTGAAGTTGAGTTGCACTATGTGAAGACGACAAGGCAGCCAGCTGACATGATGACCAAGAGGCTGGTGGAGCAGCAGCATTGGAAGTGTTGCAAGCTGGCTGGGATGGCTCTGAACTGAGAGAGCAAGATCCTAAGGCCAACAATCCGAGGGGGAGTTTGTTGGTGCAACCCTACGGTTTGCATTCGGCTTGTTGTCCGTGTGCGTGCATGCGTGTGTGCATGGAATGGTATGAGGGCATGAAATAATATATATTTCATGCTTACAATAGTGTGTGAATGATGAGGCATGATTTTGAATGTGTGTGTCGAGTCAATAGCGAGTTATCGCTAGTCGCGTGTCACGTCGTCGTTTGCGTGTCGTGTGCGGTTTTCTATTTTGTCGTGTGTGGAACGTTCGGCGTGTCGCAGGTGTGCGCAGCAGACTTTCAAGAACTCAAGGAACAATTTACCTTGAAGAACCAGAGCCTTGGTTTCAAGAATCAAGTGATTTCAAAGCTCTCCAAAAGGGTAAACTTTAAGATAGTGAGAATAGTTGCATTACTTTGTGTAGTGTAACATTTCTCTTGGTGTAGGCCCTTGTGGAGGGTAGTTTCGAGACTCTTCGTGGTTGGGGACAGTGTGGCACTGTTCCACGTCACTGTACCTCGGCTCTTGGGGTTTGTAGGAGCTGGGAGTCATTCCCAACTCGTAACTCTTCCTATATTGTGTTCTAAGACTATAGTGGCTGCCATAGTACCGTTCGGTCAAACCGTTGCTGTGTCGTCAATTCTTTATCCAATCGTGCAATCTAAATTTCTTATTGTAGAGGACGTGAAGACGCTCCAGATCCAATTTGAATCAAGTCATTTGCAGCTGTGAGCAGAACGCTATCAATGTTTGAAGCCGCTGTGCAGAAATCCGTCTGTGCTCTCTATCTTTCGTTTTAGGCACATTCAAGCCTATGGTGACTATAACATGGAGTGGAGATGTGAGGTGAGTCGACACGTTTTTGGGTGATGTGATGCGACTAGACACCATGGAGTGGAGATGTGAGGTGAGTCGACACTTTTTTGGGTGATGTGATGCGACTAGACACCATGGACTGGAGATGTGAGGTGATTCGACACTTTTTTGGGTGATTTGATGCGAGTAGACACCATGGAGTGGAGATGTGAGGTGATTCGACACGTTTTTGGGTGATTTGATGCGAGTAGACACCATGGAGTGGAGATGTGAGGTGAGTCGACACTTTTTTGGGTGATGTGATGCGACTAGACACCATGGAGTGGAGATGTGAGGTGAGTCGACACTTTTTCGGGTGATTTGATGCCAATAGACACCATGGAGTGGAGATGTGAGGTGAGTCGACACTTTTTTGGGTGATGTGATGCAACTAGACACCATGGAGTGGAGATGTGAGGTGAGTCGACACTTTTTCGAGTGACTTGATGCGAGTAGACACCATGGAGTGGAGATGTGACGTGAGTCGACACTTTTTTGGGTGATGTGATGCGACTAGACACCATGGAGTGGAGATGTGAGGTGAGTCGACACTTTTTTGGGTGATTTGATGCGAGTAGAAACCATGGAGTGGAGATGTGAGGTGAGTCAACACTTTTTTGGGTGATGTGATGCGACTAGACACCATGGAGTGGAGATGTGAGGTGAGTCGACACTTTTTTGGGTGATTTGATGCGAGTAGACACCATGGAGTGGAGATGTGAGGTGAGTCGACACATTTTTGGGTGATGTGATGCGACTAGACACCATGGAGTGGAGATGTGAGGTGAGTCGACACTTTTTGGGTGATTTGATGCAAGTAGACACCATGGAGTGGAGATGTGAGGTGAGTCGACACTTTTTTGGGTGATTTGATGCGAGTAGAAACCATGGAGTGGAGATGTGAGGTGAGTCAACACTTTTTTGGGTGATTTGATGCAAGTAGACACCATGGAGTGGAGATGTGAGGTGAGTCGAAACTTTTTTGGGTGATGTGATGCGAGTAGACACCATGGAGTGGAGATGTGAGGTGAGTCGACACTTTTTTGAGTGATGTGATGCGACTAGACACCATGGAGTGGAGATGTGACGTGAGTCGACACTTTTTTGGGTGATGTGATGCGACTAGACACCATGGAGTGGAGATGTGAGGTGAGTCGACACTTTTTTGGGTGATTTGATGCGAGTAGAAACCATGGAGTGGAGATGTGAGGTGAGTCAACACTTTTTTGGGTGATGTGATGCGACTAGACACCATGGAGTGGAGATGTGAGGTGAGTCGACACTTTTTTGGGTGATGTGATGCGACTAGACACCATGGAGTGGAGATGTGAGGTGAGTCGACACTTTTTTGGGTGATTTGATGCGAGTAGACACCATGGAGTGGAGATGTGAGGTGAGTCGACACATTTTTGGGTGATGTGATGCGACTAGACACCATGGAGTGGAGGTGTGAGGTGAGTCGACACTTTTTTGGGTGATTTGATGCGAGTAGATACCATGGAGTGGAGGTGTGAGGTGAGTCGACACTTTTTTGGGTGATGTGATGCGACTAGACACCATGGAGTGGAGATGTGAGGTGAGTCGACACTTTTTTGGGTGATGTGATGCGACTAGACACCATGGAGTGGAGATGTGAGGTGAGTCGACACATTTTTGGGTGATGTGATGCGACTAGACACCATGGAGTGGAGATGTGAGGTGAGTTGACACTGTTTTGGGTGATGTGATGCGACTAGACACCATGGAGTGGAGATGTGAGCTGAGTCGACACTTTTTTGGGTGATGTGATGCGACTAGACACCATGGAGTGGAGATGTGAGGTGAGTCGACACTTTTTTGGGTGATGTGATGCGACTACACACCATGGAGTGGAGATGTGAGGTGTGTCGACAGTTTTTTGGGTGATTTGATGCGAGTAGACACCATGGACAGGAGATGTGAGGTGAGTCGACACTTTTTTGGGTGATGTGACGCGAGTAGACACCATGGAGTGGAGATGTGAGGTGAGTCGACACTTTTTTGAGTGATGTGATGCGACTAGACACCATGGAGTGGAGATGTGAGGTGAGTCGACACTTTTTTGGGTGATGTGATGCGACTAGACACCATGGAGTGGAGATGTGAGGTGAGTCGACACTTTTTTGGGTGATTTGATGCGAGTAGAAACCATGGAGTGGAGATGTGAGGTGAGTCGACACTTTTTTGGGTGATGTGATGCGACTAGACACCATGGAGTGGAGATGTGAGGTGAGTCGACACTTTTTTGGGTGATTTGATGCGAGTAGACACCAAGGAGTGGAGGTGTGAGGTGAGTCGACACTTTTTTGGGTGATGTGATGCAACTAGACACCATGGAGTGGAGATGTGAGGTGAGTCGACACCTTTTTGAGTGATGTGATGCAACTAGACACCATGGAGTGGAGATGTGAGGTGAGTCGACACTTTTTTGGGTGATGTGATGCGACTAGACACCATGGAGTGGAGATGTGAGGTGAGTCGACACTTTTTTGGGTAATGTGATGCGAGTAGACACCATGGAGTGGAGATGTGAGGTGTGTCGACACGTTTTTGGGTGATTTGATGCGAGTAGACACCATGGAGTGGAGATGTGAGGTGAGTCGACACTTTTTCGGGTGATTTGATGCGAGTAGACACCATGGAGTGGAGATGTGAGGTGAGTCGGCACTTTTTTGGGTGATGTGATGCGACTAGACACCATGGAGTGGAGATGTGAGGTGAGTCGACACGTTTTTGGGTGATTTGATGCGAGTAGACACCATGGAGTGGAGATGTGAGGTGAGTCGACACTTTTTTGGGTGATGTGATTCGACTAGACACCATGGAGTGGAGATGTGAGGTGAGTCGACACTTTTTTGGGTGATTTGATGCGAGTAGACACCATGGAGTGGAGATGTGAGGTGAGTCGACACTTTTTTGGGTGATTTGATGCAAGTAGACACCATGGAGTGGAGATGTGAGGTGAGTCGACACTTCTTTGGTGGATTTGATGCGAGTAGACACCATGGAGTGGAGATGTGAGGTGAGTCGACACTTTTTTGGGTGATGTGATGCGAGTAGACACCATGGAGTGGAGATGTGAGGTGAGTCGACACTTTTTTGGGTGATTTGATGCGAGTAGACACCATGGAGTGGAGATGTGAGGTGAGTCGACACTTTTTTGGGTGATGTGATGCGACCAAACTCCATGGAGTGGAGATGTGAGGTGAGTCGACACTTTTTTGGGTGATTTGATGCGAGTAGACACCATGGAGTGGAGATGTGAGGTGAGTCGACACTTTTTTGGGTGATTTGATGCGAGTAGACACCATGGAGTGGAGATGTGAGGTGAGTCGACACTTTTTTGGGTGATGTGATGCGAGTAGATACCATGGAGTGGAGATGTGAGGTGAGTCGACACTTTTTTGGGTGATTTGATGCGAGTAGACACCATGGAGTGGAGATGTGAGGTGAGTCGACACTTTTTTGGGTGATGTGATACGACTCGACACCATGGAGTGGAGATGTGAGGTGAGTCGACACTTTTTTGGGTGATTTGATGCGAGTAGACACCATGGAGTGGAGGTGTGAGGTGAGTCGACACTTTTTTGGGTGATGTGATGCAACTAGACACCATGGAGTGGAGATGTGAGGTGAGTCGACACCTTTTTGAGTGATGTGATGCAACTAGACACCATGGAGTGGAGATGTGAGGTGAGTCGACACTTTTTTGGGTGATGTGATGCGACTAGACACCATGGAGTGGAGATGTGAGGTGAGTCGACACTTTTTTGGGTGATTTGATGCAAGTAGACACCATGGAGTGGAGATGTGAGGTGAGTCGACACGTTTTTGGGTGATTTGATGCGAGTAGACACCATGAAGTGGAGATGTGAGGTGAGTCGACACTTTTTTGGGTGATGTGATGCGACTAGACACCATGGAGTGGAGATGTGAGGTGAGTCGACACTTTTTTGGGTGATCTGATTCGACTAGACACCATGGAGTGGAGATGTGAGGTGAGTCGACACTTTTTTGGGTGATTTGATGCGAGTAGACACCATGGAGTGGAGATGTGAAGTGAGTCGACACTTTTTTGGGTGATGTGATGCGACTAGACACCATGGAGTGGAGATGTGAGGTGAGTCGACATTTTTTTGGGTGATTTGATGCGAGTAGACACCATGGAGTGGAGATGTGAGGTGAGTCGACACTTTTTTGGGTAATGTGATGCGACTAGACACCATGGAGTGGAGATGTGAGGTGAGTCGACACTTTTTTGGGTGATTTGATGCGAGTAGACACCATGGAGTGGAGATGTGAGGTGAGTCGACACCTTTTTGGGTGATTTGATGCGAGTAGACACCATGGAGTGGAGATGTGAGGTGAGTCGACACTTTTTTGGGTGATTTGATGCGAGTAGACACCATGGAGTGGAGATGTGAGGTGAGTCGACACTTTTTTGGGTGATTTGATGCGAGTAGACACCATGGAGTGGAGATGTGAGGTGAGTCGACACTTTTTTGGTTGATGTGATGCGACTAGACCCCATGGAGTGGAGATGTGAGGTGAGTCGACACTTTTTTGGTTGATGTGATGCGACTAGACACCATGGAGTGGAGATGTGAGGTGAGTCGACACTTTTTTGGGTGATGTGATGCGAGTAGACACCATGGAGTGGAGATGTGAGGTGAGTCGACACTTTTTTGGGTGATGTGATGCGAGTAGACACCATGGAGTGGAGATGTGAGGTGAGTCGACACTTTTTTGGGTGGTGTGATGCGAGTAGACACCATGGAGTGGAGATGTGAGGTGAGTCGACACTTTTTTGGGTGATCTGATTCGACTAGACACCATGGAGTGGAGATGTGAGGTGAGTCGACACTTTTTTGGGTGATTTGATGCAAGTAGACACCATGGAGTGGAGATGTGAGGTGAGTCGACACTTTTTTGGGTGATTTGATGCGAGTAGACACCATGGAGTGGAGATGTGAGGTGAGTCGACACTTTTTTGGGTGATGTGATGCGACTAGACACCATGGAGTGGAGATGTGAGGTGAGTCGACACTTTTTTGGGTGATGTGATTCGACTAGACACCATGGAGTGGAGATGTGAGGTGAGTCGACACTTTTTTGGGTGATTTGATGCGAGTAGACACCATGGAGTGGAGATGTGAAGTGAGTCGACACTTTTTTGGGTGATGTGATGCGACTAGACACCATGGAGTGGAGATGTGAGGTGAGTCGACATTTTTTTGGGTGATTTGATGCGAGTAGACACCATGGAGTGGAGATGTGAGGTGAATCGACACTTTTTTGGGTAATGTGATGCGACTAGACACCATGGAGTGGAGATGTGAGGTGAGTCGACACTTTTTTGGGTGATTTGATGCGAGTAGACACCATGGAGTGGAGATGTGAGGTGAGTCGACACTTTTTTGGGTAATGTGATGCGACTAGACACCATGGAGTGGAGATGTGAGGTGAGTCGACACTTTTTTGGGTGATTTGATGCGAGTAGACACCAGGGAGTGGAGATGTGAGGTGAGTCGACACCTTTTTGGGTGATTTGATGCGAGTAGACACCATGGAGTGGAGATGTGAGGTGAGTCGACACTTTTTTGGGTGATTTGATGCGAGTAGACACCATGGAGTGGAGATGTGAGGTGATTCGACACGTTTTTGGGTGATTTGATGCGAGTAGACACCATGGAGTGGAGATGTGAGGTGAGTCGACACTTTTTTGGGTGATGTGATGCGACTAGACACCATGGAGTGGAGATGTGAGGTGAATCGACACTTTTTCGGGTGATTTGATGCCAATAGACACCATGGAGTGGAGATGTGAGGTGAGTCGACACTTTTTTGGGTGATTTGATGCGAGTAGACACCATGGAGTGGAGATGTGAGGTGAGTCGACACTTTTTTGGGTGATGTGATGCGACTAGACACCATGGAGTGGAGATGTGAGGTGAGTCGACACTTTTTTGGGTGATCTGATTCGACTAGACACCATGGAGTGGAGATGTGAGGTGAGTCGACACTTTTTTGGGTGATCTGATTCGACTAGACACCATGGAGTGGAGATGTGAGGTGAGTCGACACTTTTTTGGGTGATTTGATGCGAGTAGACACCATGGAGTGGAGATGTGAAGTGAGTCGACACTTTTTTGGGTGATGTGATGCGACTAGACACCATGGAGTGGAGATGTGAGGTGAGTCGACATTTTTTTGGGTGATTTGATGCGAGTAGACACCATGGAGTGGAGATGTGAGGTGAGTCGACACTTTTTTGGGTGATTTGATGCGAGTAGACACCATGGAGTGGAGATGTGAGGTGAGTCGACACTTTTTTGGGTGATGTGATGCGACTAGACACCATGGAGTGGAGATGTGAGGTGAGTCGACACTTTTTTGGGTGATCTGATTCGACTAGACACCATGGAGTGGAGATGTGAGGTGAGTCGACACTTTTTTGGGTGATTTGATGCGAGTAGACACCATGGAGTGGAGATGTGAAGTGAGTCGACACTTTTTTGGGTGATGTGATGCGACTAGACACCATGGAGTGGAGATGTGAGGTGAGTCGACACTTTTTTGGGTGATCTGATTCGACTAGACACCATGGAGTGGAGATGTGAGGTGAGTCGACACTTTTTTGGGTGATTTGATGCAAGTAGACACCATGGAGTGGAGATGTGAGGTGAGTCGACACTTTTTTGGGTGATTTGATGCGAGTAGACACCATGGAGTGGAGATGTGAGGTGAGTCGACACTTTTTTGGGTGATGTGATGCGACTAGACACCATGGAGTGGAGATGTGAGGTGAGTCGACACTTTTTTGGGTGATGTGATTCGACTAGACACCATGGAGTGGAGATGTGAGGTGAGTCGACACTTTTTTGGGTGATTTGATGCGAGTAGACACCATGGAGTGGAGATGTGAAGTGAGTCGACACTTTTTTGGGTGATGTGATGCGACTAGACACCATGGAGTGGAGATGTGAGGTGAGTCGACATTTTTTTGGGTGATTTGATGCGAGTAGACACCATGGAGTGGAGATGTGAGGTGAATCGACACTTTTTTGGGTAATGTGATGCGACTAGACACCATGGAGTGGAGATGTGAGGTGAGTCGACACTTTTTTGGGTGATTTGATGCGAGTAGACACCATGGAGTGGAGATGTGAGGTGAGTCGACACTTTTTTGGGTAATGTGATGCGACTAGACACCATGGAGTGGAGATGTGAGGTGAGTCGACACTTTTTTGGGTGATTTGATGCGAGTAGACACCAGGGAGTGGAGATGTGAGGTGAGTCGACACCTTTTTGGGTGATTTGATGCGAGTAGACACCATGGAGTGGAGATGTGAGGTGAGTCGACACTTTTTTGGGTGATTTGATGCGAGTAGACACCATGGAGTGGAGATGTGAGGTGATTCGACACGTTTTTGGGTGATTTGATGCGAGTAGACACCATGGAGTGGAGATGTGAGGTGAGTCGACACTTTTTTGGGTGATGTGATGCGACTAGACACCATGGAGTGGAGATGTGAGGTGAATCGACACTTTTTCGGGTGATTTGATGCCAATAGACACCATGGAGTGGAGATGTGAGGTGAGTCGACACTTTTTTGGGTGATTTGATGCGAGTAGACACCATGGAGTGGAGATGTGAGGTGAGTCGACACTTTTTTGGGTGATGTGATGCGACTAGACACCATGGAGTGGAGATGTGAGGTGAGTCGACACTTTTTTGGGTGATCTGATTCGACTAGACACCATGGAGTGGAGATGTGAGGTGAGTCGACACTTTTTTGGGTGATCTGATTCGACTAGACACCATGGAGTGGAGATGTGAGGTGAGTCGACACTTTTTTGGGTGATTTGATGCGAGTAGACACCATGGAGTGGAGATGTGAAGTGAGTCGACACTTTTTTGGGTGATGTGATGCGACTAGACACCATGGAGTGGAGATGTGAGGTGAGTCGACATTTTTTTGGGTGATTTGATGCGAGTAGACACCATGGAGTGGAGATGTGAGGTGAGTCGACACTTTTTTGGGTGATTTGATGCGAGTAGACACCATGGAGTGGAGATGTGAGGTGAGTCGACACTTTTTTGGGTGATGTGATGCGACTAGACACCATGGAGTGGAGATGTGAGGTGAGTCGACACTTTTTTGGGTGATCTGATTCGACTAGACACCATGGAGTGGAGATGTGAGGTGAGTCGACACTTTTTTGGGTGATTTGATGCGAGTAGACACCATGGAGTGGAGATGTGAAGTGAGTCGACACTTTTTTGGGTGATGTGATGCGACTAGACACCATGGAGTGGAGATGTGAGGTGAGTCGACATTTTTTTGGGTGATTTGATGCGAGTAGACACCATGGAGTGGAGATGTGAGGTGAGTCGACACTTTTTTGGGTAATGTGATGCGACTAGACACCATGGAGTGGAGATGTGAGGTGAGTCGACACTTTTTTGGGTGATGTGATGCAACTAGACACCATGGAGTGGAGATGTGAGGTGAGTTGACACTGTTTTGGGTGATGTGATGCGACTAGACACCATGGAGTGGAGATGTGAGCTGAGTCGACACTTTTTTGGGTGATGTGATGCGACTAGACACCATGGAGTGGAGATGTGAGGTGAGTCGACACTTTTTTGGGTGATGTGATGCGACTACACACCATGGAGTGGAGATGTGAGGTGTGTCGACAGTTTTTTGGGTGATTTGATGCGAGTAGACACCATGGACAGGAGATGTGAGGTGAGTCGACACTTTTTTGGGTGATGTGACGCGAGTAGACACCATGGAGTGGAGATGTGAGGTGAGTCGACACTTTTTTGAGTGATGTGATGCGACTAGACACCATGGAGTGGAGATGTGAGGTGAGTCGACACTTTTTTGGGTGATGTGATGCGACTAGACACCATGGAGTGGAGATGTGAGGTGAGTCGACACTTTTTTGGGTGATTTGATGCGAGTAGAAACCATGGAGTGGAGATGTGAGGTGAGTCGACACTTTTTTGGGTGATGTGATGCGACTAGACACCATGGAGTGGAGATGTGAGGTGAGTCGACACTTTTTTGGGTGATTTGATGCGAGTAGACACCAAGGAGTGGAGGTGTGAGGTGAGTCGACACTTTTTTGGGTGATGTGATGCAACTAGACACCATGGAGTGGAGATGTGAGGTGAGTCGACACCTTTTTGAGTGATGTGATGCAACTAGACACCATGGAGTGGAGATGTGAGGTGAGTCGACACTTTTTTGGGTGATGTGATGCGACTAGACACCATGGAGTGGAGATGTGAGGTGAGTCGACACTTTTTTGGGTAATGTGATGCGAGTAGACACCATGGAGTGGAGATGTGAGGTGTGTCGACACGTTTTTGGGTGATTTGATGCGAGTAGACACCATGGAGTGGAGATGTGAGGTGAGTCGACACTTTTTTGGGTGATTTGATGCGAGTAGACACCATGGAGTGGAGATGTGAGGTGAGTCGGCACTTTTTTGGGTGATGTGATGCGACTAGACACCATGGAGTGGAGATGTGAGGTGAGTCGACACGTTTTTGGGTGATTTGATGCGAGTAGACACCATGGAGTGGAGATGTGAGGTGAGTCGACACTTTTTTGGGTGATGTGATGCGACCAAACTCCATGGAGTGGAGATGTGAGGTGAGTCGAAACTTTTTTGGGTGATTTGATGCGAGTAGACACCATGGAGTGGAGATGTGAGGTGAGTCGACACTTTTTTGGGTGATGTGATGCGACTAGACACCATGGAGTGGAGATGTGAGGTGAGTCGACACTTTTTTGGGTGATTTGATGCGAGTAGATACCATGGAGTGGAGATGTGAGGTGAGTCGACACTTTTTTGGGTGATTTGATGCGAGTAGACACCATGGAGTGGAGATGTGAGGTGAGTCGACACTTTTTTGGGTGATGTGATTCGACTCGACACCATGGAGTGGAGATGTGAGGTGAGTCGACACTTTTTTGGGTGATTTGATGCGAGTAGACACCATGGAGTGGAGGTGTGAGGTGAGTCGACACTTTTTTGGGTGATGTGATGCAACTAGACACCATGGAGTGGAGATGTGAGGTGAGTCGACACCTTTTTGAGTGATGTGATGCAACTAGACACCATGGAGTGGAGATGTGAGGTGAGTCGACACTTTTTTGGGTGATGTGATGCGACTAGACACCATGGAGTGGAGATGTGAGGTGAGTCGACACTTTTTTGGGTGATTTGATGCAAGTAGACACCATGGAGTGGAGATGTGAGGTGAGTCGACACGTTTTTGGGTGATTTGATGCGAGTAGACACCATGGAGTGGAGATGTGAGGTGAGTCGACACTTTTTTGGGTGATGTGATGCGACTAGACACCATGGAGTGGAGATGTGAGGTGAGTCGACACTTTTTTGGGTGATCTGATTCGACTAGACACCATGGAGTGGAGATGTGAGGTGAGTCGACACTTTTTTGGGTGATTTGATGCGAGTAGACACCATGGAGTGGAGATGTGAAGTGAGTCGACACTTTTTTGGGTGATGTGATGCGACTAGACACCATGGAGTGGAGATGTGAGGTGAGTCGACATTTTTTTGGGTGATTTGATGCGAGTAGACACCATGGAGTGGAGATGTGAGGTGAGTCGACACTTTTTTGGGTAATGTGATGCGACTAGACACCATGGAGTGGAGATGTGAGGTGAGTCGACACTTTTTTGGGTGATTTGATGCGAGTAGACACCATGGAGTGGAGATGTGAGGTGAGTCGACACCATTTTGGGTGATTTGATGCGAGTAGACACCATGGAGTGGAGATGTGAGGTGAGTCGACACTTTTTTGGGTGATTTGATGCGAGTAGACACCATGGAGTGGAGATGTGAGGTGAGTCGACACTTTTTTGGTTGATGTGATGCGACTAGACCCCATGGAGTGGAGATGTGAGGTGAGTCGACACTTTTTTGGTTGATGTGATGCGACTAGACACCATGGAGTGGAGATGTGAGGTGAGTCGACACTTTTTTGGGTGATGTGATGCGAGTAGACACCATGGAGTGGAGATGTGAGGTGAGTCGACACTTTTTTGGGTGATGTGATGCGAGTAGACACCATGGAGTGGAGATGTGAGGTGAGTCGACACTTTTTTGGGTGGTGTGATGCGAGTAGACACCATGGAGTGGAGATGTGAGGTGAGTCGACACTTTTTTGGGTGATTTGATGCGAGTAGACACCATGGAGTGGAGATGTGAGGTGAGTCGACACTTTTTTGGGTGATTTGATGCAAGTAGACACCATGGAGTGGAGATGTGAGGTGAGTCGACACTTTTTTGGGTGATTTGATGCGAGTAGACACCATGGAGTGGAGATGTGAGGTGAGTCGACACTTTTTTGGGTGATGTGATGCGACTAGACACCATGGAGTGGAGATGTGAGGTGAGTCGACACTTTTTTGGGTGATCTGATTCAACTAGACACCATGGAGTGGAGATGTGAGGTGAGTCGACACTTTTTTGGGTGATTTGATGCGAGTAGACACCATGGACTGGAGATGTGAAGTGAGTCGACACTTTTTTGGGTGATGTGATGCGACTAGACACCATGGAGTGGAGATGTGAGGTGAGTCGACATTTTTTTGGGTGATTTGATGCGAGTAGACACCATGGAGTGGAGATGTGAGGTGAGTCGACACTTTTTTGGGTAATGTGATGCGACTAGACACCATGGAGTGGAGATGTGAGGTGAGTCGACACTTTTTTGGGTGATTTGATGCGAGTAGACACCATGGAGTGGAGATGTGAGGTGAGTCGACACTTTTTTGGGTAATGTGATGCGACTAGACACCATGGAGTGGAGATGTGAGGTGAGTCGACACTTTTTTGGGTGATTTGATGCGAGTAGACACCATGGAGTGGAGATGTGAGGTGAGTCGACACCTTTTTGGGTGATTTGATGCGAGTAGACACCATGGAGTGGAGATGTGAGGTGAGTCGACACTTTTTTGGGTGATTTGATGCGAGTAGACACCATGGAGTGGAGATGTGAGGTGAGTCGACACCTTTTTGGGTGATTTGATGCGAGTAGACACCATGGAGTGGAGATGTGAGGTGAGTCGACACTTTTTTGGGTGATTTGATGCGAGTAGACACCATGGAGTGGAGATGTGAGGTGAGTCGACACTTTTTTGGGTGATTTGATGCGAGTAGACACCATGGAGTGGAGATGTGAGGTGAGTCGACACTTTTTTGGGTGATGTGATGCGACTAGACACCATGGAGTGGAGATGTGAGGTGAGTCGACACTTTTTTGGGTGATCTGATTCAACTAGACACCATGGAGTGGAGATGTGAGGTGAGTCGACACTTTTTTGGGTGATTTGATGCGAGTAGACACCATGGACTGGAGATGTGAAGTGAGTCGACACTTTTTTGGGTGATGTGATGCGACTAGACACCATGGAGTGGAGATGTGAGGTGAGTCGACATTTTTTTGGGTGATTTGATGCGAGTAGACACCATGGAGTGGAGATGTGAGGTGAGTCGACACTTTTTTGGGTAATGTGATGCGACTAGACACCATGGAGTGGAGATGTGAGGTGAGTCGACACTTTTTTGGGTGATTTGATGCGAGTAGACACCATGGAGTGGAGATGTGAGGTGAGTCGACACTTTTTTGGGTAATGTGATGCGAGTAGACACCATGGAGTGGAGATGTGAGGTGAGTCGACACTTTTTTGGGTGATTTGATGCGAGTAGACACCATGGAGTGGAGATGTGAGGTGAGTCGACACTTTTTTGGTTGATGTGATGCGACTAGACCCCATGGAGTGGAGATGTGAGGTGAGTCGACACTTTTTTGGTTGATGTGATGCGACTAGACACCATGGAGTGGAGATGTGAGGTGAGTCGACACTTTTTTGGGTGATGTGATGCGAGTAGACACCATGGAGTGGAGATGTGAGGTGAGTCGACACTTTTTTGGGTGATGTGATGCGAGTAGACACCATGGAGTGGAGATGTGAGGTGAGTCGACACTTTTTTGGGTGGTGTGATGCGAGTAGACACCATGGAGTGGAGATGTGAGGTGAGTCGACACTTTTTTGGGTGATTTGATGCGAGTAGACACCATGGAGTGGAGATGTGAGGTGAGTCGACACTTTTTTGGGTGATTTGATGCAAGTAGACACCATGGAGTGGAGATGTGAGGTGAGTCGACACTTTTTTGGGTGATTTGATGCGAGTAGACACCATGGAGTGGAGATGTGAGGTGAGTCGACACTTTTTTGGGTGATGTGATGCGACTAGACACCATGGAGTGGAGATGTGAGGTGAGTCGACACTTTTTTGGGTGATCTGATTCAACTAGACACCATGGAGTGGAGATGTGAGGTGAGTCGACACTTTTTTGGGTGATTTGATGCGAGTAGACACCATGGACTGGAGATGTGAAGTGAGTCGACACTTTTTTGGGTGATGTGATGCGACTAGACACCATGGAGTGGAGATGTGAGGTGAGTCGACATTTTTTTGGGTGATTTGATGCGAGTAGACACCATGGAGTGGAGATGTGAGGTGAGTCGACACTTTTTTGGGTAATGTGATGCGACTAGACACCATGGAGTGGAGATGTGAGGTGAGTCGACACTTTTTTGGGTGATTTGATGCGAGTAGACACCATGGAGTGGAGATGTGAGGTGAGTCGACACTTTTTTGGGTAATGTGATGCGACTAGACACCATGGAGTGGAGATGTGAGGTGAGTCGACACTTTTTTGGGTGATTTGATGCGAGTAGACACCATGGAGTGGAGATGTGAGGTGAGTCGACACCTTTTTGGGTGATTTGATGCGAGTAGACACCATGGAGTGGAGATGTGAGGTGAGTCGACACTTTTTTGGGTGATTTGATGCGAGTAGACACCATGGAGTGGAGATGTGAGGTGAGTCGACACCTTTTTGGGTGATTTGATGCGAGTAGACACCATGGAGTGGAGATGTGAGGTGAGTCGACACTTTTTTGGGTGATTTGATGCGAGTAGACACCATGGAGTGGAGATGTGAGGTGAGTCGACACTTTTTTGGGTGATTTGATGCGAGTAGACACCATGGAGTGGAGATGTGAGGTGAGTCGACACTTTTTTGGGTGATGTGATTCGACTAGACACCATGGAGTGGAGATGTGAGGTGAGTCGACACTTTTTTGGGTGATTTGATGCGAGTAGACACCATGGAGTGGAGATGTGAGGTGAGTCGACACTTTTTTGGGTGATTTGATGCAAATAGACACCATGGAGTGGAGATGTGAGGTGAGTCGACACTTCTTTGGTGGATTTGATGCGAGTAGACACCATGGAGTGGAGATGTGATGTGAGTCGACACTTTTTTGGGTGATGTGATGCGAGTAGACACCATGGAGTGGAGATGTGAGGTGAGTCGACACTTTTTTGGGTGATTTGATGCGAGTAGACACCATGGAGTGGAGATGTGAGGTGAGTCGACACTTTTTTGGGTGATGTGATGCGACCAAACTCCATGGAGTGGAGATGTGAGGTGAGTCGACACCTTTTTGGGTGATTTGATGCGAGTAGACACCATGGAGTGGAGATGTGAGGTGAGTCGACACTTTTTTGGGTGATGTGATGCGACTAGACACCATGGAGTGGAGATGTGAGGTGAGTCGACACTTTTTTGGGTGATTTGATGCGAGTAGACACCATGGAGTGGAGATGTGAGGTGAGTCGACACTTTTTTGGGTGATGTGATTCGACTAGACACCATGGAGTGGAGATGTGAGGTGAGTCGACACTTTTTTGGGTGATTTGATGCGAGTAGACACCATGGAGTGGAGATGTGAGGTGAGTCGACACTTTTTTGGGTGATTTGATGCGAGTAGACACCATGGAGTGGAGATGTGAGGTGAGTCGACACTTTTTTGGGTGATGTGATTCGACCAAACTCCATGGAGTGGAGATGTGAGGTGAGTCGACACGTTTTTGGGTGATTTGATGCGAGTAGACACCATGGAGTGGAGATGTGAGGTGAGTCGACACTTTTTTGGGTGATGTGATGCGACTAGACACCATGGAGTGGAGATGTGAGGTGAGTCGACACTTTTTTGGGTGATTTGATGCGAGTAGACACCATGGAGTGGAGATGTGAGGTGAGTCAACACTTTTTTGGGTGATTTGATGGGAGTAGACACCATGGAGTGGAGATGTGAGGTGAGTCGATACTTTTTTGGGTGATGTGATGCGACTAGACACCATGGAGTGGAGATGTGAGGTGAGTCGACACTTTTTTGGGTGATTTGATGCGAGTAGATACCATGGAGTGGAGATGTGAGGTGAGTCGACACTTTTTTGGGTGATTTGATGCGAGTAGACACCATGGAGTGGAGATGTGAGGTGAGTCGACACTTTTTTGGGTGATGTGATGCGACTAGACACCATGGAGTGGAGATGTGAGGTGAGTCGACACTTTTTTGGGTGATTTGATGCGAGTAGACACCATGGAGTGGAGATGTGAGGTGAGTCGACACTTTTTTGGGTGATGTGATTCGACTAGACACCATGGAGTGGAGATGTGAGGTGAGTCGACACTTTTTTGGGTGATTTGATGCGAGTAGACACCATGGAGTGGAGATGTGAGGTGAGTCGACACTTTTTTGGGTGATTTGATGCGAGTAGACACCATGGAGTGGAGATGTGAGGTGAGTCGACACTTTTTTGGGTGATGTGATGCGACCAAACTCCATGGAGTGGAGATGTGAGGTGAGTCGACACGTTTTTGGGTGATTTGATGCGAGTAGACACCATGGAGTGGAGATGTGAGGTGAGTCGACACTTTTTTGGGTGATGTGATGCGACTAGACACCATGGAGTGGAGATGTGAGGTGAGTCGACACTTTTTTTGGGTGATTTGATGCGAGTAGACACCATGGAGTGGAGATGTGAGGTGAGTCAACACTTTTTTGGGTGATTTGATGGGAGTAGACACCATGGAGTGGAGATGTGAGGTGAGTCGATACTTTTTTGGGTGATGTGATTGCGACTAGACACCATGGAGTGGAGATGTGAGGTGAGTCGACACTTTTTTGGGTGATTTGATGCGAGTAGATACCATGGAGTGGAGATGTGAGGTGAGTCGACACTTTTTTGGGTGATTTGATGCGAGTAGACACCATGGAGTGGAGATGTGAGGTGAGTCGACACTTTTTTGGGTGATGTGATGCGACTAGACACCATGGAGTGGAGATGTGAGGTGAGTCGACACTTTTTTGGGTGATTTCATGCGAGTAGACACCATGGAGTGGAGATGTGAGGTGAGTCGACACGTTTTTGGGTGATGTGATGCGACTAGACACCATGGAGTGGAGATGTGAGGTGAGTCGACACTTTTTGGGTGATGTGATGCGAGTAGACACCATGGAGTGGAGATGTGAGGTGAGTCGACACTTTTTTGGGTGATGTGATGCGACAAGACACCATGGAGTGGAGATGTGAGGTGAGTCGACACTTTTTTGGGTGATGTAATGCGACTAGACACCATGGAATGGCGATGTGAGGTGAGTCGACACTGTTTTGGGTGATTTGATGCGAGTCGACACCATGGAGTGGAGATGTGAGGTGAGTCGACACTTTTTTGGGTGATGTGATAGGACTAGACACCATGGAGTGGAGATGTGAGGTGAGTCAACACTTGTTTTGGGTGATTTGATGCGAGTAGACACCATGGAGTGGAGATGTGAGGTGAGTCGACACTTTTTTGGGTGATGTGATGCGACTAGACACCATGGAGTGGAGATGTGAGGTGAGTCGACACTTTTTTGGGTGATTTGATGCGAGTAGACACCATGGAGTGGAGATGTGAGGTGAGTCGACACTTTTTTGGGTGATGTGATGCGACTAGACACCATGGAGTGGAGATGTGAGGTGAGTCGACACTTTTTTGGGTGATTTGATGCGAGTAGACACCATGGAGTGGAGATGTGAGGTGAGTCGACACTTCTTTGGTGGATTTGATGCGAGTAGACACCATGGAGTGGAGATGTGAGGTGAGTCGACACTTTTTTTGGGTGATGTGATGCGACTAGACACCATGGAGTGGAGATGTGAGGTGAGTCGACACTTTTTTGGGTGATTTGATGCGAGTAGACACCATGGAGTGGAGATGTGAGGTGAGTCGACACTTTTTTGGGTGATGTGATGCGACTAGACACCATGGAGTGGAGATGTGAGGTGAGTCGACACTTTTTTGGGTGATTTGATGCGAGTAGACACCATAGAGTGGAGATGTGAGGTGAGTCGACACTTTTTTGGGTGATGTGATTCGACTAGACACCATGGAGTGGAGATGTGAGGTGAGTCGACACTTTTTTGGGTGATTTGATGCGAGTAGACACCATGGAGTGGAGATGTGAGGTGAGTCGACACTTTTTTGGGTGATTTGATGCGAGTAGACACCATGGAGTGGAGATGTGAGGTGAGTCGACACTTTTTTGGGTGATGTGATGCGACCAAACTCCATGGAGTGGAGATGTGAGGTGAGTCGACACGTTTTTGGGTGATTTGATGCGAGTAGACACCATGGAGTGGAGATGTGAGGTGAGTCGACACTTTTTTGGGTGATGTGATGCGACTAGACACCATGGAGTGGAGATGTGAGGTGAGTCGACACTTTTTTGGGTGATTTGATGCGAGTAGACACCATGGAGTGGAGATGTGAGGTGAGTCAACACTTTTTTGGGTGATTTGATGGGAGTAGACACCATGGAGTGGAGATGTGAGGTGAGTCGATACTTTTTTGGGTGATGTGATGCGACTAGACACCATGGAGTGGAGATGTGAGGTGAGTTGACACTTTTTTGGGTGATTTGATGCGAGTAGATACCATGGAGTGGAGATGTGAGGTGAGTCGACACTTTTTTGGGTGATTTGATGCGAGTAGACACCATGGAGTGGAGATGTGAGGTGAGTCGACACTTTTTTGGGTGATGTGATGCGACTAGACACCATGGAGTGGAGATGTGAGGTGAGTCGACACTTTTTTGGGTGATTTGATGCGAGTAGACACCATGGAGTGGAGATGTGAGGTGAGTCGACACTTTTTTGGGTGATGTGATTCGACTAGACACCATGGAGTGGAGATGTGAGGTGAGTCGACACTTTTTTGGGTGATTTGATGCGAGTAGACACCATGGAGTGGAGATGTGAGGTGAGTCGACACTTTTTTGGGTGATGTGATGCGACCAAACTCCATGGAGTGGAGATGTGAGGTGAGTCGACACGTTTTTGGGTGATTTGATGCGAGTAGACACCATGGAGTGGAGATGTGAGGTGAGTCGACACTTTTTTGGGTGATGTGATGCGACTAGACACCATGGAGTGGAGATGTGAGGTGAGTCGACACTTTTTTGGGTGATTTGATGCGAGTAGACACCATGGAGTGGAGATGTGAGGTGAGTCAACACTTTTTTTGGGTGATTTGATGGGAGTAGACACCATGGAGTGGAGATGTGAGGTGAGTCGATACTTTTTTGGGTGATGTGATGCGACTAGACACCATGGAGTGGAGATGTGAGGTGAGTCGACACTTTTTTGGGTGATTTGATGCGAGTAGATACCATGGAGTGGAGATGTGAGGTGAGTCGACACTTTTTTGGGTGATTTGATGCGAGTAGACACCATGGAGTGGAGATGTGAGGTGAGTCGACACTTTTTTGGGTGATGTGATGCGACTAGACACCATGGAGTGGAGATGTGAGGTGAGTCGACACTTTTTTGGGTGATTTCATGCGAGTAGACACCATGGAGTGGAGATGTGAGGTGAGTCGACACGTTTTTGGGTGATGTGATGTGACTAGACACCATGGAGTGGAGATGTGAGGTGAGTCGACACTTTTTGGGTGATGTGATGCGAGTAGACACCATGGAGTGGAGATGTGAGGTGAGTCGACACTTTTTTGGGTGATGTGATGCGACAAGACACCATGGAGTGGAGATGTGAGGTGAGTCGACACTTTTTTGGGTGATGTAATGCGACTAGACACCATGGAGTGGAGATGTGAGGTGAGTCGACACTGTTTTGGGTGATTTGATGCGAGTCGACACCATGGAGTGGAGATGTGAGGTGAGTCGACACTTTTTTGGGTGATGTGATAGGACTAGACACCATGGAGTGGAGATGTGAGGTGAGTCAACACTTGTTTTGGGTGATTTGATGCGAGTAGACACCATGGAGTGGAGATGTGAGGTGAGTCGACACTTTTTTGGGTGATGTGATGCGACTAGACACCATGGAGTGGAGATGTGAGGTGAGTCGACACTTTTTTGGGTGATTTGATGCGAGTAGACACCATGGAGTGGAGATGTGAGGTGAGTCGACACTTTTTTGGGTGATGTGATGCGACTAGACACCATGGAGTGGAGATGTGAGGTGAGTCGACACTTTTTTGGGTGATTTGATGCGAGTAGACACCATGGAGTGGAGATGTGAGGTGAGTCGACACTTCTTTGGTGGATTTGATGCGAGTAGACACCATGGAGTGGAGATGTGAGGTGAGTCGACACTTTTTTGGGTGATGTGATGCGACTAGACACCATGGAGTGGAGATGTGAGGTGAGTCGACACTTTTTTGGGTGATTTGATGCGAGTAGACACCATGGAGTGGAGATGTGAGGTGAGTCGACACTTTTTTGGGTGATGTGATGCGACCAAACTCCATGGAGTGGAGATGTGAGGTGAGTCGACACGTTTTTGGGTGATTTGATGCGAGTAGACACCATGGAGTGGAGATGTGAGGTGAGTCGACACTTTTTTGGGTGATGTGATGCGACTAGACACCATGGAGTGGAGATGTGAGGTGAGTCGACACTTTTTTTGGTGATGTGATTCGACTAGACACCATGGAGTGGAGATGTGAGGTGAGTCGACACTTTTTTGGGTGATTTGATGCGAGTAGACACCATGGAATGGAGATGTGAGGTGAGTCGACACGTTTTTGGGTGATTTGATGCGAGTAGACACCATGGAGTGGAGATGTGAGGTGAGTCGACAGGTGATTTGATGCGAGTAGACACCATGGAGTGGAGATGTGAGGTGAGTCAACACTTTTTTGGGTGATTTGATGGGAGTAGACACCATGGAGTGGAGATGTGAGGTGAGTCGACACTTTTTTGGGTGATTTGATGCGAGTAGATACCATGGAGTGGAGATGTGAGGTGAGTCAACACTTTTTTGGGTGATTTGATGCGAGTAGACACCATGGAGTGGAGATGTGAGGTGAGTCGACACTTTTTTGGGTGATGTGATGCGACTAGACACCATGGAGTGGAGATGTGAGGTGAGTCGACACTTTTTTGGGTGATGTGATGCGACTAGACACCATGGAGTTGAGATGTGAGGTGAGTCGACACTTTTTTTGGTGATTTGATGCGAGTAGACACCATGGAGTGGAGATGTGAGGTGAGTCGACACGTTTTTGGGTGATTTGATGCGAGTAGAAACCATGGAGTGGAGATGTGAGGTGAGTCGACACTTTTTTGGGTGATTTGATGCGGGTAGACACCATGGAGTGGAGATGTGAGGTGAGTCGACACTTTTTTGGGTGATGTGATGCGACAAGACACGATGGAGTGGAGATGTGAGGTGAGTCGACACTTTTTTGGGTGATGTGATGCGACTAGACACCATGGAATGGAGATGTGAGGTGAGTCGACACGTTTTTGGGTGATTTGATGCGAATAGACACCATGGAGTGGAGATGTGAGGTGAGTCGACACTTTTTTGGGTGATTTGATGCGAGTAGACACCATGGAGTTGAGATGTGAGGTGAGTCGACACTTTTTTGGGTGATGTAATGCGACTAGACATCATGGAGTGGAGATGTGAGGTGAGTCGACACTTTTTGGGTGATTTGATGCGAGTAGACACCATGGAGTGGAGATGTGAGGTGAGTCGACACGTTTTTGGGTGATTTGATGCGAGTAGACACCATGGAGTGGAGATGTGAGGTGAGTCGACACTTTTTTGGGTGATTTAATGCGGGTAGACACCATGGAGTGGAGATGTGAGGTGAGTCGACACTTTTTTGGGTGATGTGATGCTACTAGACACCATGGAGTGGAGATGTGAGGTGAGTCGACACTTTTTTGGGTGATGTGATGCGACTAGACACCAAGGAGTGGAGATGTGAGGTGAGTCGATACTTTTTGGGTGATTTGATGCGAGTAGACACCATGGAGTGGAGATGTGAGGTGAGTCGACACTTTTTTTGGGTGATGTGATGCGACTAGACACCATGGAGTGGAGATGTGAGGTGAGTCGACACTTTTTTGGGTGATGTGATGCGAGTAGACACCATGGAGTGGAGATGTGAGGTGAGTCGACACTTTTTTGGGTGATGTGATTCGACTAGACACCATGGAGTGGAGATGTGAGGTGAGTCGACACTTTTTTGGGTGATTTGATGCGAGTAGACACCATGGAGTGGAGATGTGAGGTGAGTCGACACTTTTTTGGGTGATTTGATGCGAGTAGACACCATGGAGTGGAGATGTGAGGTGAGTCGACACTTTTTTGGGTGATGTGATGCGACTAGACACCATGGAGTGGAGATGTGAGGTGAGTCGACACTTTTTTGGGTGATGTGATGCAAGTAGACACCATGGAGTGGAGATGTGAGGTGAGTCGACACTTTTTTGGGTGGTTTGATGCGAGTAGACACCATGGAGTGGAGATGTGAAGTGAGTCGACACTTTTTTTGGGTGATGTGATGTGACTAGACACCATGGAGTGGAGATGTGAGGTGAGTCGACACTTTTTTGGGTGATTTGATGCGAGTAGACACCATGGAGTGGAGATGTGAGGTGAGTCGACACTTTTTTGGGTGATTTGATGCGACTAGACACCATGGAGTGGAGATGTGAGGTGAGTCGACACTTTTTTGGGTGATGTGATGCAACTAGACACCATGGAGTGGAGATGTGAGGTGAGTCGACACTTTTTTGGGTGATGTGATGCGACTAGACACCATGGAGTGGAGATGTGAGGTGAGTGGACACTTTTTTTGGGTGATGTGATGCGACTAGACACCATGGAGTTGAGATGTGAGGTGAGTCGACACTTTTTTTGGTGATTTGATGCGAGTAGACACCATGGAGTGGAGATGTGAGGTGAGTCGACACGTTTTTGGGTGATTTGATGCGAGTAGACACCATGGAGTGGAGATGTGAGGTGAGTCGACACTTTTTTGGGTGATTTGATGCGAGTAGACACCATGGAGTGGAGATGTGAGGTGAGTCGACACTTTTTTGGGTGATTTATGCGGGTAGACACCATGGAGTGGAGATGTGAGGTGAGTCGACACTTTTTTGGGTGATGTGATGCTACTAGACACCATGGAGTGGAGATGTGAGGTGAGTCGACACTTTTTTGGGTGATGTGATGCGACTAGACACCAAGGAGTGGAGATGTGAGGTGAGTCGATACTTTTTTGGGTGATTTGATGCGAGTAGACACCATGGAGTGGAGATGTGAGGTGAGTCGAACACTTTTTTGGGTGATGTGATGCGACTAGACACCATGGAGTGGAGATGTGAGGTGAGTCGACACTTTTTTGGGTGATGTGATGCGACTAGACACCATGGAGTGGAGATGTGAGGTGAGTCGACACTTTTTTGGGTGATGTGATGCAAGTAGACACCATGGAGTGGAGATGTGAGGTGAGTCGACACTTTTTTGGGTGGTTTGATGCGAGTAGACACCATGGAGTGGAGATGTGAGGTGAGTCGACACTTTTTTGGGTGATTTGATGCGAGTAGACACCATGGAGTGGAGATGTGAGGTGAGTCGACACTTTTTTGGGTGATTTAATGCGGGTAGACACCATGGAGTGGAGATGTGAGGTGAGTCGACACTTTTTTGGGTGATGTGATGCTACTAGACACCATGGAGTGGAGATGTGAGGTGAGTCGACACTTTTTTGGGTGATGTGATGCGACTAGACACCAAGGAGTGGAGATGTGAGGTGAGTCGATACTTTTTTGGGTGATTTGATGCGAGTAGACACCATGGAGTGGAGATGTGAGGTGAGTCGACACTTTTTTGGGTGATGTGATGCGACTAGACACCATGGAGTGGAGATGTGAGGTGAGTCGACACTTTTTTGGGTGATGTGATGCGACTAGACACCATGGAGTGGAGATGTGAGGTGAGTCGACACTTTTTTGGGTGATGTGATTGCAAGTAGACACCATGGAGTGGAGATGTGAGGTGAGTCGACACTTTTTTGGGTGGTTTGATGCGAGTAGACACCATGGAGTGGAGATGTGAAGTGAGTCGACACTTTTTTGGGTGATGTGATGTGACTAGACACCATGGAGTGGAGATGTGAGGTGAGTCGACACTTTTTTGGGTGATTTGATGCGAGTAGACACCATGGAGTGGAGATGTGAGGTGAGTCGACACTTTTTTGGGTGATTTGATGCGACTAGACACCATGGAGTGGAGATGTGAGGTGAGTCGACACTTTTTTGGGTGATGTGATGCAACTAGACACCATGGAGTGGAGATGTGAGGTGAGTCGACACTTTTTTGGGTGATGTGATGCGACTAGACACCATGGAGTGGAGATGTGAGGTGAGTGGATACTTTTTTGGGTGATGTGATGCGACTAGACACCATGGAGTTGAGATGTGAGGTGAGTCGACACTTTTTTTGGTGATTTGATGCGAGTAGACACCATGGAGTGGAGATGTGAGGTGAGTCGACACGTTTTTGGGTGATTTGATGCGAGTAGACACCATGGAGTGGAGATGTGAGGTGAAGTCGACACTTTTTTGGGTGATTTGATGCGAGTAGACACCATGGAGTGGAGATGTGAGGTGAGTCGACACTTTTTTGGGTGATGTGATGCGACTAGACACCATGGAGTGGAGATGTGAGGTGAGTCGACACTTTTTTGGGTGATGTGATGCAAGTAGACACCATGGAGTGGAGATGTGAGGTGAGTCGACACTTTTTTGGGTGATGTGATTTGACTAGACACCATGGAGTGGAGATGTGAGGTGAGTCGACACTTTTTTGGGTGATTTGATGCGAGTAGACACCATGGAGTGGAGATGTGAGGTGAGTCGACACGTTTTTGGGTGATTTGATGCAACTAGACACCATGGAGTGGAGATGTGAGGTGAGTCGACACTTTTTTGGGTGATGTGATGCGACTAGACACCATGGAGTGGATATGTGAGGTGAGTCGACACTTTTTTGGGTGATGTGATGCGACTAGACACCATGGAGTTGAGATGTGAGGTGAAGTCGACACTTTTTTTGGTGATTTGATGCGAGTAGACACCATGGAGTGGAGATGTGAGGGTGAGTCGACACGTTTTTTGGGTGATTTGATGCGAGTAGACACCATGGAGTGGAGATGTGAGGTGAGTCGACACTTTTTTTGGGTGATGTGATGCGACAAGACACGATGGAGTGGAGATGTGAGGTGAGTCGACACTTTTTTGGGTGATGTGATGCGACTAGACACCATGGAATGGAGATGTGAGGTGAGTCGACACGTTTTTGGGTGATTTGATGCGAGTAGACACCATGGAGTGGAGATGTGAGGTGAGTCGACACTTTTTTGGGTGATTTGATGCGAGTAGACACCATGGAGTTGAGATGTGAGGTGAGTCGACACTTTTTTGGGTGATGTAATGCGACTAGACATCATGGAGTGGAGATGTTGAGGTTGAGTCGACACTTTTTTGGGTGATTTGATGCGAGTAGACACCATGGAGTGGAGATGTGAGGTGAGTCGACACGTTTTTGGGTGATTTGATGCGAGTAGACACCATGGAGTGGAGATGTGAGGTGAGTCGACACTTTTTTGGGTGATTTGATGCGGAGTAGACACCATGGAGTGGAGATGTGAGGTGAGTCGACACTTTTTTGGGTGATGTGATGCTACTAGACACCATGGAGTGGAGATGTGAGGTGAGTCGACAACTTTTTTGGGTGATGTGATGCGACTAGACACCATAGGAGTGGAGATGTGAGGTGAGTCGATAATTTTTTGGGTGATTTGATGCGAGTAGACACCATGGAGTGGAGATGTGAGGTGAGTCCACACTTTTTTGGGTGATGTGATGCGACTAGACACCATGGAGTGGAGATGTGAGGTGAGTCGACACTTTTTGGGTGATGTGATGCGAGTAGACACCATGGAGTGGAGATGTGAGGTGAGTCGACACTTTTTTTGGGTGATGTGATTCGACTAGACACCATGGAGTGGAGATGTGAGGTGAGTCGACACTTTTTTGGGTGATGTGATGCGAGTAGACACCATGGAGTGGAGATGTGAGGTGAGTCGACACTTTTTTGGGTGATGTGATTCGACTAGACACCATGGAGTGGAGATGTGAGGTGAGTCGACACTTTTTTGGGTGATTTGATGCGAGTAGACACCATGGAGTGGAGATGTGAGGTGAGTCGACACTTTTTGGGTGATGTGAATGCGAGTAGACACCATGGAGTGGAGATGTGAGGTGAGTCGACACTTTTTTGGGTGATGTGATGCGACTAGACACCATGGAGTGGAGATGTGAGGTGAGTCGACACTTTTTTGGGTGATGTGATGCAAGTAGACACCATGGAGTGGAGATGTGAGGTGAGTCGACACTTTTTGGGTGATGTGATTCGACTAGACACCATGGAGTGGAGATGTGAGGTTGAGTCGACACTTTTTTGGGTGATTTGATGCGAGTAGACACCATGGAGTGGAGATGTGAGTGAGTCGACACGTTTTTGGGTGATTTGATGCAACTAGACACCATGGAGTGGAGATGTGAGGTGAGTCGACACTTTTTTGGGGTGATGTGATGCTACTAGACACCATGGAGTGGAGATGTGAGGTGAGTCGACACTTTTTTGGGTGATGTGATGCGACTAGACACCAAGGAGTGGAGATGTGAGGTGAGTCGATACGTTTTTGGGTGATTTGATGCGAAGTAGACACCATGGAGTGGAGATGTGAGGTGAGTCGACACTTTTTGGGTGATGTGATGCGACTAGACACCATGGAGTGGAGATGTGAGGTGAGTCGACACTTTGTTTGGGTGATGTGATGCGAGTAGACACCATGGAGTGGAGATGTGAGGTGAGTCGACACTTTTTGGTGATGTGATTCGACTAGACACCATGGAGTGGAGATGTGAGGTGAGTCGACACTTTTTGGGTGATTTGATGCGAGTAGACACCATGGAGTGGAGATGTGAGCTGAGTCGACACTTTTTTGGGTGATTTGATGCGAGTAGAACACCATGGAGTGGAGATGTGAGGTGAGTCGACACTTTTTTGGGTGGATGTGATGCGACTAGACACCATGGAGTGGAGATGTGAGGTGAGTCGACACTTTTTGTGGGTGATGTGATGCGAGTAGACACCATGGAGTGGAGATGTGAGGTGAGTCGACACTTTTTTGGTGATGTGATTCGACTAGAACACCATGGAGTGGAGATGTGAGGTGAGTCGACACTTTTTTGGGTGATTGATGCGAGTAGACACCATGGAGTGGAGATGTGAGGTGAGGTCGACCACTTTTTTGGGTGATTTGATGCGAGTAGACACCATGGAGTGGAGATGTGAGGTGAGGTCGACACTTTTTTTGGGTGATGTGATGCGACTAGACACCATGGAGTGGAGATGTGAGGTGAGTCGACACTTTTTTTGGGTGATGTGATGCAAGTAGACACCATGGAGTGGAGATGTGAGGTGAGTCGACACTTTTTTGGGTGATGTGATTCGACTAGACACCATGGAGTGGAGATGTGAGGTGAGTCGACACTTTTTTGGGTGATTTGATGCGAGTAGACACATGGAGTGGAGATGTGAGGTGGAGTCGACACGTTTTTGGGTGATTTGATGCAACTAGACACCATGGAGTGGAGATGTGAGGTGAGTCGACACTTTTTTGGGTGATGTGATGCGACTAGACACCATGGAGTGGAGATGTGAGGTGAGTCGACACTGTTTTTGGGTGATGTGATGCGACTAGACACCATGGAGTTGAGATGTGAGGTGAGTCGACACTTTTTTTGGGGTGATTTGATGCGAGTAGACACCATGGAGTGGAGATGTGAGGTGAGTCGACACTTTTTTGGGTGATTTGATGCGAGTAGACACCATGGAGTGGAGATGTGAGGTGAGTCGACACATTTTTGGGGTGATGTGATCGACTAGACACCATGGAGTGGAGATGTGAGGTGAGTCCGACACTTTTTTGGGTGATTTGATGCGAGTAGACACCATGGAGGTGGAGATGTGAGGTGAGTCGACACTTTTTTGGGTGATTTGATGCGAGTAGACACCATGGAGTGGAGATGTGAGGTGAGTCGACACTTTTTTGGGTGATGTGATGCGACTAGACACCATGGAGTGGAGATGTGAGGTGAGTGCGACACTTTTTTGGGTGATGTGATGCAAGTAGACACCATGGAGTGGAGATGTGAGGTGAGTCGACACTTTTTTGGGTGGTTTGATGCGAGTAGACACCATGGAGTGGAGGATGTGAAGTGAGTCGACACTTTTTTGGGTGATGTGATGTGACTAGACACCATGGAGTGGAGATGTGAGGTGAGTCGACACTTTTTTTGGGTGATTTGATGCGAAGTAGGACACCATGGAGTGGAGATGTGAGGTGAGTCGACACTTTTTTGGGTGATTTGATGCGACTAGACACCATGGAGTGGAGATGTTGAGGTGAAGTCGACACTTTTTTTGGTGATGTGATGCAACTAGACACCATGGAGTGGAGATGTGAGGTGAGTCGACACTTTTTTGGGTGATGTGATGCGACTAGACACCATGGAGTGGAGATGTGAGGTGAGTGGACACTTTTTGGGTGAATGTGATGCGACTAGACACCATGGAGTTGAGATGTGAGGTGAGTCGACACTTTTTTTGGTGATTTGATGCGAGTAGACACCATGGAGTGGGAGATGTGAGGTGAGTCGACACGTTTTTGGGTGATTTGATGCGAGTAGAACACCATGGAGTGGAGATGTGAGGTGAGTCGACACTTTTTTGGGTGATTTGATGCGAGTAGACACCATGGAGTGGAGATGTGAGGTGAGTCGACACTTTTTTGGGTGATGTGATGCGACTAGACACCATGGAGTGGAGATGTGAGGTGAGTCGACACTTTTTTTGGGTGATGTGATGCAAGTAACACCATGGAGTGGAGATGTGAGGTGGAGTCGACACTTTTTTGGGTGATGTGATTCGACTAGACACCATGGAGTGGAGATGTGAGGTGAGTCGACACTTTTTTGGGTGATTTGATGCGAGTAGACACCATGGAGTGGGAGATGTGAGGTGAGTCGACACGTTTTTGGGTGATTTGATGCAACTAGACACCATGGAGTGGAGATGTGAGATGAGTGAACACTTTTTTGGGTGATGTGATGCGACTAGACACCATGGAGTGGAGATATGAGGTGAGTCGACACTTTTTTGGGTGATGTGATGCGACTAGACACCATGGAGTTGGAGATGTGAGGTGAGTCGACACTTTTTTGGTGATTTGATGCGAGTAGACACCATGGAGTGGAGATGTGAGGTGAAGTCGACACGGTTTTTGGGTGATTTGATGCGAGTAGACACCATGGAGTGGAGATGTGAGGTGAGTCGACACTTTTTTGGGTGATTTGATGCGAGTAGACACCATGGAGTGGAGATGTGAGGTGAGTCGACACCTTTTTTGGGTGATGTGATGCGACAAGACACGAATGGAGTGGAGATGTGAGGTGAGTCGACACTTTTTTGGGTGATGTGATGCGACTAGACACCATGGAAATGGAGATGTGAGGTGAGTCGACACGTTTTTGGGTGATTGTGATGCGAGTAGACACCATGGAGTGGAGATGTGAGGTGAGTCGACACTTTTTTGGGTGATTTGATGCGAGTAGACACCATGGAGTGGAGATGTGAGGTGAGTCGACACTTTTTGGGTGATTGTAATGCGACTAGAACATCCATGGAGTGGAGATGTGAGGTGAGTCGACACTTGTTTTGGGTGATTTGATGCGAGTAGACACCATGGAGTGGAGATGTGAGGTGAGTCGACACTTTTTTGGGTGATTTGATGCGAGTAGACACCATGGAGTGGAGATGTGAGGTGAGTCGACACTTTTTTGGGTGATTTGATGCGAGTAGACACCATGGAGTGGAGATGTGAGGTGAGTCGACACTTTTTTGGGTGATGTGATGCGACTAGACACCATGGAGTGGAGATGTGAGGTGAGTCGACACTTTTTTGGGTGATGTGATGCGACTAGACACCATGGAGTGGAGATGTGAGGTGAGTCGACACTTTTTTGGGTGATTTGATGCGAGTAGACACCATGGAGTGGAGATGTGAGGTGAGTCGACACTTTTTTGGGTGATGTGATGCGACTAGACACCATGGAGTGGAGATGTGAGGTGAGTCGACACTTTTTTGGGTGATGTGATGCGAGTAGACACCATGGAGTGGAGATGTGAGGTGAGTCGACACTTTTTTGGGTGATGTGATGCGACTAGACACCATGGAGTGGAGATGTGAGGTGAGTCGACACTTTTTTGGGTGATGTGATGCGAGTAGACACCATGGAGTGGAGATGTGAGGTGAGTCGACACTTTTTTGGGTGATGTGATGCGACTAGACACCATGGAGTGGAGATGTGAGGTGAGTCGACACTTTTTTGGGTGATTTGATGCGAGTAGACACCATGGAGTGGAGATGTGAGGTGAGTCGACACTTTTTTGGGTGATTTGATGCGAGTAGACACCATGGAGTGGAGATGTGAGGTGAGTCGACACTTTTTTGGGTGATGTGATGCGACTAGACACCATGGAGTGGAGATGTGAGGTGAGTCGACACTTTTTTGGGTGATGTGATGCGAGTAGACACCATGGAGTGGAGATGTGAGGTGAGTCGACACTTTTTTGGGTGATGTGATGCGACTAGACACCATGGAGTGGAGATGTGAGGTGAGTCGACACTTTTTTGGGTGATTTGATGCGAGTAGACACCATGGAGTGGAGATGTGAGGTGAGTCGACACTTTTTTGGGTGATTTGATGCGACTAGACACCATGGAGTGGAGATGTGAGGTGAGTCGACACTTTTTTGGGTGATGTGATGCGACTAGACACCATGGAGTGGAGATGTGAGGTGAGTCGACACTTTTTTGGGTGATGTGATGCGACTAGACACCATGGAGTGGAGATGTGAGGTGAGTCGACACTTTTTTGGGTGATTTGATGCGAGTAGACACCATGGAGTGGAGATGTGAGGTGAGTCGACACTTTTTTGGGTGATGTGATGCGACTAGACACCATGGAGTGGAGATGTGAGGTGAGTCGACACTTTTTTGGGTGATGTGATGCGAGTAGACACCATGGAGTGGAGATGTGAGGTGAGTCGACACTTTTTTGGGTGATGTGATGCGACTAGACACCATGGAGTGGAGATGTGAGGTGAGTCGACACTTTTTTGGGTGATTTGATGCGAGTAGACACCATGGAGTGGAGATGTGAGGTGAGTCGACACTTTTTTGGGTGATTTGATGCGAGTAGACACCATGGAGTGGAGATGTGAGGTGAGTCGACACTTTTTTGGGTGATGTGATGCGACTAGACACCATGGAGTGGAGATGTGAGGTGAGTCGACACTTTTTTGGGTGATGTGATGCGAGTAGACACCATGGAGTGGAGATGTGAGGTGAGTCGACACTTTTTTGGGTGATGTGATGCGACTAGACACCATGGAGTGGAGATGTGAGGTGAGTCGACACTTTTTTGGGTGATTTGATGCGAGTAGACACCATGGAGTGGAGATGTGAGGTGAGTCGACACTTTTTTGGGTGATTTGATGCGAGTAGACACCATGGAGTGGAGATGTGAGGTGAGTCGACACTTTTTTGGGTGATGTGATGCGACTAGACACCATGGAGTGGAGATGTGAGGTGAGTCGACACTTTTTTGGGTGATGTGATGCGAGTAGACACCATGGAGTGGAGATGTGAGGTGAGTCGACACTTTTTTGGGTGATGTGATGCGACTAGACACCATGGAGTGGAGATGTGAGGTGAGTCGACACTTTTTTGGGTGATGTGATGCGAGTAGACACCATGGAGTGGAGATGTGAGGTGAGTCGACACTTTTTTGGGTGATGTGATGCGACTAGACACCATGGAGTGGAGATGTGAGGTGAGTCGACACTTTTTTGGGTGATGTGATGCGAGTAGACACCATGGAGTGGAGATGTGAGGTGAGTCGACACTTTTTTGGGTGATGTGATGCGACTAGACACCATGGAGTGGAGATGTGAGGTGAGTCGACACTTTTTTGGGTGATTTGATGCGAGTAGACACCATGGAGTGGAGATGTGAGGTGAGTCGACACTTTTTTGGGTGATTTGATGCGAGTAGACACCATGGAGTGGAGATGTGAGGTGAGTCGACACTTTTTTGGGTGATGTGATGCGACTAGACACCATGGAGTGGAGATGTGAGGTGAGTCGACACTTTTTTGGGTGATGTGATGCGAGTAGACACCATGGAGTGGAGATGTGAGGTGAGTCGACACTTTTTTGGGTGATGTGATGCGACTAGACACCATGGAGTGGAGATGTGAGGTGAGTCGACACTTTTTTGGGTGATTTGATGCGAGTAGACACCATGGAGTGGAGATGTGAGGTGAGTCGACACTTTTTTGGGTGATTTGATGCGACTAGACACCATGGAGTGGAGATGTGAGGTGAGTCGACACTTTTTTGGGTGATGTGATGCGACTAGACACCATGGAGTGGAGATGTGAGGTGAGTCGACACTTTTTTGGGTGATGTGATGCGACTAGACACCATGGAGTGGAGATGTGAGGTGAGTCGACACTTTTTTTGGTGATTTGATGCGAGTAGACACCATGGAGTGGAGATGTGAGGTGAGTCGACACTTTTTTGGGTGATTTGATGCGAGTAGACACCATGGAGTGGAGATGTGAGGTGAGTCGACACTTTTTTGGGTGATTTGATGCGAGTAGACACCATGGAGTGGAGATGTGAGGTGAGTCGACACTTTTTTGGGTGATGTGATGCGACTAGACACCATGGAGTGGAGATGTGAGGTGAGTCGACACTTTTTTGGGTGATGTGATGCGACTAGACACCATGGAGTGGAGATGTGAGGTGAGTCGACACTTTTTTGGGTGATTTGATGCGAGTAGACACCATGGAGTGGAGATGTGAGGTGAGTCGACACTTTTTTGGGTGATTTGATGCGAGTAGACACCATGGAGTGGAGATGTGAGGTGAGTCGACACTTTTTTGGGTGATGTGATGCGACTAGACACCATGGAGTGGAGATGTGAGGTGAGTCGACACTTTTTTGGGTGATTTGATGCGAGTAGACACCATGGAGTGGAGATGTGAGGTGAGTCGACACTTTTTTGGGTGATGTGATGCGACTAGACACCATGGAGTGGAGATGTGAGGTGAGTCGACACTTTTTTGGGTGATTTGATGCGAGTAGACACCATGGAGTGGAGATGTGAGGTGAGTCGACACTTTTTTGGGTGATTTGATGCGAGTAGACACCATGGAGTGGAGATGTGAGGTGAGTCGACACTTTTTTGGGTGATGTGATGCGACTAGACACCATGGAGTGGAGATGTGAGGTGAGTCGACACTTTTTTGGGTGATGTGATGCGAGTAGACACCATGGAGTGGAGATGTGAGGTGAGTCGACACTTTTTTGGGTGATGTGATGCGACTAGACACCATGGAGTGGAGATGTGAGGTGAGTCGACACTTTTTTGGGTGATTTGATGCGAGTAGACACCATGGAGTGGAGATGTGAGGTGAGTCGACACTTTTTTGGGTGATGTGATGCGACTAGACACCATGGAGTGGAGATGTGAGGTGAGTCGACACTTTTTTGGGTGATGTGATGCGAGTAGACACCATGGAGTGGAGATGTGAGGTGAGTCGACACTTTTTTGGGTGATGTGATGCGACTAGACACCATGGAGTGGAGATGTGAGGTGAGTCGACACTTTTTTGGTGATTTGATGCGAGTAGACACCATGGAGTGGAGATGTGAGGTGAGTCGACACTTTTTTGGGTGATTTGATGCGAGTAGACACCATGGAGTGGAGATGTGAGGTGAGTCGACACTTTTTTGGGTGATGTGATGCGACTAGACACCATGGAGTGGAGATGTGAGGTGAGTCGACACTTTTTTGGGTGATGTGATGCGAGTAGACACCATGGAGTGGAGATGTGAGGTGAGTCGACACTTTTTTGGGTGATGTGATGCGACTAGACACCATGGAGTGGAGATGTGAGGTGAGTCGACACTTTTTTGGGTGATTTGATGCGAGTAGACACCATGGAGTGGAGATGTGAGGTGAGTCGACACTTTTTTGGGTGATTTGATGCGACTAGACACCATGGAGTGGAGATGTGAGGTGAGTCGACACTTTTTTGGGTGATGTGATGCGACTAGACACCATGGAGTGGAGATGTGAGGTGAGTCGACACTTTTTTGGGTGATGTGATGCGACTAGACACCATGGAGTGGAGATGTGAGGTGAGTCGACACTTTTTTGGTGATTTGATGCGAGTAGACACCATGGAGTGGAGATGTGAGGTGAGTCGACACTTTTTTGGGTGATTTGATGCGAGTAGACACCATGGAGTGGAGATGTGAGGTGAGTCGACACTTTTTTGGGTGATTTGATGCGAGTAGACACCATGGAGTGGAGATGTGAGGTGAGTCGACACTTTTTTGGGTGATGTGATGCGACTAGACACCATGGAGTGGAGATGTGAGGTGAGTCGACACTTTTTTGGGTGATGTGATGCGAGTAGACACCATGGAGTGGAGATGTGAGGTGAGTCGACACTTTTTTGGGTGATTTGATGCGAGTAGACACCATGGAGTGGAGATGTGAGGTGAGTCGACACTTTTTTGGGTGATTTGATGCGAGTAGACACCATGGAGTGGAGATGTGAGGTGAGTCGACACTTTTTTGGGTGATGTGATGCGACTAGACACCATGGAGTGGAGATGTGAGGTGAGTCGACACTTTTTTGGGTGATTTGATGCGAGTAGACACCATGGAGTGGAGATGTGAGGTGAGTCGACACTTTTTTGGGTGATTTGATGCGAGTAGACACCATGGAGTGGAGATGTGAGGTGAGTCGACACTTTTTTGGGTGATTTGATGCGAGTAGACACCATGGAGTGGAGATGTGAGGTGAGTCGACACTTTTTTGGGTGATGTGATGCGACTAGACACCATGGAGTGGAGATGTGAGGTGAGTCGACACTTTTTTGGGTGATGTGATGCGACTAGACACCATGGAGTGGAGATGTGAGGTGAGTCGACACTTTTTTGGGTGATTTGATGCGAGTAGACACCATGGAGTGGAGATGTGAGGTGAGTCGACACTTTTTTGGGTGATGTGATGCGACTAGACACCATGGAGTGGAGATGTGAGGTGAGTCGACACTTTTTTGGGTGATGTGATGCGAGTAGACACCATGGAGTGGAGATGTGAGGTGAGTCGACACTTTTTTTGGTGATGTGATGCGACTAGACACCATGGAGTGGAGATGTGAGGTGAGTCGACACTTTTTTGGGTGATTTGATGCGAGTAGACACCATGGAGTGGAGATGTGAGGTGAGTCGACACTTTTTTGGGTGATTTGATGCGAGTAGACACCATGGAGTGGAGATGTGAGGTGAGTCGACACTTTTTTGGGTGATGTGATGCGACTAGACACCATGGAGTGGAGATGTGAGGTGAGTCGACACTTTTTTGGGTGATTTGATGCGAGTAGACACCATGGAGTGGAGATGTGAGGTGAGTCGACACTTTTTTGGGTGATTTGATGCGAGTAGACACCATGGAGTGGAGATGTGAGGTGAGTCGACACTTTTTTGGTGATTTGATGCGAGTAGACACCATGGAGTGGAGATGTGAGGTGAGTCGACACGTTTTTTGGTGATTTGATGCGAGTAGACACCATGGAGTGGAGATGTGAGGTGAGTCGACACTTTTTTGGGTGATGTGATGCGACTAGACACCATGGAGTGGAGATGTGAGGTGAGTCGACACTTTTTTGGGTGATTTGATGCGAGTAGACACCATGGAGTGGAGATGTGAGGTGAGTCGACACTTTTTTGGGTGATGTGATGCGATTAGACACCATGGAGTGGAGATGTGAGGTGAGTCGACACTTTTTTGGGTGATGTGATGCGACTAGACACCATGGAGTGGAGATGTGAGGTGAGTCGACACTTTTTTGGGTGATGTGATGCGAGTAGACACCATGGAGTGGAGATGTGAGGTGAGTCGACACTTTTTTGGGTGATGTGATGCGACTAGACACCATGGAGTGGAGATGTGAGGTGAGTCGACACTTTTTTGGGTGATTTGATGCGAGTAGACACCATGGAGTGGAGATGTGAGGTGAGTCGACACTTTTTTGGGTGATTTGATGCGAGTAGACACCATGGAGTGGAGATGTGAGGTGAGTCGACACTTTTTTGGGTGATGTGATGCGACTAGACACCATGGAGTGGAGATGTGAGGTGAGTCGACACTTTTTTGGGTGATGTGATGCGAGTAGACACCATGGAGTGGAGATGTGAGGTGAGTCGACACTTTTTTGGGTGATGTGATGCGACTAGACACCATGGAGTGGAGATGTGAGGTGAGTCGACACTTTTTTGGGTGATTTGATGCGAGTAGACACCATGGAGTGGAGATGTGAGGTGAGTCGACACTTTTTTGGGTGATTTGATGCGACTAGACACCATGGAGTGGAGATGTGAGGTGAGTCGACACTTTTTTGGGTGATGTGATGCGACTAGACACCATGGAGTGGAGATGTGAGGTGAGTCGACACTTTTTTGGGTGATGTGATGCGACTAGACACCATGGAGTGGAGATGTGAGGTGAGTCGACACTTTTTTGGGTGATTTGATGCGAGTAGACACCATGGAGTGGAGATGTGAGGTGAGTCGACACGTTTTTGGGTGATTTGATGCGAGTAGACACCATGGAGTGGAGATGTGAGGTGAGTCGACACTTTTTTGGGTGATTTGATGCGAGTAGACACCATGGAGTGGAGATGTGAGGTGAGTCGACACTTTTTTGGGTGATGTGATGCGACAGACACCATGGAGTGGAGATGTGAGGTGAGTCGACACTTTTTTGGGTGATGTGATGCGACTAGACACCATGGAGTGGAGATGTGAGGTGAGTCGACACGTTTTTGGGTGATTTGATGCGAGTAGACACCATGGAGTGGAGATGTGAGGTGAGTCGACACTTTTTTGGGTGATTTGATGCGAGTAGACACCATGGAGTGGAGATGTGAGGTGAGTCGACACTTTTTTGGGTGATGTAATGCGACTAGACACCATGGAGTGGAGATGTGAGGTGAGTCGACACTTTTTTGGGTGATTTGATGCGAGTAGACACCATGGAGTGGAGATGTGAGGTGAGTCGACACTTTTTTGGGTGATTTGATGCGAGTAGACACCATGGAGTGGAGATGTGAGGTGAGTCGACACTTTTTTGGGTGATTTGATGCGAGTAGACACCATGGAGTGGAGATGTGAGGTGAGTCGACACTTTTTTGGGTGATGTGATGCGACTAGACACCATGGAGTGGAGATGTGAGGTGAGTCGACACTTTTTTGGGTGATGTGATGCGACTAGACACCATGGAGTGGAGATGTGAGGTGAGTCGATACTTTTTTGGGTGATTTGATGCGAGTAGACACCATGGAGTGGAGATGTGAGGTGAGTCCACACTTTTTTGGGTGATGTGATGCGACTAGACACCATGGAGTGGAGATGTGAGGTGAGTCGACACTTTTTTGGGTGATGTGATGCGAGTAGACACCATGGAGTGGAGATGTGAGGTGAGTCGACACTTTTTTGGGTGATGTGATGCGACTAGACACCATGGAGTGGAGATGTGAGGTGAGTCGACACTTTTTTGGGTGATTTGATGCGAGTAGACACCATGGAGTGGAGATGTGAGGTGAGTCGACACTTTTTTGGGTGATTTGATGCGAGTAGACACCATGGAGTGGAGATGTGAGGTGAGTCGACACTTTTTTGGGTGATGTGATGCGACTAGACACCATGGAGTGGAGATGTGAGGTGAGTCGACACTTTTTTGGGTGATTTGATGCGAGTAGACACCATGGAGTGGAGATGTGAGGTGAGTCGACACGTTTTTGGGTGATTTGATGCGAGTAGACACCATGGAGTGGAGATGTGAGGTGAGTCGACACTTTTTTGGTGGATTTGATGCGAGTAGACACCATGGAGTGGAGATGTGAGGTGAGTCGACACGTTTTTTGGTGATTTGATGCGAGTAGACACCATGGAGTGGAGATGTGAGGTGAGTCGACACTTTTTTGGGTGATGTGATGCGACTAGACACCATGGAGTGGAGATGTGAGGTGAGTCGACACTTTTTTGGGTGATTTGATGCGAGTAGACACCATGGAGTGGAGATGTGAGGTGAGTCGACACGTTTTTTGGGTGATTTGATGCGAGTAGACACCATGGAGTGGAGATGTGAGGTGAGTCGACACTTTTTTTGGTGATTTGATGCGAGTAGACACCATGGAGTGGAGATGTGAGGTGAGTCGACACTTTTTTGGGTGATTTGATGCGAGTAGACACCATGGAGTGGAGATGTGAGGTGAGTCGACACTTTTTTGGGTGATGTGATGCGACTAGACACCATGGAGTGGAGATGTGAGGTGAGTCGACACTTTTTTGGGTGATTTGATGCGAGTAGACACCATGGAGTGGAGATGTGAGGTGAGTCGACACTTTTTTGGGTGATTTGATGCGAGTAGACACCATGGAGTGGAGATGTGAGGTGAGTCGACACTTTTTTGGGTGATGTGATGCGACTAGACACCATGGAGTGGAGATGTGAGGTGAGTCGACACTTTCTTGGGTGATTTGATGCGAGTAGACACCATGGAGTGGAGATGTGAGGTGAGTCGACACTTTTTTGGGTGATTTGATGCGACTAGACACCATGGAGTGGAGATGTGAGGTGAGTCGACACACTTTTTTGGGTGATTTGATGCGAGTAGACACCATGGAGTGGAGATGTGAGGTGAATCGACACTTTTTGGGTGATGTGATGCGACTAGACACCATGGAGTGGAGATGTGAGGTGAGTCGACACTTTTCTGGGTGATGTGATGCGAGTAGACACCATGGAGTGGAGATGTGAGGTGAGTCGACACTTTTTTGGGTGATGTGATTCGACTAGACACCATGGAGTGGAGATGTGAGGTGAGTCGACACTTTTTTGGGTGATTTGATGCGAGTAGACACCATGGAGTGGAGATGTGAGGTGAGGTCGACACTTTTTTGGGTGATGTGATGCGACTAGACACCATGGAGTGGAGATGTGAGGTGAGTCGACACTTTTTTGGGTGATGTGATGCGACTAGACACCATGGAGTGGAGATGTGAGGTGAGTCGACACTTTTTTGGGTGATTTGATGCGAGTAGATACCATGGAGTGGAGATGTGAGGTGAGTCGACACTTTTTTGGGTGATTTGATGCGAGTAGACACCATGGAGTGGAGATGTGAGGTGAGTCGACACTTTTTTTGGGTGATGTGATGCGACGAGACACCATGGAGTGGAGATGTGAGGTGAGTCGACACTTTTTTGGGTGATTTGATGCGAGTAGACACCATGGAGTGGAGATGTGAGGTGAGTCGACACTTTTTGGGTGATTTGATGCGAGTAGACACCATGGAGTGGAGATGTGAGGTGAGTCGACACTTTTTTGGGTGATTTGATGCGGGTAGACACCATGGAGTGGAGATGTGAGGTGAGTCGACACTTTTTTGGGTGATGTGATGCTACTAGACACCATGGAGTGGAGATGTGAGGTGAGTCGACACTTTTTTGGGTGATGTGATGCGACTAGACACCATGGAGTGGAGATGTGAGGTGAGTCGACACTTTTTTGGGTGATTTGATGCGAGTAGACACCATGGAGTGGAGATGTGAGGTGAGTCGACACTTTTTTGGGTGATGTGATGCGACTAGACACCATGGAGTGGAGATGTGAGGTGAGTCGACACTTTTTTGGGTGATTGATGCGAGTAGACACCATGGAGTGGAGATGTGAGGTGAGTCGACACTTTTTTGGTGATTTGATGCGAGTAGACACCATGGAGTGGAGATGTGAGGTGAGTCGACACTTTTTTGGGTGATTTGATGCAAGTAGACACCATGGAGTGGAGATGTGAGGTGAGTCGACACTTTTTTGGGTGATTTGATGCGAGTAGACACCATGGAGTGGAGATGTGAGGTGGGTCGACACTTTTTTGGGTGATGTGATGCGACTAGACACCATGGAGTGGAGATGTGAGGTGAGTCGACACTTTTTTGGGTGATTTGATGCGAGTAGACACCATGGAGTGGAGATGTGAGGTGAGTCGACACGTTTTTGGGTGATTTGATGCGAGTAGACCCATGGAGTGGAGATGTGAGGTGAGTCGACACTTTTTTCGGTGATTTGATGCGGGTAGACACCATGGAGTGGAGATGTGAGGTGAGTCGACACTTTTTTGGGTGATGCGATGCGACTAGACACCATGGAGTGGAGATGTGAGGTGATTCGACACTTTTTTGGGTGATGTGATGCGACTACACACCATGGAGTGGAGATGTGAGGTGAGTCGACACTTTTTTGGGTGATTTGATGCGAGTAGACACCATGGAGTGGAGATGTGAGGTGAGTCGACACTTTTTTGTGTGATGTGATGCGACTAGACACCATGGAGTGGAGATGTGAGGTGAGTCGACACTTTTTTGGGTGATGTTGATGCGAGTAGACACCATGGAGTGGAGATGTGAGGTGAGTCGACACTTTTTTGGGTGATTTGATGCGAGTAGACACCATGGAGTGGAGATGTGAGGTGAGTCGACACTTTTTTGGGTGATTTGATGCGAGTAGACACCATGGAGTGGAGATGTGAGGTGAGTCGACACTTTTTTGGTGATGTGATCGACTAGACACCATGGAGTGGAGATGTGAGGTGAGTCGACACTTTTTTGGGTGATGTGATGCGAGTAGACACCATGGAGTGGAGATGTGAGGTGAGTCGACACTTTTTTGGGTGATTTGATTCGAGTAGACACCATGGAGTGGAGATGTGAGGTGAGTCGACACTTTTTTGGGTGATTTGATGCAAGTAGACACCATGGAGTGGAGATGTGAGGTGAGTCGACACTTTTTGGGTGATGTGATGTGATGCTAGACACCATGGAGTGGAGATGTGAGGTGATTCGACACTTTTTTGGGTGATGTGATGCGACTAGACACCATGGAGTGGAGATGTGAGGTGAGTCGACACTTTTTTGGGTGATTTGATGCAAGTAGACACCATGGAGTGGAGATGTGAGGTGAGTCGACACTTTTTTGGGTGATTTGATGCGACTAGACACCATGGAGTGGAGATGTGAGGTGAGTCGACACTTTTTTGGGTGATGTGATGCGACTAGACACCATGGAGTGGAGATGTGAGGTGAGTCGACACTTTTTTTGGTGATTTGATGTTCGAGTAGACACCATGGAGTGGAGATGTGAGGTGAGTCGACACGTTTTTGGGTGATTTGATGCGAGTAGACACCATGGAGTGGAGATGTGAGGTGAGTCGACACTTTTTTGGGTGATTTGATGCGAGTAGACACCATGGAGTGGAGGTCACCATGGAGTAGACACCAAGCTTTGCACGGCAGCTGGTTGGGCCGAAGGTCCTTGGCCTGGGGGTGCTCTTCTGCAGCCGGCACAGAAAGAAGGTTAGCGGACAAACCTTCAACCAAAAGCACATTCCCAGCCCCACAAGCCTCCCATTGGCTCCCATTACCTTGGCATTCCCAACACCAATCACAAGGAGCAAAGTGCTTGAAGCGGCAGCCACAAACTTAATCTTTCCAGGGGGCTTTACCTCGTCAAGCAAATCTGCCCGTGGGGTCATGTGACTTGTGCAACCTGAATCTATCACCCTGTGAGTGAGGGTGCATCACAACCTTCCCAACTGAGCCCACATCACCCTCACCTCCCTTTCACCTCCTCAACCATGAGGAACATCCCATGGTTGGCTTTACCTTGTGCACCTGAACCTTGTGCACCTGAAACTTGCACAGCACCACCTCGTGCACGTTCACCACTTGGCGGCTTCATGCCTGGAGGCGCCCATCCCTCAGGCCGGCTGAAACACTTGAACCATGGGTGTCCAGCCTTCTTGCAGTACCAGCAGGCACCCTCCATTCGAGTGCTCTCCCTGCCACCAGAGCTCCCATGCCCCTCGTTGTAATCACCTTGGCCTCTCCCTCTGCCAAAGCCTCTCCCACAGCCTCGGCCTCTCTCTCCCCCTCTTCCTCTGCTGCCTCCTGCAGCTCCATACACCTCATCAGTTTTGTTGGCAGCACCACCACCCGTGTGGCGCCTGCGGAAGTCCTCCTGCAGAATCTGCTGCCGTAGCCACTCAGGTGTCCACTGGTCCTGCCGAGTGTTGAGGGTGGGGATGAGTTGTCCCACGAGTTGTCGAGCACCGAGATGATCTTGGTGCACTGCTGCATCTGCGACACATTGCTGCCCGCCGCTGCCATCCTCGCATAGGTGTCCTTTATCTTGTCAGGACCGGGCTTCACATCATCGCCTGGTCGCATGGAGAGGGCAGCTAGCTCCTTCTCCACACAATCACCATCGGCAGCGTGTTGGGCTGAATCACGTCACGCAGTAGCTTCCACGCCTTTGGTCCGGAATCATCCAACTCCACCAAATCCTTGATTGTGTTGGAACATGTCGTTGTTGACCGATTGAAGGATAAGTCGTACAGCACCACGCTCTTCTCAATCCACCGATCGCGGGCGTCGCCTTCCTCCAGCATCTTCTCTTCTCCCATCGCAAGTTTCAGCAGATTGTAGCGCTTAAACGCACTCCGCATCCGCCTGGCTCCATTCCTCATAGTTGAGCCATCCAATGCCTCGATCTTGGATGGTGGCGGCTCATTCCTCTTCTCAACTGCATCTCCACTCCCTTGACTCATTTTCCTCTGCTCCCAACCACAGGTTTCAGCTCCCCCTTGCTTTCCACACCGAAGTCCCACAATAGTCTCACAAGTGTCGGCGCCAACGAAATTTCGGCAGAGTTTCCCCTTAGCGGAAGTCACATGCAACCTCCAGAACTCCACTTAGGCACGCCCACAGGCCTGGTGGGTCCAGGAGGGTCTTCACACCTCATTAGACTCTACACAAAGTCCTTAATCAGCTCTGTTACCACTTTTTAGAGACTAAGGACGGAGTCTATGAGATTAAGGGACGATATCTCAAAATCGTCAACTATAATTCTGGACAGAAAAGTCGTCGTCACAAGAAACGTCGTCGACGAAAGGTCCACTGTTATAATGTTTTGAAACTCGAATATACTTTAG
>CANJKZ010000259.1:7500-295000 GCA_947471745.1 Closterium sp. Naga37s-1
TAAACCCTAAACCCTAAACCCTAAACCCTAAACCCTAAACCCTAAACCCTAAACCCTAAACCCTAAACCCTAAACCCTAAACCCTAAACCCTAAACCCTAAACCCTAAACCCTAAACCCTAAACCCTAACCCTAAACCCTAAACCCTAAACCCTAAACCCTAAACCCTATAAACCCTAAACCCTAAACCCTAAACCCTAAACCCTAAACCCTAAACCCTAAACCCTAAACCCTAAACCCTATAAACCCTAAACCCTAAACCCTAAACCCTAAACCCTAAACCCTAAACCCTAAACCCTAAACCGCTTCTCCTTGCCTGCCACTATTGCTCTACGCCGCCTGCTTCTGCCCTACCTGTTCCCCGAGCTGTCAGCCTTTGCCACGGTAGAGGACCTTGTTTCCCACCTACGCGCTAGCGATGCTCTCTACCGTGCTATCGACCCTGCTGAGATCCTTGACAGGAACCCGCCCCCGATATTCATCACCCTCTACTTCATAGTCACTCGCCTCCCTGACTCTCTTCGCTCTGTCAGGGACCACTTTTTCTCAATTGACCCCACTTCCCTCACTGTTGACCTACTCGAGGAGCAACTCCTCGCAGCTGAGACTAGTGCAGTTGCTGTAGGTGCTACTCGTGGCAATCCGCGCACGCCCTTCTTTAAGGGGTGCTCCCCCTCCCCCCTTGCCCCCTCCTACGCATCTGCTGCTGCTGCAGACGTCCTTGGTGCTGAGGATGTCAGAGCTGCTTCTACTAGTGCGAAGCGCCGCAGCAGTAAGGGCAAGGGTGGCAGGGGTGGTGGAGGGGGCAGCGGGAGTGGTGGTGGGGGCAGCAGTGGAGGTAGTGGAGGCGGTGGAGGTGGTGGCGGTGGAGGTGGTGGCGGTGGTGGGACTGGTGGCGGGGGTGGGGGCTCTGGTGGCGGCGGTGGAGGCAGCGGTGGGAGTGGCGGCAGTGGCGGCAGTGGGACTGGTGGCGGTAGGACTGGATCTCGGCGTGGAGGTTCCGGAGGTGGCCAACGGCAGCAACAGCAGCGTCGGAGCGAGACCCAGTCGCCCCAGCAGCTTCATGAGTGGTTGTTTCAGCGTGGGACGTCTAGGGGTAGTGATAGCTGCCCGTATGTCATTCGCACGGGTGGCCGTGCTGGTCAGACATGCGGGAGACTTCACACTCAGCACCGCTGCTTCTCCCGGCTCGACGATGCTTCGCGTGCTGAGTTTGGTGACGAGGTCAAGCTCCCTCGCTGGGCGGATTTTCTTTGGTCTGGAGTTGCTATCTTTGACCTAGACTTTGATGTTATCCTTTCTGCTATGTATGCTTTGTCTGTTAGTGCTGAGGGTGACTATTACCGGTGTGTGCCACCTGACCCCGGTATAGCGGCTGCTGCTCTAGGTGCTAGTGAGTCTGGTACTCTCCCTGGTACTGCGCCTGCTCAGGCCTCGCACACCTTCACGCTGGACTCAGGTGCCTCACGCTGTTTCTATCGTGACAGCACCACTCTCACTCCTCTCCCTGCACCTGTCCCGGTCCGACTGGCTGACCCCTCCGGGGGCCCGATCGTTGCCCGTTCCTCCACTGTCTTCCCGTGTCCGGTGGTTCCGTCCGGCTCACTGTCAGGTCTTCACCTCCCCTCGTTCTCTACAAAATTGGTGAGTACCGCTGCCCTCCAGGATGCGATGGTCACTACCACCACTCCTGGGGGTCAGCCTGTGTCGATCTGCACGTGTACACGGACGGGTCGTCACCTGGCCACGTTCACTCGTCGGCCAGGGTTGAGTCTGTACACACTGGCTACCGAGCCTCCTCAGATAGCTGCATCTGCTCAGGTGTCCGCGTCAGGTCAGGTACCACCCCCTTGCTCGTGTCGCCTCCTGTCGCACTAGACTCTTCTGTGGCACCGCCGCCTGGGTCACCCCTCCCTGCCACGCCTTCGTGGCATGCACTCCCGTCTCCTTATCTCTGGTCTTCCCAGGTCTCTGCCTCCGCTCCCGCCCTCGCCTGCCCCGCCCTGCCTTCCTTGCGTCGAGGGGCGGCAGCGCGCCGCTCCTCACACCTCCTCGTTTCCTCCGAGGACTGCTCCCCTGCAAACGCTCCACATGGATGTGTGGGGCCCAGCCCGCGTCACTGGATAGGGCCGCGAGCGCTACTTTCTGATGGTTGTTGACGACTACACGCGGTACACCACGGTCTTCCCCTTGCGCAGCAAGGGTCAAGTCGTTGATGTCTTGATCCCTTGGATCCGCGCAGTCCGTCTCCAGCTCCGCGAGCGGTTCCGTGCGGACCTTCCTGTCCTGTGTCTGCACTCTGACAGAGGTGGTGAGTTCTCCTCCGACCTCCTGCGGAACTTTTGTCGTGGGGAGGGCATCCTCCAGTCGTTCACGCTTCCGGACTCCCCTCAGCAAAATGGGATTGCTGAGCGCCGTATTGGCTTAGTCATGGAGGTTGCTCGTACCTCCATGATCCATGCGGCTGCTCCCCATTTTCTGTGGCCGTTTGCGGTCCGGTATGCTGCGCATCAGCTCAGCCTCTGGCCCCGTGTCTCCTTGCCGGAGACCTCGCCCACACTGCGTTGGACGGGGAAGGTTGGCGATGCGTCAGTGTTCTGGGTCTGGGGTTCTTGAGCCTTTGTCCGCGATACGTCCGCGGACAAGCTCTCCGCCCGCGCCATTCCCTGCGTCTTCCTTGGCTTTGTCCCTGACGCGCCTGGCTGGCAGTTTTACCACCCTACCTCGCGCCATGTCCTCCCCTCTCAGGAAGTCACGTTTGACAAGTCGGTTCCCTTTTACCGTCTCTTCCCCTACCGCTCTGCCCCTCTCCCTCCCCCGCCGCTCTTCCTTGCTCCAGGTCCCCCTCCGGTAGACCCCCTCCCTCCTCAGGGTCCTGCTCCCTCAGGTGTCTCTCAGGTAGACCCACCCCCTAGTGTTGTGCCTGATGAGGTAGCTGTAGATTCAGGTGTTGCTAGAGGTACTGCGTCTGGGGGTGCTGAGCCGGGGGGTGCTGAGCCTGGGGGTGCTGAGACTGGGGGTGCTGAGCCTGGGGGTACTGAGACTGGGGTTGCTGAGCCTGGGGGTGCTGAGACTAGGGGTTTTGAGCCTGGGGGTGCTGAGCCTGTGGGTGTTGAGCTTGCGGGTGCTGAGTCGGAGGGTGCGGAGTCTGGGGGTGCTGAGCCTCAGGGTGCTGCTTCGTCTGGAGGTTCTGCTGGTGCTTCGCCGAGACTGTCTCCGCAGCAGCTGCGTGAGTGGCTTGATCGGCGCGCACGCCTTTGGAGTGGAGTTACCGGAGCTGGAGGTGCTGGAGCCGCTGGAGCTGGAGGTGCTAGAGTTACTGCTGGAGCTGGTGTTCCTGGAGGTACTGCAGCTACTGGTCCTGGAGGTGCTCGTACCCGGGGTACTGGAGCTGACGGGACTGGTGGTGTTGGGGGCGCTGGAGCTGGAGGCCCTACGGAGTCTGGAGCTGCTGGAGCTAGACGCTCTGACGCTGGTGGCGCTGGAGCTGGAGGAGCTAGAGTTGGAGGCACTGGCGCGGGAGGCGCTAGAGCTGGAGTTGCTGGAGCTGTTGACCCTGGAGGCACTGTGCGGCCGCGACCGTACTTCGTTCCCCTGCTTCAGCAGGTTCTTGGTGTCCCGTCTTCTACTGGCCTTACTCCTCCCTTACTGTGTCCACCGCCTGACCAGTCGCAGCCGTCGTTACCGCCAGCCTCCCCACTACCTGCTCCCTCTCCTTACACTGAGCAGACCAGCAGTCTTATGGAGCGTCGTGAGCCTGCGTCTCCTCCTGCCTCCCCTGTTCGCACTGGTCGTCGCGTTCCTCGTCCGCGTCCTCCTCCTGTCCCGGGCACACACGCTATGATACTTCGTCCTTCCTTTGTTCCACTGCGCGTTCCTCTGCCTGCTCATCCTGAGTCCTCTCTTCCTGAGGTCCCTGACCCTGAGTCTGACCGCGCTCGTGCTACCAGTCCACTGTCTCTCGTCTCCTCGCCACTGCTGACACTGACCCTTCCTTTGAGTCTGCTGCTGCATCTGCCCTCATTGCTGAGCTGCTTGACTTTGATGCTGCTTGTCGTCTAGACTACGCCACTGCTCTTGTTGCTGAGTCTGAGTCTGCCAGTCCTCCATCCGTCGAGGGTGAGTGTGCTCTTGGCACGGACGTCCTTGAGGACAGGCAGGAGGACTTTGAGTGTCTTGCAGCTGCTGTACCTCGTTTCGCTTCCATGCTGCTTGCCCCTGAGGGAGACCCAGATGCACCAGACATCCCGACCCCGCGCTCTTACGCAGAGGCGATTACGGGTCCTTACTCCTCTCAGTGGCAGGCAGCCATGGATGCCGAGATGGCATCCTGGAAGTCCACAGGCACCTACGTCGACGAGGTTCCCCCACCTGGGGCAAACATAGTTGATGGCATGTGGATTTTTAGGGTGAAGCAACCGCCGGGTTCTCCGCCTGCCTTCAAGGCGCGTTACGTTGCTCGAGGCTTCAGTCAGTGACAGGGGGTTGACTACTTCCAGACCTTCTCCCCCACCCCGAAGATGACTAATCTTCGGGTGTTGCTGCACATCGCTGCTCAGCGTGACTACGAGTTGCACTCTCTGAACTTCAGCACAACTTTCCCGCAGGGCAGCCTGCACGAGGAGATCTGGCTGCGCCGCCCACCCGGCTTCACTGGGTCGTTTCCTGCAGGTACCCAATGGAGCCTCCGTCGGCCTGTCTACAATCTCCGCCAGGCGCCTCGTGAGTGGCACGACACACTGAGGACTACACTTGCGGCTCTTGGGTTTACTCCTTCTACTGCTGACCCATCGCTGTTTCTACGCACCGACACCTCGCTACCGCCGTTCTACGTCCTCGTCTGGAGTTACTGCTGGAGCTGGTGTTCCTGGAGGTACTGCAGCTACTGGTCCTGGAGGTGCTCGTACCCGGGGTACTGGAGCTGACGGGACTGGTGGTGTTGGGGGCGCTGGAGCTGGAGGCCCTACGGAGTCTGGAGCTGCTGGAGCTAGACGCTCTGACGCTGGTGGCGCTGGAGCTGGAGGAGCTAGAGTTGGAGGCACTGGCGCGGGAGGCGCTAGAGCTGGAGTTGCTGGAGCTGTTGACCCTGGAGGCACTGTGCGGCCGCGACCGTACTTCGTTCCCCTGCTTCAGCAGGTTCTTGGTGTCCCGTCTTCTACTGGCCTTACTCCTCCCTTACTGTGTCCACCGCCTGACCAGTCGCAGCCGTCGTTACCGCCAGCCTCCCCACTACGTGCTCCCTCTCCTTACACTGAGCAGACCGGCAGTCTTATGGAGCGTCGTGAGCCTGCGTCTCCTCCTGCCTCCCCTGTTCGCACTGGTCGTCGCGTTCCTCGTCCGCGTCCTCCTCCTGTCCCGGGCACACACGCTATGATACTTCGTCCTTCCTCTGTTCCACTGCGCGTTCCTCTGCCTGCTCATCCTGAGTCCTCTCTTCCTGAGGTCCCTGACCCTGAGTCTGACCGCGCTCGTGCTACCAGTCCACTGTCTCTCGTCTCCTCGCCACTGCTGACACTGACCCTTCCTTTGAGTCTGCTGCTGCATCTGCCCTCATTGCTGAGCTGCTTGACTTTGATGCTGCTTGTCGTCTAGACTACGCCACTGCTCTTGTTGCTGAGTCTGAGTCTGCCAGTCCTCCGTCCGTCGAGGGTGAGTGTGCTCTTGGCACGGACGTCCTTGAGGACAGGCAGGAGGACTTTGAGTGTCTTGCAGCTGCTGTACCTCGTTTCGCTTCCATGCTGCTTGCCCCTGAGGGAGACCCAGATGCACCAGACATCCCGACCCCGCGCTCTTACGCAGAGGCGATTACGGGTCCTTACTCCTCTCAGTGGCAGGCAGCCATGGATGCCGAGATGGCATCCTGGAAGTCCACAGGCACCTACGTCGACGAGGTTCCCCCACCTGGGGCAAACATAGTTGATGGCATGTGGATTTTTAGGGTGAAGCAACCGCCGGGTTCTCCGCCTGCCTTCAAGGCGCGTTACGTTGCTCGAGGCTTCAGTCAGTGACAGGGGGTTGACTACTTCCAGACCTTCTCCCCCACCCCGAAGATGACTAATCTTCGGGTGTTGCTGCACATCGCTGCTCAGCGTGACTACGAGTTGCACTCTCTGGACTTCAGCACAACTTTCCCGCAGGGCAGCCTGCACGAGGAGATCTGGCTGCGCCGCCCACCCGGCTTCACTGGGTCGTTTCCTGCAGGTACCCAATGGAGCCTCCGTCGGCCTGTCTACAATCTCCGCCAGGCGCCTCGTGAGTGGCACGACACACTGAGGACTACACTTGCGGCTCTTGGGTTTACTCCTTCTACTGCTGACCCATCGCTGTTTCTACGCACCGACACCTCGCTACCGCCGTTCTACGTCCTCGTCTACGTCGACGACCTCGTCTTTGCCACTGCTGACAGTGAGGCACTAACCCTTGTGAAGTCAGAGCTGCAGAAGAGACACACCTGCACTGACCTGGGTGAACTGCGCAGCTATCTTGGCTTGCAGATCACCCGGGACAGAGCACGGCGCACCATCACCCTGACTCAGTCACACATGGTGCACCAGGTTCTTCAGCACTTCGGCTTCCAGTTCTCCTCGCCACAGCCCACTCCTCTGTCTACCAGCCACTCGCTCTCAGATCCACCTTCGGACGAGTCCGTAGAGCCGAGTGGTCCGTACCCAGAGCTTATGGGTTGCCTCATGTACCTGATGACGTACACACGACCTGACCTCGCGTACCCTCTCAGCCTTTTGGCTTGCTACGTGGCTCCCGGTAGGCACCAAAAGGTGCACTGGGATGCTGCGAAGAGGGTACTGCGTTACCTGTGCAGTACGTCGGGCATGGGGCTCGTGCTTGGAGGACGGGGTCCAGTTGTCCTCACTGGTCACGCAGACGCTTCTTGGGTTGATGACTCAGCTACGCAGCGGTCGTCTCAGGGTTACACCTTCAGCCTTGGTTCCGGCTCTGTTTCCTGGCGGTCTACCTTTCGTCTTCGGTTCTCAGCTCCAGTTGTGAGGCTGAGATCTACGCAGGGGCCATGGCTGCACAGGAGCTACGCTGGCTCACCTACCTGCTGACTGACTTGGGAGAGCAGCCTCGTTCGCCTCCAGCTCTGTACGTAGACAACAAGGCCATGATTGCCTTGTGTCAGGAGCACAGACTGGAGCACAGAACGAAGCACATCGCTCTGCGATACTTCCTTACTCAAGAGTTGCAGCAGCGTGGCCAGCTTCGTCTTGCGTACGTGGCCACTAGGGCCAACACTGCTGATATATTCACCAAGGCACTTCCGCCTGGTGATCATCAGCACTTCTCTACTGTGTTAGGTGTTGTGCCTACTTTGCCTCACTTGCTTACTACGTAACTTTGCTTGTACTGTGATCTCTATATATACCTGCATGCTTGCACTTGCTAGGGTATGATCACTGTATTGTTTGTTCTCTTTTATATTACTCTGCATGTGAACTGGCCTTATGGCCCTTTGCTTGTGCTCGGACTGTGTGGTGACTTTGTGATCCACCCTGAGCTTGCTTTGCTTTTCTTGACTGGTCTTGTGACCACTTGTTCTCCCCCACTTTGCCTATGGGGGTGTGTCAAACTTATATATAGCTTACATTGTGAAGGTTGTAGTGGGGTAGCCCATAAGGGGTACAACCCAATTAGGGTTAGTACTTGTACCCAACTCTTTGCTAGTTCATTCATTCTCGTTCATTATTCTGACAGACTACACACATTACACCACTGTTTTCCCCTTACGGCGCAAGGTGGACGTCAGCGGTGTTTTGATCCCCCGGATCCGTGCTACTCGTCGCCAGCTACGCGAGCGGTTCAGTCGGGACTTCCTAGTCCTGCGTCTGCACTCTGACAGGGGCGGTGAGTTCTCTTCCGACCTCCTTGCGGAGTTCTGTCGAGACGAGGGCATCGTCCAGTCGTTCACGCTTCCAGCCTCTTCTGAGCAAAATTGGATTGCTGAGCGTCGCATTGGCTTGATCATGGAGGTTGCTCGTACCTCCATGATCCATGTGGCTGCTCCCCATTTTCTGTGGCCGTTTGCGGTCCGATACGCTGCGCATCAGCTCAACCTCTGGCCCCGTGTCTCTGAGCCAGAGACCTCGCCCACACTCCGGTGGACAGGGAAGGTTGGCGATGCGTCTGTGATTCGGGTCTGGGGCGCACTCTCCCTTGTTCGCGATGCCAAAGCGAGCAAGCTCTCCTCTCGCACTCTCCGCTGCGTCTTCCTTGGCTTCCCCACCAACGCCCCGCCGTGGCAGTTCTACCACCCGCGCGAGCGTCGAGTCTTCTCCTCCCAGGACGTCACCTTTGACGAGTCTGTCTGTTTCTACAGGCTACACCCGCACGCGTCCCACCCGGTCCCCCTAGCGCCTCTCTTCTTGGTACCAGCCCCCCCCCCGGTAGACCCCTTCCCCCCACATGGTCGTGCTCCCTCAGGTGTGTCTCAGGTAGACCCACCCCCCTTGGTCAAGCCTTTGGAGATCTCTTCTGACTCCTCTGGCCCAGCTGAGGGGGGACCCTGCCGCTGACGACACGGCGGCCACTCGCCGCTCTCCACGCTTGGAGACCCCCCCCTGGTTTTCCGCCTCGGCCGTCTTTGCCGCCTCTGCAGCCTGCTGCTGTGGACTCTAGAGCTGAGACTGCTGGTGCTGAGCCTGGGGGTGCTGCGTCAGAGGGTGAGGGTTCTGGGGGTGCTGCGACTGGGGGTGCTGTGACTGGGGGTGCTGTGACTGGGGGTGCTGGTTCTGGGGGTGCTGCGACAGGGGGTGCTGGTTCTTGGGGTGCTGACTCTGGGGGTCCTGCGAGTCCTAGTGGCGGTGGAGCTATGGGTGACCCTGCTGGAGGTCCTAGAGCTGGACAGCCACCGCAGCCTGACCTACTTGAGATGCTCTCGCCGCAGGCGATTCGTGCATGGATCGTTCGGCGAGGCCGTCCTGGTGGTGGAGGGTACGGTCCTACTGGTGCTGGAGCTGCTGGCAGTGGAGATACTGGAGGTACTGCTGGTGCTGGAGATGCTGGACCTGCCGAAGCAGGTGGTACTGCTGGTGCTGGAGGTGCAAGAGGTGCTACTGGAGCTGCTAGCACTGGAGGTGCTGGAGGTACTGCTGGTGCTGGAGGCGCTGGAGCTGGAGGTACTGGAGGAACTAGAGGTGCTGGAGCTGCTGGTCCTGGAGGTGCTCGTACTAGAGGTACTGGAGCTGCCGGAGCAGGTGGTGCTGCTGGTGCTGGAGGTGCTGGAAGTGCTACTGGAGCTACTGGCACTAGAGGTGCTGGAGGTACTACTGGTGCTAGAGGTCCTGGCGCTGCCGGAGCTAGTGGTTCTGCTGGTGCTGGAGGTGCTGGAGGTGCTGTTGGAGCTGCTGGAGCTGGAGGTGCTGGTGCTGCTGGTGCTGGAGGAGCTGGAGCTGCTGGTACTGCCTTGCGCAGACCGTTTTTCTACCCGCAGCCGCAGTCGTCCCTGCCGCCGCCTGACTCGGTCCTTCGCCAGGTTCTTAGTCTCCCGTCTTCCAGTGGCCTCCCTCTACCCCTCCTGTGTCCACCGACAGACCAGTCTCAGCCACAGCTACTGCCTGGCTCCCCGCTGCCTGCGCCTACTCCTCACACTGAGGTGACTGAGTCCCTAACTGAGCGTCGTGAGCCTGAGACTCGTGCTTCCACACCTCATCGTGCTCGTCGTGTCGCCCGTCCTCGTCCTCCTGCTGTCCCAGGCACTCACGGTATGGCACTTCGTCCTTCCTCTATTCCACAGCGTGTTGTCCTGCCTGGGCCTCTCGCGTCCTCTCTTCTGCACGTTCCTGACCCTGAGTCCGACCTTGCTCATGCTGCCAGTCCTATTGTCACTCGTCTCCTCGCTACTGTCGTCACTGACCCTGACCTTGAGTCTACTGCAGCGTTTGCCCTAGTCACTGAGCTAGTCGACTTTGCAGCTAGGATTCGTCTTGACTACGTCGCGAGTCTTGTCTCTGAGTCTGAGTCTGTCTGTCCTCCGTCCGTCGGGGGTGAGTTTGCCCTTGGCAGTGATGTACTTGAGGACAGACAGTTTGAGCTTGAGTGTCTTGCGGTCGCTTTACCTCATTTCGCATCCATGCTGCTTTGCCCTGAGGGAGACCCGGATGTTCTTGACATCCCTACCCCGCGCTCTTGCGCTGAGGCGATCGCGGGTGAGTACTCCTCTCAGTGGCAGATAGCCATGGATGCAGAGATGGCTTCCTGGAAGTCCACAGGCACCTACGTCGACGAGGTTCCTCCTCCTGGGTTGAACATAGTCGATGGCATGTGGATTTTCAGAGTGAAGCGGCCGCCGGGTTCTCCGCCTGCCTTCAAGGCGCGGTGGAGGCAGCGGTGGGAGTGGCGGCAGTGGAGCCAGCGGTGGGACTGGTGGCGGTAGGACTGGATCTCGGCGTGGAGGTTCCGGAGGTGGCCAACGGCAGCAACAGCAGCGTCGGAGCGAGACCCAGTCGCCCCAGCAGCTTCATGAGTGGTTGTTTCAGCGTGGGACGTCTAGGGGTAGTGATAGCTGCCCGTATGTCATTCGCACGGGTGGCCGTGCTGGTCAGACATGCGGGAGACTTCACACTCAGCACCGCTGCTTCTCCCGGCTCGACGATGCTTCGCGTGCTGAGTTTGGTGACGAGGTCAAGCTCCCTCGCTGGGCGGATTTTCTTTGGTCTGGAGTTGCTATCTTTGACCTAGACTTTGATGTTATCCTTTCTGCTATGTATGCTTTGTCTGTTAGTGCTGAGGGTGACTATTACCGGTGTGTGCCACCTGACCCCGGTATAGCGGCTGCTGCTCTAGGTGCTAGTGAGTCTGGTACTCTCCCTGGTACTGCGCCTGCTCAGGCCTCGCACACCTTCACGCTGGACTCAGGTGCCTCACGCTGTTTCTATCGTGACAGCACCACTCTCACTCCTCTCCCTGCACCTGTCCCGGTCCGACTGGCTGACCCCTCCGGGGGCCCGATCGTTGCCCGTTCCTCCACTGTCTTCCCGTGTCCGGTGGTTCCGTCCGGCTCACTGTCAGGTCTTCACCTCCCCTCGTTCTCTACAAAATTGGTGAGTACCGCTGCCCTCCAGGATGCGATGGTCACTACCACCACTCCTGGGGGTCAGCCTGTGTCGATCTGCACGTGTACACGGACGGGTCGTCACCTGGCCACGTTCACTCGTCGGCCAGGGTTGAGTCTGTACACACTGGCTACCGAGCCTCCTCAGATAGCTGCATCTGCTCAGGTGTCCGCGTCAGGTCAGGTACCACCCCCTTGCTCGTGTCGCCTCCTGTCGCACTAGACTCTTCTGTGGCACCGCCGCCTGGGTCACCCCTCCCTGCCACGCCTTCGTGGCATGCACTCCCGTCTCCTTATCTCTGGTCTTCCCAGGTCTCTGCCTCCGCTCCCGCCCTCGCCTGCCCCGCCCTGCCTTCCTTGCGTCGAGGGGCGGCAGCGCGCCGCTCCTCACACCTCCTCGTTTCCTCCGAGGACTGCTCCCCTGCAAACGCTCCACATGGATGTGTGGGGCCCAGCCCGCGTCACTGGATAGGGCCGCGAGCGCTACTTTCTGATGGTTGTTGACGACTACACGCGGTACACCACGGTCTTCCCCTTGCGCAGCAAGGGTCAAGTCGTTGATGTCTTGATCCCTTGGATCCGCGCAGTCCGTCTCCAGCTCCGCGAGCGGTTCCGTGCGGACCTTCCTGTCCTGTGTCTGCACTCTGACAGAGGTGGTGAGTTCTCCTCCGACCTCCTGCGGAACTTTTGTCGTGGGGAGGGCATCCTCCAGTCGTTCACGCTTCCGGACTCCCCTCAGCAAAATGGGATTGCTGAGCGCCGTATTGGCTTAGTCATGGAGGTTGCTCGTACCTCCATGATCCATGCGGCTGCTCCCCATTTTCTGTGGCCGTTTGCGGTCCGGTATGCTGCGCATCAGCTCAGCCTCTGGCCCCGTGTCTCCTTGCCGGAGACCTCGCCCACACTGCGTTGGACGGGGAAGGTTGGCGATGCGTCAGTGTTCTGGGTCTGGGGTTCTTGAGCCTTTGTCCGCGATACGTCCGCGGACAAGCTCTCCGCCCGCGCCATTCCCTGCGTCTTCCTTGGCTTTGTCCCTGACGCGCCTGGCTGGCAGTTTTACCACCCTACCTCGCGCCATGTCCTCCCCTCTCAGGAAGTCACGTTTGACAAGTCGGTTCCCTTTTACCGTCTCTTCCCCTACCGCTCTGCCCCTCTCCCTCCCCCGCCGCTCTTCCTTGCTCCAGGTCCCCCTCCGGTAGACCCCCTCCCTCCTCAGGGTCCTGCTCCCTCAGGTGTCTCTCAGGTAGACCCACCCCCTAGTGTTGTGCCTGATGAGGTAGCTGTAGATTCAGGTGTTGCTAGAGGTACTGCGTCTGGGGGTGCTGAGCCGGGGGGTGCTGAGCCTGGGGGTGCTGAGACTGGGGGTGCTGAGCCTGGGGGTACTGAGACTGGGGTTGCTGAGCCTGGGGGTGCTGAGACTAGGGGTTTTGAGCCTGGGGGTGCTGAGCCTGTGGGTGTTGAGCTTGCGGGTGCTGAGTCGGAGGGTGCGGAGTCTGGGGGTGCTGAGCCTCAGGGTGCTGCTTCGTCTGGAGGTTCTGCTGGTGCTTCGCCGAGACTGTCTCCGCAGCAGCTGCGTGAGTGGCTTGATCGGCGCGCACGCCTTTGGAGTGGAGTTACCGGAGCTGGAGGTGCTGGAGCCGCTGGAGCTGGAGGTGCTAGAGTTACTGCTGGAGCTGGTGTTCCTGGAGGTACTGCAGCTACTGGTCCTGGAGGTGCTCGTACCCGGGGTACTGGAGCTGACGGGACTGGTGGTGTTGGGGGCGCTGGAGCTGGAGGCCCTACGGAGTCTGGAGCTGCTGGAGCTAGACGCTCTGACGCTGGTGGCGCTGGAGCTGGAGGAGCTAGAGTTGGAGGCACTGGCGCGGGAGGCGCTAGAGCTGGAGTTGCTGGAGCTGTTGACCCTGGAGGCACTGTGCGGCCGCGACCGTACTTCGTTCCCCTGCTTCAGCAGGTTCTTGGTGTCCCGTCTTCTACTGGCCTTACTCCTCCCTTACTGTGTCCACCGCCTGACCAGTCGCAGCCGTCGTTACCGCCAGCCTCCCCACTACCTGCTCCCTCTCCTTACACTGAGCAGACCAGCAGTCTTATGGAGCGTCGTGAGCCTGCGTCTCCTCCTGCCTCCCCTGTTCGCACTGGTCGTCGCGTTCCTCGTCCGCGTCCTCCTCCTGTCCCGGGCACACACGCTATGATACTTCGTCCTTCCTTTGTTCCACTGCGCGTTCCTCTGCCTGCTCATCCTGAGTCCTCTCTTCCTGAGGTCCCTGACCCTGAGTCTGACCGCGCTCGTGCTACCAGTCCACTGTCTCTCGTCTCCTCGCCACTGCTGACACTGACCCTTCCTTTGAGTCTGCTGCTGCATCTGCCCTCATTGCTGAGCTGCTTGACTTTGATGCTGCTTGTCGTCTAGACTACGCCACTGCTCTTGTTGCTGAGTCTGAGTCTGCCAGTCCTCCATCCGTCGAGGGTGAGTGTGCTCTTGGCACGGACGTCCTTGAGGACAGGCAGGAGGACTTTGAGTGTCTTGCAGCTGCTGTACCTCGTTTCGCTTCCATGCTGCTTGCCCCTGAGGGAGACCCAGATGCACCAGACATCCCGACCCCGCGCTCTTACGCAGAGGCGATTACGGGTCCTTACTCCTCTCAGTGGCAGGCAGCCATGGATGCCGAGATGGCATCCTGGAAGTCCACAGGCACCTACGTCGACGAGGTTCCCCCACCTGGGGCAAACATAGTTGATGGCATGTGGATTTTTAGGGTGAAGCAACCGCCGGGTTCTCCGCCTGCCTTCAAGGCGCGTTACGTTGCTCGAGGCTTCAGTCAGTGACAGGGGGTTGACTACTTCCAGACCTTCTCCCCCACCCCGAAGATGACTAATCTTCGGGTGTTGCTGCACATCGCTGCTCAGCGTGACTACGAGTTGCACTCTCTGGACTTCAGCACAACTTTCCCGCAGGGCAGCCTGCACGAGGAGATCTGGCTGCGCCGCCCACCCGGCTTCACTGGGTCGTTTCCTGCAGGTACCCAATGGAGCCTCCGTCGGCCTGTCTACAATCTCCGCCAGGCGCCTCGTGAGTGGCACGACACACTGAGGACTACACTTGCGGCTCTTGGGTTTACTCCTTCTACTGCTGACCCATCGCTGTTTCTACGCACCGACACCTCGCTACCGCCGTTCTACGTCCTCGTCTACGTCGACGACCTCGTCTTTGCCACTGCTGACAGTGAGGCACTAACCCTTGTGAAGTCAGAGCTGCAGAAGAGACACACCTGCACTGACCTGGGTGAACTGCGCAGCTATCTTGGCTTGCAGATCACCCGGGACAGAGCACGGCGCACCATCACCCTGACTCAGTCACACATGGTGCACCAGGTTCTTCAGCACTTCGGCTTCCAGTTCTCCTCGCCACAGCCCACTCCTCTGTCTACCAGCCACTCGCTCTCAGATCCACCTTCGGACGAGTCCGTAGAGCCGAGTGGTCCGTACCCAGAGCTTATGGGTTGCCTCATGTACCTGATGACGTACACACGACCTGACCTCGCGTACCCTCTCAGCCTTTTGGCTTGCTACGTGGCTCCCGGTAGGCACCAAAAGGTGCACTGGGATGCTGCGAAGAGGGTACTGCGTTACCTGTGCAGTACGTCGGGCATGGGGCTCGTGCTTGGAGGACGGGGTCCAGTTGTCCTCACTGGTCACGCAGACGCTTCTTGGGTTGATGACTCAGCTACGCAGCGGTCGTCTCAGGGTTACACCTTCAGCCTTGGTTCCGGCTCTGTTTCCTGGCGGTCTACCTTTCGTCTTCGGTTCTCAGCTCCAGTTGTGAGGCTGAGATCTACGCAGGGGCCATGGCTGCACAGGAGCTACGCTGGCTCACCTACCTGCTGACTGACTTGGGAGAGCAGCCTCGTTCGCCTCCAGCTCTGTACGTAGACAACAAGGCCATGATTGCCTTGTGTCAGGAGCACAGACTGGAGCACAGAACGAAGCACATCGCTCTGCGATACTTCCTTACTCAAGAGTTGCAGCAGCGTGGCCAGCTTCGTCTTGCGTACGTGGCCACTAGGGCCAACACTGCTGATATATTCACCAAGGCACTTCCGCCTGGTGATCATCAGCACTTCTCTACTGTGTTAGGTGTTGTGCCTACTTTGCCTCACTTGCTTACTACGTAACTTTGCTTGTACTGTGATCTCTATATATACCTGCATGCTTGCACTTGCTAGGGTATGATCACTGTATTGTTTGTTCTCTTTTATATTACTCTGCATGTGAACTGGCCTTATGGCCCTTTGCTTGTGCTCGGACTGTGTGGTGACTTTGTGATCCACCCTGAGCTTGCTTTGCTTTTCTTGACTGGTCTTGTGACCACTTGTTCTCCCCCACTTTGCCTATGGGGGTGTGTCAAACTTATATATAGCTTACATTGTGAAGGTTGTAGTGGGGTAGCCCATAAGGGGTACAACCCAATTAGGGTTAGTACTTGTACCCAACTCTTTGCTAGTTCATTCATTCTCGTTCATTATTCTGACAGACTACACACATTACACCACTGTTTTCCCCTTACGGCGCAAGGTGGACGTCAGCGGTGTTTTGATCCCCCGGATCCGTGCTACTCGTCGCCAGCTACGCGAGCGGTTCAGTCGGGACTTCCTAGTCCTGCGTCTGCACTCTGACAGGGGCGGTGAGTTCTCTTCCGACCTCCTTGCGGAGTTCTGTCGAGACGAGGGCATCGTCCAGTCGTTCACGCTTCCAGCCTCTTCTGAGCAAAATTGGATTGCTGAGCGTCGCATTGGCTTGATCATGGAGGTTGCTCGTACCTCCATGATCCATGTGGCTGCTCCCCATTTTCTGTGGCCGTTTGCGGTCCGATACGCTGCGCATCAGCTCAACCTCTGGCCCCGTGTCTCTGAGCCAGAGACCTCGCCCACACTCCGGTGGACAGGGAAGGTTGGCGATGCGTCTGTGATTCGGGTCTGGGGCGCACTCTCCCTTGTTCGCGATGCCAAAGCGAGCAAGCTCTCCTCTCGCACTCTCCGCTGCGTCTTCCTTGGCTTCCCCACCAACGCCCCGCCGTGGCAGTTCTACCACCCGCGCGAGCGTCGAGTCTTCTCCTCCCAGGACGTCACCTTTGACGAGTCTGTCTGTTTCTACAGGCTACACCCGCACGCGTCCCACCCGGTCCCCCTAGCGCCTCTCTTCTTGGTACCAGCCCCCCCCCCGGTAGACCCCTTCCCCCCACATGGTCGTGCTCCCTCAGGTGTGTCTCAGGTAGACCCACCCCCCTTGGTCAAGCCTTTGGAGATCTCTTCTGACTCCTCTGGCCCAGCTGAGGGGGGACCCTGCCGCTGACGACACGGCGGCCACTCGCCGCTCTCCACGCTTGGAGACCCCCCCCTGGTTTTCCGCCTCGGCCGTCTTTGCCGCCTCTGCAGCCTGCTGCTGTGGACTCTAGAGCTGAGACTGCTGGTGCTGAGCCTGGGGGTGCTGCGTCAGAGGGTGAGGGTTCTGGGGGTGCTGCGACTGGGGGTGCTGTGACTGGGGGTGCTGTGACTGGGGGTGCTGGTTCTGGGGGTGCTGCGACAGGGGGTGCTGGTTCTTGGGGTGCTGACTCTGGGGGTCCTGCGAGTCCTAGTGGCGGTGGAGCTATGGGTGACCCTGCTGGAGGTCCTAGAGCTGGACAGCCACCGCAGCCTGACCTACTTGAGATGCTCTCGCCGCAGGCGATTCGTGCATGGATCGTTCGGCGAGGCCGTCCTGGTGGTGGAGGGTACGGTCCTACTGGTGCTGGAGCTGCTGGCAGTGGAGATACTGGAGGTACTGCTGGTGCTGGAGATGCTGGACCTGCCGAAGCAGGTGGTACTGCTGGTGCTGGAGGTGCAAGAGGTGCTACTGGAGCTGCTAGCACTGGAGGTGCTGGAGGTACTGCTGGTGCTGGAGGCGCTGGAGCTGGAGGTACTGGAGGAACTAGAGGTGCTGGAGCTGCTGGTCCTGGAGGTGCTCGTACTAGAGGTACTGGAGCTGCCGGAGCAGGTGGTGCTGCTGGTGCTGGAGGTGCTGGAAGTGCTACTGGAGCTACTGGCACTAGAGGTGCTGGAGGTACTACTGGTGCTAGAGGTCCTGGCGCTGCCGGAGCTAGTGGTTCTGCTGGTGCTGGAGGTGCTGGAGGTGCTGTTGGAGCTGCTGGAGCTGGAGGTGCTGGTGCTGCTGGTGCTGGAGGAGCTGGAGCTGCTGGTACTGCCTTGCGCAGACCGTTTTTCTACCCGCAGCCGCAGTCGTCCCTGCCGCCGCCTGACTCGGTCCTTCGCCAGGTTCTTAGTCTCCCGTCTTCCAGTGGCCTCCCTCTACCCCTCCTGTGTCCACCGACAGACCAGTCTCAGCCACAGCTACTGCCTGGCTCCCCGCTGCCTGCGCCTACTCCTCACACTGAGGTGACTGAGTCCCTAACTGAGCGTCGTGAGCCTGAGACTCGTGCTTCCACACCTCATCGTGCTCGTCGTGTCGCCCGTCCTCGTCCTCCTGCTGTCCCAGGCACTCACGGTATGGCACTTCGTCCTTCCTCTATTCCACAGCGTGTTGTCCTGCCTGGGCCTCTCGCGTCCTCTCTTCTGCACGTTCCTGACCCTGAGTCCGACCTTGCTCATGCTGCCAGTCCTATTGTCACTCGTCTCCTCGCTACTGTCGTCACTGACCCTGACCTTGAGTCTACTGCAGCGTTTGCCCTAGTCACTGAGCTAGTCGACTTTGCAGCTAGGATTCGTCTTGACTACGTCGCGAGTCTTGTCTCTGAGTCTGAGTCTGTCTGTCCTCCGTCCGTCGGGGGTGAGTTTGCCCTTGGCAGTGATGTACTTGAGGACAGACAGTTTGAGCTTGAGTGTCTTGCGGTCGCTTTACCTCATTTCGCATCCATGCTGCTTTGCCCTGAGGGAGACCCGGATGTTCTTGACATCCCTACCCCGCGCTCTTGCGCTGAGGCGATCGCGGGTGAGTACTCCTCTCAGTGGCAGATAGCCATGGATGCAGAGATGGCTTCCTGGAAGTCCACAGGCACCTACGTCGACGAGGTTCCTCCTCCTGGGTTGAACATAGTCGATGGCATGTGGATTTTCAGAGTGAAGCGGCCGCCGGGTTCTCCGCCTGCCTTCAAGGCGCGTTACGTTGCTCGAGGCTTCAGTCAGCGACAGGGGGTCGACTTCTTCCAGACCTTCTCCCCCACCCCGAAGATGACTACTCTTCGGGTGCTGCTGCACGTTGCAGCACAGCGTGACTACGAGCTGCACTCCCTCGACTTCTCCACAGCTTTCCTGCGGGGCAGCCTTCACGAGGAGATTTGGCTGCGCCGCCCACCCAGCTTCACTGGGTCGTTTCCTGCGGGTACCCAATGGAGCCTCCGACGGCCAGTCTACGGTCTCCGCCACGCGCCCCGAGAGTGGCACGACACACTGAGGACTACACTTGCGGCTCTTGGGTTTGCTCCTTCCTCTTCTGACCCGTCGCTGTTTCTACGCACCGACACTACCTTGCCGCCATTCTACGTTCTAGTGTACGTCGACGAATTGGTTTTTGCTACTGCTTACACTGAGGCGTTGGCCCTAGTGAAGGCGGAGCTGCAGGAGAGACACACATGCACTGACCTGGGTGAGCTGCGTAGCTATCTTGTCTTGCAGATCACCCAGGACAGAGCACGGTGCACCATCACCCTGACTCAGTCACACATGGTGCACCAGGTCCTTCAGCGCTTCAGCTTCCAGTTCTCCTCGCCACAGCCCACTCCTCTGTCTACCGGCCACTCGCTCTCAGCTCCACCTTCGGACGAGTCCGTAGAGCCGAGTGGTCCGTACCCAGAGCTTGTGGGTTGCCTCATGTACCTGATGACGTGCACACGACCTGACCTCGCGTACCCTCTCAGCCTCCTGGCTCGCTACGCGGCTCCCGGTAGACACCGAAAGGTGCACTGGGATGCTGCAAAGAGGGTACTGTGTTGTCAAATGTTGTAGCCTGTAGTGAGGTTTGTCTTAGGGGGTACAGATGTTAGGGTTTGTTATATGTACCCCAACCCACATCAATGAACCAACACTTTCGTTCTTGACATGGTATCACCTAGGTTAGGATCCTGTGGGATCCCGCACTTCTTGTCCTCGTTCGTTCCGCCCGAGCCTGTCTCGCTCTCTCGTACTAATCGTACCCGTCTTGCCCGAGCCTAGTGCCAGCCCGATCCAGTCTCGCTCGTTCGTTAGCGCTCGCTCCACCGACCCGCTTTCTGCGTAGCGTAGCGCCTTCTCCCCTCCTGCCCGTCGCGTCGTGCTCTCCCGGGCCTCTCGTCCCGTCACGCCCTCCCCCGCTCGCGTTGCGTCCTCCCCCCACTGCCCTAAACGCCCGCATTTCGTCGCCGCGACGCCCCCCGTTTCGTCACCGCGGTGCCCGCATTTCGTTGCCGCGGGGCCCCGCGTTTCGTCGCCGCGGCGCCCCGTTTTTCATCGTCGCGGCGCCCTAGTTTCGTCGCCGCGCCTGCCCGTACCGCCCGTCGCCGCGCCTACTAGTTAGGCCCGCCGCGGGCCCTCCCTTACAGCCGCCGTAGGCCCTCCCTTACAGCCGCCGCGCCTGCCCCTTCAGCCAGCTGCCGCGCCTCCTCGTTAGGTCCGCTACGGGCCAGCTCGTTAGGCCCTTCCTTCGCACCGCTGCGCCTACACGTTCAGTCCGCCGCGGGACCGCCCCTAGCACCGTTGCGCCCGCGTTTTGCTCCCGTCACGGACTTGCCCTAGCCGCCTACCGTCCCTACCGGTGCCACCCACCGCTCGACTTGTCGCCTCTACTTACACTATGGCAACTCCTAGGGTTCTTCGCTTCGACGCTGACGGTAGACCGCTCGAGTTCCCGGTCTGACTCCTACGCGCGCGTCGCCTCTTAGAGAGTTAGGTTCAGGCGGGCGAGTCCCTTTGGGCGCACGCTACTGGTGACCTTCCAGCGCCCGACGACCCTACGCCTTTAGGCACTGCCCCTGACGACGCAACCAGGGACCGCTTCACCCGCCAACGTGCTGACCTGACGGCGTGGAAGTCGCGTGACGCTGCAGCCTGCATCGCTCTTAGCAGCCTCCTCCCTGAGTCTGAGGAGGCCCACTTCACTCAGGTTCGCACTGCTAGTGAGTTCCTGACTGCGATTAAGGCCCGCTACGCTACTCCCACCACTGTCTCTCTTGGCCGACTCTTCCTACCGTTCCTGTTCCCTGACCTTGCCTCGTTTGAGCGCTCTGCTGACTTGATTGCTCACCTCCGCTCGCTTGATTCTAGCTACCGCGCTGCTTGCACTGAGGCACAGCTTGCACTGCTCCCTCCCCCCATGGCGATTACTATCTACTTCATCGCCACTAGCCTCCCTGACCGCCTTGCCTCAGTCCGTGACGCGCTTCTTCTGAAGCACCCTAGTGAGCTCACTATCGAGGTCCTTGAGTCTGCGCTCAAGGACGTCGAGAGCAACCTCCGCTCCGTAGCCTCCGCCTCTGGTGCTGTGCCCCCTCCACTGTTCCACGGGTGCACTGTCCCTCAGTTGCCCACCTTTACAGCCTCTCTCGCCACTGCTGCTACTAACGTGACCGCAGCTGCTGTTACGACTTCTTCGCGGTCTCGAGGTAGAGGTGGCAAGAGGGGCGGTCAGGGTACAGGTGGCGGCGGCGGTGGAGGCGTTGGCGGCGGAGGTGGTGGGGGTGGCGTGCCGACTGGTGGCGGCGGGAGTGCAGGACCAGGAGAGGCGTCGCGTGCAGCGGCCGGTGACTCCGCTCTTGCAGCCGGTGGAGGCGACGCCCGGGCTCGTCAACCACCTTTTGGTCTGCCGGCCGTGGCGGGTGGGGCAGCGGCGTGGTACCTGGCCCAGCGGCAGCAGCAGCAGCAGCAGCAGCCCCTCCCCTTGCAGCAGCCCCAGCAGCTGCAGCGGCAGCAGCAGGTTTTGGGGCCAGGACAGCGTCAGCCTCAGCGAGGTGTTGTTCACCCTTCGTGCAACTATCAGGTTCTGACAGGTGCTCGCCGAGGCCAGCCTTGTGGCCGCACCCACCCTCCTGGTCAGTGCTTTGCTCAGCTCACTGACACGGTTCACTTGGCCTTCGGCGTTGGCGGCCCTGCTCCTGACTGGTTACCCCTTGTTCAGACGTACGGCTCCGCTCTTTGGGGCATGTCTGCTTCTCAGTTGCTTGATCTCTTAGGAACTCCTCATGCTATGTATGCTGTTGTTGACTCTAGTGCTTCTGACTCTGTTTACTCGAGTGTTGTTCGCTTAGGTGCTAGTCTTGCTGAGTTGCCTGTTGCTAGTGTAGGCACTTGTGTAGACACTAGTCCAGGCGCTAATTCGGAGGACGCTTCGCTGTCTTTCACTCTGGACTCTGGGGCTTTGCACTGCTTCTTCCGCGACCACACGACACTTACTCCACTTCCTGCGCCAGTCTCTGTGGCTCTGGCTGATCCCACCTCGGGACCAGTCACTGCTCGCTACACTACTACTCTTCCTTGCCCTGCTGTTCCCTCTGGGTCTCTGACTGGCTTCCACATCCCCTCGTTCTCAAGGAACTTGGTGGGCGTGAGGCCTCTTGTGAGTCAGCACGTAGGTGTGTGGATTGAGCCCTCTAGTGAGACGGCGGTTTGTGTTGACGGTGACACTTACTCGCCTCTTGCCACCTTTACTGCCGAGCCGGGCTCTGGTCTCTACACACTTCACACTGGCTCTGGTGGGCAGCAGCAGCAGCAGCAGCAACTCCTGCCCCCGGCCCCGGTTACTTCCCCCAGTCTGGTCCCTGCGTCTCACCAGGTTGCTGCGTCCTCCCAGGTAGCTGTGTCTGGTCAGGTTCCCGTGTCTGGTCCAGTTGCTACGTCGTGCTCCTGCCGGTCGCTTGCACACCCCACCGTTCTGTGGCACCACCGGACGGGGCACCCGTCCCTCCCTCGTTTGCGCGCTATGTCTCGTCAGCGTCTTGTCTTAGGCCTCCCGCGTGTCTTGCCGTCGCTGCCCCCTTCGCTTGCACCGCCGTGTGGTCCCTGCGTCGAGGGTCGGCTGCGCGCCACCCCTCACTCCTCCTCCCTTTGTCCGGCCACCGAGCCTTTTGAGATGCTCTACTTGGACGTCTGGGGCCCCGCCCCTCGCCTTGGCCCTGAGCGCGAGCGTTTCTTTTTGGTGGTCGTTGACGACTACTCCCGCTACACCACAGTGTTCCCCCTGGCGAAGAAGTCCGACGTGACTTCTACGCTGATCAGGTGGTTGCTTACCACTGAGGGCACTCGTGGTCGTCGTGTCAGCTGTCTTCACTCTGACCGTGGGGGTGAGTTTTGCTCCGGCATTCTCGCTGGATTCTGTCGCGAGCAGGGCATTCGTCAGTCCTGGACGCTTCCAGAGTCCCCACAGCAGAATGGGGTTGCTGAGCGCCGCATAGGCTTGGTCATGGAGATCGCCCGCACCTCCTTGACTCACGCCCATGCCCCCCATTTTCTGTGGCCCTACGCGGTTAGGTACGCCGCTCACCAGCTGAACCTCTGGCCACGCGTCTCTCGGCCAGAGGCTTCACCGACCAGTCTTTGGACCGGGTCCCCTGGTGTTGCGTCGAGGTTTCGTGTCTGGGGTTGCTTGGCTCTTGTCCGCGACACTTCCGCGGACAAGCTCTCGCCTCGCGCCGTTCCCTGTGTCTTCCTTGGTTTCCCTGAGGACTCCTCTGACTTCACCTTTTACCACCCTCCCTCTCACCGGTTCTTTGACTCCCGTGATGTCCGTTTCGAGGAGTCCACCCCCTTCTACGTCAGGTACCCCAGTCGAGGTCTCTCGGTTCCTCCTCCCCCTCTCTTCCTGACTTCCGCTCCCCCTCCTGCTCCCCCGGTGCAGCCTCCCCCCCCTGGTCCCGCCCCGTCAGGTGTGTCCCAGGCTACCCCTACCCCCTCGGTAGCCCCTCAGGTGCGGCCTCCTTCCCCGCAGTCCTCCTCGCAGCCCGCGGCAGTCCCTGCGGGAGCCGGTGCTCGTGGAGAGAGCCCTATAGGTGCTAGCTCTGGGGGTGCTGGAGTTGGAGCTGAGCCCGTGGTTGCAGGAGACTCTTGTCTTCCGGGAGCTGGTGTTGGTTTTGCTGACTTTGGGGGTGCTACGTCTGGGGGTGCGGGTGCACCCTCTTCGGGTCCTGGTGAGCCTGGTCGTGTTGCTGTTGGTAGTGCTGACTCTGGGGGTGGTGCGCCAGGTGCTTTGGAGGGCGGTCCCGGGGCTGCCGCAGCCCCCGACACTACTCCTCCCCCCCACCCCTACCCGACCCGGCACCAGGCTCGTGTTCGCCGTGCCCGTGAGGAGCAGGTGGAGTTGGAGAGAGAGGAGAGGGAGTTGCAGCGGCTTGAGGAGCAGTAGCAGCAGCAGGAGCAGCTGCAGCAGCCACAGCTGGAGCCGCCGCAGCAGCAGGAGGCGCAGCCGCTGGAGCCGCTGCAGCAGCAGGAGGAGCAGCAGCCGCCGCAGCAGCAGCAGCAGCAGCCGCCGCCTCCTCCTCCTGTCTCTGGTCTTCGGGCCCTCGGTCTCCCCTCTCGCTCTCCTTCCTCCTCCCCCACTCCTCTCATCTCGGGTCCTCTGCTTCCTCCTCCTGACCCCTCCCCGGCTGTTTTCCCTCGTTCTCAGCCTCCGTTGTCCCCTCCTCCTTCTCAGACTTGGGCCTCTCGTCGCTCCCCTCGTGCTCGTCCCTCGTCTCCTGTTCTCGTTACTGACCTTCGTACTGCCCTCTTTCGTTCTAGTCCGCCTCGTTCATCTCTGTCTCTCCTTCCGTCTCCTCCTGAGTCGGCCTTCACTGCTTCTCTCTCTACTCCTGTCACTGACTACTACCGCACGTACCGTCCTGTTCTCTCTTGTGTTCTCGCCTCTCTTGTTACCGACCCTCGTGCCTCTGTCTCCTCTGTCTCCGCCCTTACTGCCGCAGTCACTGAGTTTGCCTCCACTCACCGCCTTGACTACGCCACCGGTCTTGTGGCTGCTCCTCCTACCAGTCCTCTGGCCGTCGGGGGTGAGTCAGCCCTTGGTTGTGACGTCCTAGAGGACACGCAGTTTGAGCTAGAGTTCCTGGAAGCCGCTTCCCCTCATCTCTGCGCCATGCTGCTCGCCCCTGAGGGAGACCCCGACGCCCTTGACATACCGACTCCTCGCACTTACGCTGAGGCAGTGTCAGGGCCTTGGGCCTCTCAGTGCAGAGCTGCCATGGATGCAGAAATGGCCTCCTACAGATCCACAGGCACCTACATCGACGAGGTTCCCCCCCCTGGGTGATGGCATGTGGATCTACAGGGTGAAGCGGCCACCGGGATCTCCTCCGGTCTTCAAGGCGCGCTACGTGGCTAGAGGTTTCAGTCAGCGCAAGGGAGTTGACTTCTTTCAGACCTTCGCGCCTACCCCGAAGATGACCACTCTTCGGGTGTTACTGCACGTAGAAGCACAGAGAGACTATGAGTTACACTCTCTCGACTTCTCCACTGCTTTCCTTCAGGGTAGCTTACACGAGGAGGTATGGCTGCGTCGTCCCTCTGCCTTCACTGGCACTTTCCCTCCTGGGGCCCAGTGGAGGCTGAGGCGACCTGTCTACGGTCTTCGTCAGGCTCCTCGTGAGTGGCACGACACTCTTCGTTCTACCCTCTCTGACCTTGGGTTCCAGCCGTCTTCTGCCGACCCGTTGCTGTTCGTTCGTCGTGACTCCACACCGTTCTTTGTTCTGGTCTACGTCGACGACCTGGTTTTCGCCACTGCTGACAGGGTTGCCTTGGCAGACGTGAAGTCCGAACTGCAGAAGAGACACACGTGCACTGACCTTGGTGAGTTGCGCCACTACCTTGGCCTGCAGATCACTAGGGACAGAGCTGCTCGCACCATTACACTCTCACAGTCACACATGGTGCAGCAGGTCCTTCAGCGGTTCGAGCTTCAGCACTCCACAGTACAGCGCACACCTCTTGCTGTTGACCACAGACTTACTAGATCCTTTCCTGACGAGCCGTTTGAGTCTAGTGGTCCCTACGCAGAGCTGGTGGGCTGCCTCATGTACCTGATGACTTGCACTCGCCCGGACCTCGCCTTCCCTCTCAGCATCCTTGCTCGCTTTGTTGCGCCAGGGAGACACCGTCCTGTTCACTGGACGGCAGCTGTGAGGGTGGCGAAGTACCTAGCGACGACATCAGGCGTGGGGCTAGTTCTTGGAGGGCAGCAGCCTGTCGTACTTACTGGTCACTGTGACTCTTCTTACGCTGACGACGCTGAGAGTCATAGGTCTACTCAGGGGTACTGTTTCAGCTTGGGTTCTGGAGCTGTTTCGTGGCGGTCCACGCGCTCCTCTTCGGTCTCGACCTCTACAGCTGAGGCTGAGATCTACGCTGGTGCCATGGCGGCACAGGAGCTGCGTTGGTTGACCTTCTTTCTCGCTGACCTTGGTGAGCGGCCGAGCTCTGCACCGACCTTGTTCACTGACAACAAGGCGTCGATTCTCCTTTGTCGAGAGCCGCGACTGGAGAGCAGAGTGAAGCACATTAACGTCAGGTACTTTCTTCTGCGAGAGTTGCAGAGACGTGGACAGGCTCGCTTCGAGTTTGTGGAGTCCGAGGCCAACACTGCAGACATCTTCACCAAGGCGCTTCCGCCTTGTGACCACCAGAGGTGTTGTGTGCAGTTAGGCCTTGTTGACACCGTTTCTAGTCGTATATAGGCTTGAGTCTACTGTTTGCTTTGCTTGTACTCTTGCTATACACACTTGTGAACTCTCGAACTGGCCTTGTGGCCCCTGTTGCTTGTGCTCAGAGTGTGTGGTGAAGTTGTGATCCACCCTGAGCTTTGTTTCTTTGTGACTGGTCTTGTGACTGTACACTTTTGGTTTTGCTTGACACCCCTCACTTAGGCTATGGGGGTGTGTCAAATGTTGTAGCATGTAGTGAGGTCTGTCTTAGGGGGTACAGATGTTAGGGTTTGTTATATGTACCCCAACCCACATCAATGAACCAACACTTTCGTTCTTGACATGTGTTACTTGTGCAGTACATCGGGCATGGGGCTAGTGCCTAGAGGACAGGGTTCAATGGTACTCACAGGACACTCCGACGCTTCTTGGGCCGACGACCAGGCGACTCAGCGTCCGTCACAGGGTTACACCTTCAGTCTTGGCTCTGGTTCTGTCTCGTGGAAGTCCACTCGTTCTTCTTCTGTGCTTAGTTCCAGCTGTGAGGCCGAGATCTACGCTGGGGCCATGGCTGCACAGGAGCTACGCTGGCTGACCTACCTGCTGACCGACTTGGGGGAGCGGCCTCGTTCTCCTCCGGTTCTGTACGTCGACAACAAGGCAATGCTTGCCTTGTGTCACGAGCAGAGACTGGAGCATAGAACGAAGCACATTGCTCTTCGCTACTTCCTTGCGCGTGAGCTGCAGCAGCGTCGTCAGCTCCGCCTTTCCTACGTGGCCTCGCGGGCCAACACTAGTGATGTGTTGACCAAGGCCCTTGGGTCTGGTGATCATCAGCGCTTCTGCACTGCTCTTGGGCTTGTGCCCACTCTGCCTCTCCTGCTGGTTGCTTGACTTGCTCTTGTTGTACACTGATATATATTTTTATACCTGCTTGTTTACTCTTGCTAGGTTGTGATCAGTGGACTGCCTTGCTATTATAACTCTGCACGTGAACTGGCCTTGTGGCCGCTTGCTTGTGTTCAGATTGTGTGGTGTCCTTGAGATCCACCCTGAGCTTTGCTTTGCTTTGTTCTCTTGCTTGACTAGTCTTGTGACCGTGTGTTGTGTTTGCTATCTCCCACTTAGCCTATGGTGGTGTGTCAAACTATATGTTTGTGTTCTCTGTAGGCTATAGTGGATTAGCCTACAAGGAGTACAATACTTTAGAGTTAGTACTTGTACCCAACTCATTCATAGTTCATTCATTCCTGCACAGTTATTCTGACACTGAGGGCCTGTGAAGAACCTTCGATACATTGCAAGTTGAATTGCTCCAATCCAACCATGGGACATCGAATTCCATCTCTCATCTCTGAGGTACACACAAGCAGTAGCCTGTTTGTATAAACGTTCTCTGTTTCCCCTGTTTTACTCTCTCTCTACATAGAATACTGATAATAATAACCAGCTGCGGCATACTGAGCAGTGTGGCTCCTAGATATTGTGGAGAACTAGTACGGAATTGATACTGGTACAACTCGTCTACAGACACACATATACAGTATACAGATGCCCGCGCATAGCTGAACAACACATGTATTCACATGTACATGCACATTCACAACAATGGTATGGCACCATTTCATTTTCCCTGTCTGCTATGCAAACATTGGGCTCTGGTGGTCATGCATGCACTGTCCTCCCCAACATACTAATTGGTGTAAGTCTTTCAGGCTGCTTCGGTAGGTGCTTGTCTCATTGGACAATGCTTAGCATAAATAATGTATAATACATTACACAGTAACACCTAGTTACTACTGGCCTTTGTACGGTGCACACAGTAGCTGCACATCTGACTGCAAGCCGTGCCACCAAGTGGTGCCAGTGTCAACCCCTCCTCTGTGCGTGCGCCTGCAAGGCTGCAAGGCACCTCCTCACCGCGGCAGGTCCTCTGTGACAGGTACCGTCTGGCCCCTCTCTGACTTGGCATTCTCCGCAAACTGCACCCATGCAAGGGCAGGGGAGGGGAGGGGAGACGAGCAAGGCACACCAGCACACATAGTTGAGGCAGAGTGAGGTGTGGGACAGAAAGTGTGTGCGGGCAACAAACAGTGCAGAAACACAACACCAGCCTGCAAATTTTCTGCACGAGCGCAGCAGCGGATGACTGAGAGCAGGAACTGACCTTGAGTCCGCTGGAGTGCATGTCCTTGGCCTGCTCCTTCTCTGAATACTCCCCCGCGTAGTACGCCTCCTCCGTGGCCGACGGCTTTGACGAGGGGGCCGTGAGCATGGAGCCCCACTGGGGGAAGTACACAGCCACCACGGGCAGCGTGCAGCAGATGATCATGACGCCCATGTACGTGAGCCCCTGCTCCGTGCTGTACGCGCCCTTGAAGAAGATCGCCTGCGTGATCGCCGACCCCACGTTGCCGCCCGCCCCCGTGAACCCCGACACGATGCCCAGCGCACGGTGCGACACGAATGGGATGATGCCGAAGGTGGCGCCGCAGGCAGCCTGGCAGAAGTAGGAGAAGATGAGCATCACGAGAGTGGACGACCACAGCGAGTTCATGTACCCCAGCACAAGACAAAACACGCCGCCCAGCGTCTGCAGCAGCCACAGGTTCCAGAGCCGCCCACGCATGCCGAACCAGCGGGCAGCAACGTCAGAGAGAATCCCACCGCTGGGGCGCGAGAAGATGTTCATGAGACCAAAGGAGGCGGCAATGAGCCCAGCGGTGTTGAGGTTGAGGTTGAAGCGATCATAGTAATACTCAGCGATCACGTTATCGACAGTCAGCTCCACACCGAAGCAGTAGCCATACGTGAGCACGAAGACCCAGGTGCGGTAGTTGGTCACAGCTGTCTTGAGCACCTTGAGCGGCTGGTCCATCTTCCTCACGCCCTTCTTCGCCAGCTCCAGGTACTGGCCGTCGGGACAGTCCTGGCCCAGCAGCAGCACCAGCAGCCCCATGAAGGTCTGCGCGGTGGCGGGCACGAAGAAGGAGAGGCGCCACGCCGTGAAGGCGGGCACGTGGATGGCGTCCGTGATGAGCGAGTAGAGCAGCGGCATTATCAGCTGGATGGCTCCCCCGCCCAGGTTGCCCCACCCCGCCGCCGTGCCGTTGGCCAGCCCCACTATGCGCGAGTTGAACATGGACGACATCCAGTACTGCACACATGGACGGGGGAGGGGGAGGGGACGGGGGAAGGGGACGGGGAGAGGGGACGGGGGAGCGGGAAGGGGGAAAGGGGGAGCACGGGGCAGGGAGGTGAGAGAAGGCGCTGGAGCGGACCGTGTCAAGGGACGAGCGTTGGAGCGAGAGGTGCAATTCCAGAGTCACATGCAGCTCGCACCTGGCAGGAGACGAAGGTGGCGAGCACGAAGCCGATGAAGAAGCGGCAGGTGATGAAGCCGGCAGCGTTGGTGACGGCCGCCATGGCCGCCACACACGGCACCGTGGCGATCAGCAGAAACGACGTGCCGTACCGCGGCCCCACCAGGTCGCACACCGTGCCTGCGCGACCACACACGCGCAGGGGGGAGAGCGGGAGGAACGGAGGCGGGGTTGGGTGCGGAAGGCAGAATTGATAGGGCGTGGCGGGATGGGCGGGGTCCGAGCAATGATATGAGGCGGAGACGGGGAGAGGCGGAATGAAGTGGGAAGCGTCGTACCCATGACGAGACGGCTGACGACGGCGCCGACGACTGTGGCGATCCCGGCGTTGGCGATCTCGGCCTTGGTGAGGTCCAGGTTGTCGCGAATCACCGGCAGCAGCGGCGGCGCTGGCGGAAAGGGAGGGCAGAGTGGGACGAAATTAGCATCACGCGGAATGAGGCATGAGGCAGTGGGTGGCTAGCAAGGAAGGAGTGCAGGGTTGTCATGCCAAGATGGTGCGACGGTGAGAATGTGAGGCTTCGAGGGAGCGGCGGGGTTACCGGCGAAGGCGGAGCAGAAGGAGAGGAAGAAGGCGATCCAAGAGAGGTGGAATGCGCGCATGTGCGGCCACGACGCGCTGCTCGGGGGGGGACAGGAGGGCAAGGGCGGGGCACGGAGAGGAGACGAGGTGGTGAGCGAAAAGGAAAAGGAACAGCAGGCGCAATTTCGCGAGGGGCGAAGCGGACGAGGGCAAGGGCAGGGCAATGAGAGGACTCGACTTGCGGAGCGGAGCAAGTTAGGGTAAGGCGGGCAGGGTTGCGCGCAGGGGAGCGCAGGGGAGGCAAGAGAGTGGACTGCGGAGGTTGCGCGCTCCGGACTGCGTCGGCCCGTCACGACGCAGTTTAACGGCTGGGAGGGTGGAGGCGCGGCGCACCTGAATATCTTGAACTGCTTGGCCTTGTGCTCTGAGTCGACGGGCAGCGGGAAGAGCGCGTCGCCCTCGTCGAGCCCCACGTCGCGCGAGAAGATGGGCTCGCGGCCCGTCACGCCGCGCATCGACTCGCCGGGCGCGCCCACCGCATCGTGCCCCACCGCCGCTGTCGACACGTCAGCCATGGCTGCGTCGCTAGCTGCGCAACGTGTCTGCGCAATCTATCCTGCTTCCGCTACTTGGCGCGCAGTGGCTGAGTTCGCGTGGAAGCGGTTGCGTTGGAGTGTTCGAGGTTGAGGGTCGGATTGGCGTCTCACGCTGCTGCCCCGACTGAATTGTCGGCTTACGAATTTCGCGTATGCTCGCCTTGCTGGGCAACAGCCACGCTGTCGCGCTGCTTCGAAGGACAATGCGGGAAAACTGTAGTTCGTTGATCGAGAAGAGCGAGTTTAGGCTCGACGACACAGTGGTATGCAGTCACACACTAAATAACACCTTTTCCCTATCCTGTATTTATCGTCATTAGGGATCCCAGGGACTCGCACGTGAGGCAATGCCGCTGTCGGCATTCACTGTCGCTCGCAACGCAATGCCTCCTCCCCTCGACTCCACCCTCTGTCCCTGCCGCCTTCGCCGCATCACGTGCTCCGTCCCCGTCACTGCTGATGTCACACGTGGCGCTCATTATCCAATCAGCAGCCAGCGGACGACACTGTCGGTGCAACATGTGGTCAATACGAGGAGACCTGGCTGTCGAGGAGGGCAGGGGACGAGGACCTGATGGGTGAGGAGGCCAAGGTGAGTGGGTGAGTTGGGGGACAAGGGGCATGGCTCACTTGACTGGGTTCGGGAGGGCAGATCCACAGAGGGCCGATCGCTGGAAAGGGGAGCGGAGGGGGGGCAGTTGGGTGGTTGCGGGGCGCCGATTCGACCCAATGGCGCTGAAGGGTGGTAGCTCCTGGCGGCTCGCGGGCCGGGGAATGAGGCTACTTGTACTGGGATCCCGGGGGCCAATGGAGCGCCTGAAGCTGGCTCAGAAGGTTTTTTTCGGGGGCGGGATTGCATTTTAGCCAATCGGTTGGCAGGGTTACCACAATTGCGATCTTGGGTGCCCTTTCAGGCCAGTAACAAGCGGGATGATGTCCTTCGCCAGCTGAGGGCGGGCATGGGGGTCAGAGTCCCGCTAGACTTGAGCACCAAAACCTACCCACGTGGCTAGAATATGAGCCTTGATTGGGTCTAACATTATTTGATCAGCGATCCAGATTCACAAAGGCCAGTCGCTGTACCCGCTGTCACCTATCCGAGCAACATACGCGGTTATAAATGAGTGAATTCGTGCAACTGCAAGAAATGTATCGTACGATCCCTTCATGGTTCATTACGGCAATACCCCCAAGACCCGAATTACAAAAAAAGAAGGAAAACTCTGCACAGTTTGCCTCCCACAGCCCACAGTTTTGCCTCGCGTTGACTTGCTTTGAGCAATTCAGGTCTGGGCTTTAAGACTTCAATAATCCTCCATTCATCTGAAACCTCAGCCCTACGGTACACCAGTAGCTTCACTCCAGACAAGGAATTCATACCGTATCCACATGTAACTAGCCTCAAATATGCAATTTCATCATCCATAGAGATCCATTTGGAGCACTTTCCACTGAATCATTTAGGGCCACCAAGGCTCCTTGCCACAAAGGGACGGAGAACCTACTGTATCACAGCAGCACTCTGCTGGGTGAGAGCATTTGCGCTTGGCGTGGAAGGGAAAATCCACAGGAGTAACTGGACATGAGAAAGGACAGGTTCAAGCCACTGGTGCCACAGCAAAGAAGTTCCACTGGTGCTTGGAGGTCAAACGAGGGATGTCAGAACGGTGAGGGCGGTCGGTGGGGCTGTGTGCGTAGGGAGGCATAGCGGGGAGAGAGTCGAGGGCGTGGGCAGAAGGACGAGGGCGAGGAGGGCAGGCGGGGGGGAGGAGCGGAGCGCAGGGGAGAGGAGGAGAGGTGCGTGTGCAGTGAGGGGAGGGGGGGGGCATGCCAGGCATGAGGGGGAGATGCAGTGAGGGGGGGTGATGCAGTGAGGGGGGGGCGTGGGCTGAGGGAAGGGGGGGAGGGACGGCGGCCATGGGCTGGAGGCGGGGAGAGGGGGGGTGAGGGGGATGGCAAGTGCAGCTGCTGATGATAGTGTGATGTCAGCATGACCTCATGGTCTGCACTGCTGTCAAAAAACAGTTGCTCCTTGCCCTCTTCTTCTCCTTCCTCCTCATCCTCCTCATCTTCCTGCTCCTCTTGCTCCTCCCCCTCCCCCTCCCCGTCCTCCTCCTCCCCGTCCTCATCCCCCTCCTCCTCATCATAATACTCTTCACATTCCTCCCCACCCACATCCTCCTCCTCTTGCTCCTCATCTCCCTCGCCCTCCTCCCACTCCTCTTGCCCCTCCCCTCCATCCGACCCATCCACCTGCCACTCCCTCTCCACGTCATCCCCTTCAATCTCCTCCTCTCCCTCCTCCGCCTGCTCCTCATGCTGCTCCTCCCCCTCTCCCATACCCCACGCGCCTGCACTCGTTCCGCCCTCCTCCCACTCCCACCCACCACTGCCTCCTCCCTCGCTCATCAACCCCCCCCTCGTCCCCTCCTCCCCACTCACACACCCCGCCACCCCCTCTCCCTCGCTCATCTGCTCATTCTGCACTCCTTGCCACACCCCATCCTCCTGCCTCTGCTCCTCGCCCTCCTGCCCCCCCTGCGCCCTTCCCCCAGCCCGTCCGCCCGCCCACCTGTGACCTGCGCCCTCCGCTCTTGCCTGTCGCCACCACGCACTGCCCTGCTCGCTGCTCTGCTGCTGCTCCTCCCACGGCCTTCCCCACTCGCCCACGCTGCTCTCCCCGCCTCCTCTGCTGCCCGCTCGCCTCTCCGTACCCCCTGTGACGGCCGCCCATGCCTGCCTCTGCCCCGCGCCACCCCACAGCCCGCGCCCCGCTTGCCTGCCCGCGCGCGGACTCACTCGCTGCCCCTCCCGGCCCTGCTGCTGCGCGCGCTGTGCCACGCCGCCAGTAGACGCTGCTGCTAACGACGAGGGGGGCTCTGGCGCGGCGAGAGCAGGGGAGGCGGGGCGCGCGGGGGAGGCGTGGCGGTGGTGGCGCAGGGAGGAAGAAGACGCCAGACGGCCGCCCCTAGACCAGCCCTGGCCCCCCCACCACTGCATGTTCATCCCCTGCTCCCTCTCTGTCTCGCTCTCCCGCTCGCTCCCCCTCACACTCTCCCTCTCGCTCTCCCTCTCACTCTCCCTCATACTCTCCCTCTCACTCTCCCTCATACTCTCCCTCTCACTCTCCCTCATACTCTCACTCTCACTCTCCCTCGTACTCTCCCTCTCACTTCCCCTCTCCCCCTCCCTCCCCCAGTTCCGAATCACCTCTCGTCGCATCTCTCTTTCCCACTCCCTCTCCTCCCTCACGCCCCTCTCGCGCCCTCCCCTCAGCCCCCACCCCGCACCTCCCAACCCGCCCCTCCCCCACCCGCCACCCGCGCCACCCCCACCCGCATCCCCCCCTATCCCCCATCCCCACCGCGTGCGCCCTTCCCACTCCCCCCCTCTCCCCGCGCGCCCCGCCTCGCGCGGAAGCGAGCTGCGCGCGCTGCTGGAGGAGCCCAGGGTGACCAGGGTGGTCAGGGTGCCGATGCTGTTCCTGTTGAGCGCGCGCGCCGCCGCTGACTGCCCCAACACGCCCCGCACTCCCACTCTCCCGCCCTCCCTCTCCCTCTCCCGCTCCCTCTCCCTCTCCCTCACCCTCTCCCACGCCCGCTCCCTCCATTCCTCTCGCTCTCTCTCTCTCTCCCTCTCCCTCTCCCGCTCCCGCTCCGTCCACTCCCACCGGAACCCCACGCTCTCCCTTTCGCTATCCCCGCCCTCCCACCCGCTGCCGCCCCCCTCCTCTCCGCTCACTCCACCGCTCCACCCCCCGCGGCCCCTCTCCCCGCTTTCCATGCTGTCCCACCCATCGCCGCCGCCGTCCCTGCTCTCCCCGCCGCCCCACTCCCCTTCGCCGGGCTCCCCGCCCTCCCACTGCATCTCGTGCCACTCAACGTCGCCGCGCTCCCCCTCGCCTCCCCCTGCTGCGCCGCCGCCACCAGCTTCCGCTCCCCCGCCCGCGCCGGTTCCCCCTGCTCCTTCCGCCCCCCGCCCCTGCCCCTGATGCTGCGCGTCCTGCGCGTCCGCGGTGGGCAGTTCGAAGCGGCAGACGGGGCACGTGTTGTGGCGCTGCAGCCACGGCAGGAGGCAATCGGAGTGGTACACGTGGCGGCACGGCATTTGCTGCGTGACGGCGCCCGCGTCGTAGTCGTCCTTGCAGATGGCGCACGGGTCCATCAGCCCGCCGCCCTCCCCGTGCTCGCCCTCTCCCGCCGCCTCCCGCTGCGCCACGTCAGCAGCGGTCACCACGCGCACCAGCATGGCCTCGACGGCCGCCGGGCAGGCGGGCGGGTTGCGCGTGCTGCGACGGTGGGTGAGGAGAAAGGGGGAAAGGAGGCGAGGGGAGATGCGCGCACAGACAGCCGCGGTAAGCCACTGGAATCCCGGTTACGTTTGTGGTAACAAGATTACCGCACAGCATGACTGGCGCAATCACCCCCCGGCGGCACTCACCCCATGGTCACGCGCCTCACCTGACGGCGTCGTCGGCGGAGATCCGCTCCACGAGCGCATCGAAGTCGTCTCCAAAGAAGTAGTCCCCCACCGCGCCCGCTATGCCGCCCGCCGCGCCGCCCGCAGCGGCGCCGTCCAGCAGCTGCCCGCCAACGATGGCGTTGAGCGACTCGAGACGCGCCAGAAGGCGCCGCAACTGGCGGGAGGGGCGAGAAAGACGAGCAGAACGATGAGAAAGAAGGGAAGAAAAAGGGGGTGGAGAGCAGAGGCGCAATGAGCAAGCACGGCGAGAGCACACGGTGAGCCACATACCGCGAGCCAAACGTCATGGCACCTCGGCTCGCTTCCCTCGCGCCCAAACCAGCCATGCATGCACCTCCCCGGTACCCACCCACCCCTCTCACTGCGTGCCCCACCCTCCGCGCCTCACAGCGTGCCCCAGCCGTGGTGTCATGGTACCGTGTGTTCGCGGTTCACACGTCGCCCCATGAACTCCAGGATCGGCGACGCCTCCGCCTCCCCTCGCACGCCCAGCAACGACGCCGCCACCCCGCCGCCCCCGTCCTCCGCCCCTCCGAACCGCCGCGCCCGCGCGCCCCCCACCCGCGCCGACGCCGCTCCCCCTGCCCTCCCCCCCAGTCCCCCTCTGCCATAAGCACCGAACGTTGCTTCCCTGCCGGCCACGTCAGCGAGTCGCTCGTGGTCAACGCGGTCCTCCATGTCTCGCAGCATCCTCGCCAGCCCCAGATACGCGCCCTCCAGCCTCCGCGCCGCGCCGTGCCGCTCGCCGCCCTCCTCCGCCTCGCCGCCCGCTCCAGCCGCAGCGGACGCGGAAGCAGCGGCCGCGGATGGACCACCATTGGTAGCGCCGCCGCCACCACCGCTGCCACTACGGCTAACGCCACCGGCGGCAGCAGCAGCGCGGCCGTCATCGTCGGCGGGCCGCACGCCCCACCCGCTGGACTCCCGAAACGCTGCTTCGCCGGCAGACGGGCCCGGGGACCTGACGTCAGCACCCACGCCGACGTGCCGGCGGCGAACGAATCCGCGGAAGGGCCGTTCGGGGCGGAGCGACGCGCCGGCGGCGACCCCGGCGGTCTCGCCTGCGCTGACATCCGCATCGCCCGCGCTCTCGCCGTCCCACGCGAACGAGCTCTCACGAGCCTCCCTCGCGAACCCGCTCGACGCGCCGGCATGCGCGTTGCCGGCATGCGCGTTGCCGGCATGCGCGTTGCCGGTATACTCCTCCGTTAGGTCGATCACGGGCGCGGCAGCAGCAGCTGCGCGGGCGTGGTCGGATCCGCGGTGGCGCCATCTGTGGTGGCGGCCGTGCTCCCCGCCGTCGATTTCGCTGCCTGCAGTCAACTCCTCCACGAATCCGCCGCCGCACCACGCGCATATGACCTCCGCTGCTTCTGCGTCGTTCGAAGGAGCTGTTAACGAGCGCACCGTGGCGCACTGATGACACCAGAACGGACGAGATGGCATGGTCTATACGAATAACATGAACCTAAGCTGCTTCCTCGGCGTGCACGTTAGACGCTGACGCACGCAGGATGAGCGGGACAGCACACTGCTGAACGAATTCCGAAGAAACAGAAAAAATCATATGCCAAGCGAAGGTGGGCACGCTTGCTTACGCCACACGGCACGAGAAGTCAAGAGGCGATTGAAAGAAAAGAATGCTAGGCAATGTTTCCTCGGGCATAACATTGCCGAGGCTACCCTACAAGGAAGCCTGCTACGAACTGCGATACTGTGCTGTGGGGAGAAGCAGGAATGACAGCCATGTGAACCTGTTTCCTTCGGGTAACAAGACAGCAGGGAGGGAGCTAAGAACAGTGAGCATGAGCCATGTATATTTGTCTAGGGTTGACTTCGTAAGGTGCGTTTCTGGTAAGCAGTGGTCTAAGACGGTGGAAACACAAAACCGTTCCAAACCGAAATAAATGTGAATGAACCGCTTCAGAAGAACCATGAATAAACATGATCAGAGAAGCAGAAGAGAGTGGAGAACAGTATGGCACGGTTTGGGGAGGCCATGGTATGTGCGTGAAGCATGACGTGGATAGCAGGTTGGCTGGACCACGAAGCTGTCATTCGCTGTGGACAGGCCAGCCTGTCGCTGGACAGACAGGCTCGTCAAGACGACAGTAGGTACGGAGAATGAGCTACAGGTAAGCCGTACCAGACTTTGAGTAGGTGGTGGGGGAGAGCAAGGGCTGAAGCATGTACTCCCGAATCCCAGCGCGGTGAGGGAATTTGTGCTTCGGTACTTGAGCCAGGTACACAGTACCGAAGCTCCGAAACGCGAGCAGCCGAGAGCACACACAAGCCCTAGCCCTGGAAGTCCTTATGCGCTGTAAACAGTTGCTATGCAGTGTACAGCCTTGGCACCACTAATAACTGTACGTCTGATCGTGTATGGCGTTGGGGCAGTTCACATTCCACAATCCCTGAAAACATCTCACATAACATCATTATTGCAACTTATCACAAGTAACTAGCTACAGTTCATCCGTTGAAAAGGGGAAGGCCGTCGAGTTCACGTGAATCGGTGCCGACTTTATGGGATCACTGTTGAAGGTGGATGACCACCAGCGAGCGCACACTCGTCGATATTGCCTCCACTCGCTTTCGCTATATACATTGTAACCCAAGCGAACTCAAACCGTTCACCCCGTCGCACACGTCCCCCCATCCCTCTCGTCGCTCTCATACCGCCAGCCCACCCTGGGATGGCCTCCCCAGCGCTCTGGCAGCAGCGGCCTAACAAAGCTCTTCTGCTGTGCTTCTCTCCGCCCTTTCTCTCCCCTCCCTAGTTTCTGGTTGCTCTACTCTAGACACCCACACGGCCCGACATGGTACGCACTACGCCCTTAGCTTCCGGCTTGTAACCGATTGGCCGTGTATATGATTTCGGGTCTTTTTCTCGTGTTCGCACCAGTTCAACATTTCACCATAAAGGACGTCGGCTCGTAGTGCACAGATATTCATGCGTTCCCCGTTTTTTCGAACTAGTTGCAAACCCTAGCTGCTGATGACGTCTCTCACCGGCGGGCGTGCCGTCGTTTCGTCCTCTTGCCGTGGTGCAGGCGATTGATCTGAAGGCCGGCGGGCGGAACAAGAAGACCCACAGGACGGCCCCCAAGAGCCGGAATCCCTACCTCCTCCTCCTCGTCAAGGTCAGTCGCGCACCGCCCGTGCTTGCGTTGAACAGCCGTCTGCGATCATTGCATGATAGGCCCTTTATTTGGGAATTGCCGTGTTGCGACGGCATGGGATTCGCGCCTTTAGAGCATGGGGAGAACAGGCCGTTGCAGCGGGATCGCGACGTACCTGTCGGTGTATCGATATAACTTTAAGAGCGACAGCTTTGGATCGACCGATCTTTAGGGTTCAGTATAGGCGAGACTGGCAACGTTTAGGGTTTCATACTTTGCCGGCATGTCGTCTGTAACTCTGGAGCAATCGCCGCATTGCGCCAATGTGACACGTGCGATGCCGTCTTGCAGCGGTTCGAAACGCCTAAGCGTGGGTAATGAGCGCGTGTGGTGTGTTCTGCATGGCGTGTAGAACAGTCGTCAGTCGATGGAATTCACATCCTATCGGGCATTGCCGCAGTGGGGGGAGCGTGCCGCATCCTGTACATAGCTCGGAATGAACCTGTTTGACGCCGTACAGCTATTGCCTTGCCCCAGTGAACAGCTTCCGTATTCGTCCTAGTGCCGCACTTCAAAACGCGTCTGCCATGGACATCTCGCATGATCGCCGTACTCCGCTCTCGCCGCTGACCGCTGTTCCCGCACCTCGTATCACCCGCCCATCCAGCTCTCGCTCTCGCCCTCATGCGGTGTACTCATTCCTAGCCACCCTTTCACTTTCGCAACTCCTTTTTCTTTCACCCCCCGGCCTGCCCCCATGCGCCCTGTTCTTCCCTTCTCCCCGGCTCACCCTTCCTTCCTCCTTTCCTCCCTCCCCCCCCCCGCGCGTGGCAGATCTACCGTTTCCTGGCGCGGCGCACGGGCAGCCCGTTCAACAAGGTGGTGCTGCGCCGCCTCTTCATGAGCCGCACCAACCGCCCGCCCGTCGCGCTCTCGCGCGTCCTCGAATACGGCGAGAACAAGGTCCGCGCCGCGGGGGCTTAGGGACGGGAGGGCTGGAGTGGAATTAAGGGAGATGGGAGAGCGGGTTGTAAGGGAAAACGGGATCGAATTCAGAGGGAATGATCGGGCAGCGAGTGCCACAGCACGCTCTCTCCATCGGAACCGCCGCAAGCCTCATCCCTTGCAACCCATTGTACCGCGTTCCTCCATGGTCCCATCCCACTTAATCACCGCTCGTCCCACCTCGCCCCGTACTGACTGCCCTCTCGCTCTTCCCCGCCCTCTCGGCCCCTCACGATTCCACTATCTCCCTCGCCCATTTCACTCTTCCATCCTCTCCCCTCCACTTCCCCAACACCCCTCCCCTCCCGTCCCCGACGGTGCTCCGCTGGTGCACGCGCGCGGCAGGGCGCGGAGGCGGTGGTGACGGTGGTGGGCAAGGTGACGGACGACAAGCGCCTTTACAGCGTGCGCGAGGGCGTCAAGGTGTGCGCGCTGGCTTTCTCCGCCACTGCGCGCGCGCGCATCGAGAAGGCCGGCGGCGAGTGCCTCTCCTTCGACCAGCTGGCGCTGCAGCGGCCCACCGGCATCAACTGCGTATGCTCCCCGCAACCCCCGCGCCGTCGTCCTTTCTCCCTCCACCTGTCCGCCCGCTCTCCTTCTCGTAATTTCTACCGACGTTCTTTCACTCTCCGCGTGCCCCTGAACTTCGTTTTTCCCACGCTGTTCCCCTTTTTCCCTGCCTCCCCGCATACCTGCGCTCGTCCTGCGCTCGTCCTGCGCGCAGCTGCTGCTCCGCGGCAAGGTGACGAGCCGCGAGGCCTTCAAGCACTTCGGCCCCGCGCCCGGTGTCCCCCACAGCCACACCAGGCAAGTGATCTTCCCGATGCCAAACCAGGCAAGTGTTGCCACTTGCCGCTTGCCGCCATGCTCGTGTGTCCATTCTCCGCCGCACCTGTGTCCCTTTCTCTCCCGCTCTCCAACCTTTCTCGCTCCTCCCCCTTACATCTCCTCGCGTCGCTCCTAGTGCGCCGCGAATAACCCGAACCTCATTGGGCCGCTCTACATTCTGTTGGCGGGGGGAACTGTCGCCGTGGGGCAGAGGGATGTTGAGCAGAGGGGATGCGGGCCGTGGGGATGTGGGCCGTGGGTCGAGGGGCATGGTGTGCGCGACAGGAGGGATCAGGGCGGGTTAGGGGTGGGCGATAAGCGGGCAGCAGCCGCAGAGCGCAGGGAACTCGGAGCGCAGGGGAACCAGATTACAAGGGAGTGGGAGCACAGTGCGGACTGGTAGCAGAAGCAGCAGCAGAAGCAGAAGCAGCAGCAGAAGCAGAAGCAGCAGCAGCAGCAAAAACAGCGGAAACAGCAGCAGCAATAGCAGAAACAGCAGCAGCAATAGCAGAAACAGCAGCAAAAGCAGAAACAGCAGCAAAAGCAGCAACAGCAGAAGCAAAAGCAGCAGCAACAGCATTTACAGCAGAGCAGAAGCAGAAGCAGCAGCAGCAACAGCAAGAACAGAGGCAGAAGCAAGAGCAGAAACAGCAGTAGCAGCAGTGCAGGCCACAAGGACTCTGTGCCCGCCCTCCCCCTCCACGCCTTCACGCCCTCCTCTCCCAACCCTTCTCGTTGTGTTCCCTACCATGGCACCTTTTTCACCGTGTCTCACCTTATCAACTTCCTTTCCTTTTTCCGTCTGTCCCCTCCCTCTCTGCAGGCCATATGTGCGCAGCCAGGGCCGCAAGCGGGAAATGGCTCGTGGTCGCAGGAACAGCCGCGGCTTCAAGGTGTAATTGGCGTTACGGTACAATTGAGCTGGTTATGGTGGAGCTGGTTACGGTGCAGTGCGGTACAGTTGCTCTCATTGCACTTGCTGTTGCAAGGACGGATGCAGGCACAGGTGCAGCAGGAGTGGCTGCATGGCTGGGTGTAGGGTGCAGGCAAGGGCAGGGTGCGAGGCAGGATTGGCAGGCAGAGAGCACCACATTGTGCTGCTATAGAATAGGTACCATTTTCGTTTGTGTTTTGCCTGTGAGTGTACCTGTGCTGTAAAGCTGGTCTTAAGCTACGCCTGTGCCAAGAAATCATGTAACAAAGGGTTCACTGCCGGCGAATGGTAGGGAACAAGATTGTAGGCTAGCAGAACGAAGGGGAACCGGAACTGGTAGATGATAGACACAAAACGACTTCAAATATGATATGTATTATCGTAAGCTCCAGTTCCATTTGGAAATAGTTCTCAGATTTTATCCTTCCGAATTCCTCCCTCGCTCAAATTTTGGACAGCCTGCACGCAAGACCTCCAAACACAATTTCCTTGAGAGAATAGGCCAAGTTATGGTCGCGACTTTTTCAGCTGCGGAGCGCCATAGCTTTCCCATGGTTGCGACAACCCTCCGCGTTTCACCGCCATGCTCTGCGCTGCCGATAGCATCGCACCGCCGAATAATCTCAACGGCACCAAACCTTGATACTCGCAACCGCCGCGTTGACTTCGCCTCTGTGCATCTCGGTCGACCAGAGGCAAGCCACGCCGTGAGGCCACAGTCGAGCGCATCAGGCGCGTCGCTCGCCCGTTCTGCTTGCGTGCCGCGAGCCATGGGTGGAACGAACGAGTCGACGGCGAGCGACGCGGCGACAGTCCAGGAAAGCCGGCGGCGCACGCGGACTCGTCGCTTCGCCATCCTGCTGACCGGCCACAGCAGGTGCCTTCAGAGCCTCTACACTCGAATCTGACTGGAGCCATTTTGACAGGCCTTTTCTCCCAGTGCTCGTCGCGGTGCGTTCCACCGTTGGTGCATGCAGCGCTATGCAATTGAAACTGAGCTCCACCGTTGGTGCATGCAGCGCTATGCACTTGAAACTGAGCTCCACCGTTCTCGTCCTTACGTTACTTTCCTTCCCCGTCGTCCTCAGTGCCTCGCCTTTTGTCCTCCGTCTCTCCCCCGTCTCTCCCTCGTCTCTCCTCCGTCTCTCCTCCGTCCCTCCCCCTACCCTCCCTCAACCGCGCGCCAGTGCGTACTCGCAGCAGCGGTACGGCGACTACAGCGGCATGTTCCTCTCGCTGCTCAGGGATGGCGGACACGCTCATGGGGAAAATGCGGCAGGGGAAGAGGAAGCGAAGGAGCGGTGGGACGTGTTCTCCGTGGTGGACGGGCAGTTCCCCTCCGCGCAGGACCTGGACGCGGTGAGCACGTCGTGTGGCGTGGCGCGGCGTGGCGTGGCGCGGCTTTGCTTGGCTTGGAGTGCTGTGTTGGTCTGCTGGTGCAGGCATCTGTGAAATCCGGAGGAGCTATGGATCCTGCACCATGCATCTGCCAGCATGCATCATGCATCCGCTCACATGAGATGAGACACACATGCATGCTTCCCATCCATCATCCATCTGCTCTGCTCCCATTGGCCACGCATGTGCACACGGCACACATGGCATGGGGTACACATGCATGCGTGCTGTGGGGGTGTAGCAGGTGGAGGCGGTGGTGGTGACGGGCAGCAAGCACGACGCGCATGCAGACGACCCGTGGATCGAGCGCCTCTGCGCCCTGCTGCTCCACCTGCACCGCCGCCGCACCAAGATCCTCGGCGTCTGCTTCGGCCACCAGGTGCTTGAATTGCAAAATGACACCAAGTGTTACCGTTTCCCATCCCCATGTGCCCATCCCCATGTGCCCATCCCCATGTGCCTCTCTTCTATGTGCCTGCCGCATGCCTCGCCCATGCCTTTCACCACCATCTCTGCATTCTTCTCATCATGTGCCCCACCCTCCCCGCATCTCCCTCATGACCCATCCACCCCTCCCATGAGCGCCATGCAGGTGGTGGGGAGGGCGCTAGGGGGGCGCACAGGGCGGGCCGCTGTGGGGTGGGAGCTGGGGATCAAGCCCGTGCAGTGCACTGCTGACGTGGCATCGCTGCCGTATGCTGCCAGCTTGCCATCGTCCTTCAAGATTCTGGAGGTCCATCGGGATCAGGTGAATCCCGTTTTGCATCCACTCAGGGAAATGTGAAGGAACCGCTATTCGAGTTACTCGCTGGCATGTGCTGTTATTGGCCTTTGGCTGTATGCAACTACAAGTTTAATCGACTTGTGCTGCTTCCTTCTCATACAGGTGTTGGAGTTGCCTCCCTAAGCTGTTCTCCTGGGCTCGTCACCACGCACGCCCATTGAGATGTTTGCCATAGGGGAGCATGTGCTGTGCATGCAAGGACACCCCGAGTTCACTAAAGACGTAGTGGAGGACCTTGTAGTGAATCGAACCAAAGATGGCATTATTCCTGTAAGTCTCTTGCATTTTCCCTGCTTGAATCTGTCTGCGTAGATCTGCTTCTTTCACCGCTCTCGTCGTGTGTGGCTTGATTTGTGCATGGATTCTCGTTCCCAATTGTCTTGAATTTCTGTTTTGCAGGTGGATGTGGCTGCAGAAGCCTTGAAGTCGCTAGAAATGTACGACGAGAATAAAGACGAGCTTAGAGCCTTGTGCAATTCATTCTTGAGATCATTACGTTCTTATACCATCATTTCATAATTATCTCTGCGAGCTGTACAGTAACTTCTAACGCGTCGACTGATATTCTCCGCGCATCGCTTGACTTCCCCAGCTCCCCCCTCCCTCCCCTCACTCCCTCTCGCTCCCCCCGCTCGACTGCCTCTTCCCCCGTGGCGCAGGGATGTACAGATTCGCTGGAGAAATCCCGAAATTCAGACGGAAATTCAAATCCTGCCACATTTGATTTATTTTCGTCCATTCTGCCATTCCCTGCAGTTCCTTCAACTGCCTGACCTCATCGAATTAGGCACCGAATTCCCGCCATGGCTGGCGGTGTGTGCGCGAGTCCATTGCGATGGGCGGCCCTCGCAGCTCTCGTGCTACTCGGATCAACAGCGGCGGCGGCGGCGGCGGAGGAGGACGATCACACGTTTAGCGCGAGCGTGGTGAAACTGACGGACACCAACTTCAAGCGGAAGACGAAAGGCCACACCTTCGTCATGTTCTACGCCGAATGGTCAGCCGCCGCCTCTGCGCACGCCATGGATCGCCCACGCTCTAATACACAGCACCACGTGGCTTAATCTCGCCATTGCATTTTTCTTCGCGGTTCGCTTTTCTCGCTCCGCATCCCCATTATTTTTGCCGAGAATTTGGGGCGTTGCAAGCAGCTCATTCCCGCACGATGATCCATCGCACTCTCCCGTTCACTCCCGCGACCTCCTTCAATCCCCACGCGCACGTCGCACTGTCTCCACCTCCCTTCCTTCCACAACACCCACCACCCCCTCCTCCGCCCCCAGGTGCGGGCACTGCAAGCGGCTGATCCCCACGTGGTCGCAGCTGGCGGACGAGCTTAAGGAGGCGGGGCGCGCTGACGTCAGCATGGCGTCGCTGCTGGCGACGGAGCACCGCGCGCACCCCGCCACGAAGCTCGTGCGCGGCTTCCCCACGCTCATCTGGTTCCACGGCGCCCGCCCCGTCGCGCAGTACGAGGTGTGCCTGGGGAACGGGGGGGTGGTTTGGGAGGTGGGGGAGAGGGGGAATTGTTGGGGGTGGAAAAGGGGGAAGAGCGCGAGATACCGCGGCTTTAGGGATGTAGGGGCGGCGCATGCGCGGGCTCGTCAGGCGCGTCCCCCATGGCGCTCGCTGCAGCATTTTTCTTGGCTCTGCTTCCATGCAACCCCCTTACTGGGCGCGCTCCTTTCCGTGTGCGCATTCACGCGCGCCTCTCTCCGCTCCCTATACCCGCATTGCTCCCCAATGCTACCAGCGCTTTCTTCACTGCATACTCTCAAGGCCCCGGCACTCCCTTCCATTTCCTTTTAGCCCTCCTCCGCTCCTCTCTCCGCCCCCGTCCGCACCCTTCCTATCTCTCACCCAGCTCTCACTCCCCATCCGCCCTCCCCCGCCTCCTCCAAATTCCACACTCACTCTTTTCCCATCTCTTACTCCCCCCTACCCTTTCCCCCGCGCGCCCCCAGGGGGACCGGTCGCGGGAGTCGCTGCAGGCGTTCATGGAGGAGCAGGCGCAGCTGGGGGACGCGGAGCTGGCGGAGGGCGCGCGGCGCCTGGAGGCGGAGGCGCGGAGGGCGGAGGAGGAGGCGCAGCGCGCGGAGGAGGGGAAGGGCGCGGAGCCCACGTTCAGTGAGAGCGTGGTGGAGCTCACCGATGGAAACTTCCAGGAAAAGACCCGCGGGCACACCTTCGTCATGTTCCACGCGGAATGGTGGGCTCTTCTCATCTCATCTCATCTCATCTCTTCTCATCTCAGCTCCTGCCTGCCCGCCTGCTGTCACCTCAACTCTTCGACTCTCAGTTCTCAACTCCCAGCTCTCAACTTTCGCCTCTCATGACTCCCCGTTATCACAGTGTCCCCCTCGCCGCCCTTCTCCCCTGCTCCTCTGCTTTCCGTTTCTTCACCCCACTCTTCCTGAGACCCCTCTTCTCCTCATCCTTTCCCTTTCCCCCAAGCCATCTCTCCCCACCCTCCCCTGCCCCTCCCTCCCCCTCCACCCCCCCAGGTGCGGACACTGCAAGCGGCTGATCCCAGTGTGGTCGCAGCTGGCGGACGAGATCAAGCAGGCAGGGCGGGCGGGCGTGGGTGTGGCGGCGCTGCTGGCCACGCAGCACCAGAAGCACCCCGCCGTGGGCTTCATCCAGGGCTTCCCCACTCTCATCTGGTTCCACGGGGGGCAGATGGTCGCTGAATACTCGGTGAGAAACAAGTTATGCCGTGCTCATGCTCTTGATCTTGCTTGTGCTCATGCCCCTCCATCCTAGCCTCCTCCTCACCCCTTCCTCTCTCCCCTCCCTTGTTCCTTCCCCCTCCCCCACTCCGATCCTCTCGCCTCCCTCTCACCCGCCTTCTTCCCTTCTCCCTCCACACCACCCCACCCCTCCCCCTTCCTCCCACTCCAGGGCGACCGCAGCATGGCATCGCTGCGGGCATTTGTGGAGGAGCAGGGCGCGCTGCAGGGGGCAGCCCTGGCGCGCGCCAAGAAGGACATGAAGGCCGCCGTGGAGCTCAAGATGCGCGAGCGCCAGGAGGAGCAGCTGCGCGCAGCTGCGGACCAGCGCCGCATCGAGACGGAGTTCGCCGCCCGGGTGCCGGAAATCAGCCTGAGTGACCCGAGCAGGGTGGAGGGGCAGGCGGTGGTGGTGCTGCACTATGCCGACTGGTGCCACGCGTGTGGCTCCATGAAGACTGTATTGCTGGACTTGCAGACAGATCCCCCTGTGGAGGGGCTTGTGGTGGGGCGGTTCAAGGACCCCCAGGCTGGGCTGCTGGCTGCTGGTAACACGCTGCGTAACGGGCAGCCCACGACGTTTTTTGTGAGTGGTGGGCGGATTGTGGATGCGTTGAAAGGGGTGAAGAAGGGTGAGGAGGTGCGGGAGTGGGTGAGGGAGCTGGGGGAGTTGAGTGAGGAGGAGGTGGAGGAGAGGGGGAGGGAGTGGAGGGAGGGCGTGGAGGAGGAGGTGGAGCGGCTGCAGCGTGAGGAGAGGGAGAAGATTCAGGAGGAGGTGAGGAGGAAGGAGGAGGAGAAGAGGAGGGCGAAGCTGCAAAAGCGGAGGGAGAAGACGAGATGGGCAGTGTGAGGAGGATTGGGGGGTGTGGATGGAGATGAATGGGCAGTGTGTGAGGAGGTGGGAAGTGGAGGGTGGCTTCCATGTTGATTTGTGGCTTTTGGAGATTTAGGAAATAGCAAGGGTTCCTGGATGGGGTGACCATGACCACAATGCTTTGCTTACAGAGTAGAGATTATTGATACCTCAAATTCTAGATATTTGAGTGCTACTACACTCACATCTCCTTGAAATGTCACACATCCGTACGTATCCCAGCCTTAGTGCTTACAGTGTACAATGAACAGTGTACAGTGAACATTGTGTACAGTACAGCGCAGGATTGCGTGTCATTCAGGACCACCAGTTCAACTCGCGAGGCGAGTGAGCGAGCGAGCGAGCGCGTGCTGTGCTGCACTGGTCTGCTGCAGCACAAGGGTCACTTGCGCCCGACCAATCCCAGCTTTCGCCCGCCTACGCCTCACCAACCAAACTCCTCGTCCATCGCCCACGCGACAACGCGGCGGACTGACGTTTGATCGCCCTTATTCTCGCTCTCCGCATCTCACGGTCGCCTCTGCTCAGCCTAGTCTTTAACTTAGTCGTACCGCGGCATGGATGCGCTTCGTCTGCGATGACTTTCGGCGACTCCGCTCGACTGACGGCTGGTGTGAACGACGAGCGACGCAATGCCTGATATGCGCGACTCTTAGCGAAGTGTCTGCTGCGGTAGTTTTTTACAGATATTGCGACTAAGCGCTGCGTCAGTGAGGGGGTTGTCGCGACTGATCCTCCTTCCGAACCGCGTCTGCGGGTATCACTCACGAGGGCAAATAACATCCAACCGCCCTCTGCATCCGCGCGTGCGCGCATCGCCGACGCGCATCAGTGACGCGCATTAGTCACTCTGGAGGCGATGGGGTCGATAACGGCGGACGACGATCATGTGCATCTGCGCGTGCCCAATGTGCCCGCCATGGTCGCCAAGAGCTTCCACGAGCGCGTCGCCGAGACCCAATCGCTGCTCTCCAACGTCGGCAGGTCAGACCACCGCGCCTTGCGCGGAACCGCGGGATACCGGTAGGTGCGACGCGCGAGATGCGTCGCCGCGCGGATCATCCAGTTGATTCTCTTTTTATTTTTTAGTCGACTTGGCAATCAACTCTGTTCCCTCTCGCTCACTTTCCTTCCGCTCTTTCCTCTCATCCACATTATTGAGGTTTTTTTATAATTCTTCGAAAACTCCCCTTCCCCGTCAGCACACACTACCCCCTTGCCGCCTGTTTCCGCCATTCCCCCTTCCCCCGCACGCCACACGCGCCAACCCCCCTGCGCGCCCCCCGCCAGGCAAGCGAAGGCAATGGCGGAAAAATCGACAGCGCGCGAGCGCGTGATAGCGGCGGTGGCGGCGCTGCTGGCGGTGGCGCTCGTGGCGTTCAGCGTCGCGCTCTCGCTGCGCCCCCCGCCCTCCATCGTCGACGCGCCGCTATTTCTCGACACTCTATGCAAGCCTCTCCCTCCCTGCCCTGCTCTACCATGCCCTGCCCTGCTTGTTCTCTTCCCCTCTTCCCGCATCGCCAACCCCTTCCTCCTGTGAAAATCGTCATCTGCCACTCCCGTTCCCCTCATTCACACCCCCCGAAACCCCCTTCCTCTCCTTCCCCTCTTCCGCCCCAATTCTTTACCCCCCCCCCTCTCCACCATGGCGTCATTCTTGATGACGTCACATGGCACACGTGACACGTCACGCGTCTCTGTCGCCAGCTAGCATCCAGGACATAACGTGGCGCGGCTACGCGGACTACGAGATGCGCATCGCACCGCTGCACAGACACGTGTCGCGCCCCTCCCTGCCCTTCCAGGTGCCCATGCCTTAGATCCCACCCTGCCCACCCACCCTCTGCTCCCAGTGCCAGTCCCGCGTCATGCTTCTCCCCCTCACGCCCTCGTTCTTCCTCTCATTCATTCCCCAACCCATGCATTCGCCCACCCATCCTTCCCCCAGCCCATAGCGTGCTGCCCGCACAGGTTTGTCCAATTCAGTGCATACCACCTGACGGCCTCTGTGCCCAATGCCTGCCTGCCTTACACCGCTTGTGCTTCTCCCCCTCACGCCCTCATTCACCCACCCATTCATCCGCTCCTCCCTCCTCTCCCTCCACAGCCCATAGCGCGCGGCCTCCACGGCTTCATCCAGTTCAGTGCATACCGCCTGTCGGCGCGCTCCTTTGCCATCGTGGGCTTCGGCGCGCACTTCCTCAAAGACCACCTGTGAGCGCTGGGGGCGCTGGGGGAGGGGGGTGTGGGGTGCTGGGGAGGGGAGAATGTGGGGCGCTGGGGGGGGGGGGGAGGGGGATGTGAGACGCCGGGGAAAACGTGGGAGGGTGCTCTCATTCGAGTCCTTGAAGAATTTGCGAACATGGAGTGACGATGTGATTGTCCGGGTATCACCCCAATGGCCATTGCTCACCATGACCAATCGTGTGTGTGTGCATGGCATGGCGTGGCATGGCATGGCACCAGGGGCGAGTTGAAGTGTGTGTGGGCGGAGGGTGGCAATGCGAGCAGCACGGGTAGCAAGGGCGAGGCCAAGGTGGCGTATGGAGGGCTCAACGGGTGGGAAACCTACGATGCCGTGCTCATCAAGGTGCGTGCCTCTTCTACGTGTGTGTCCCTCGCCTCGCCTCGCCTCGCCTCGCCTCGCCTTGTCTTGCCTTGCCGTGCGTTGCCTACTTATCCCGGGTGTCACCTTCCCACCAAAGTGGAGAATCTCCTTCGCCAAAACAGATCCCACCTGCTTCATTGCATGTGAATGTGTCTCTAAATTCAAACCGCAAGCCCGTGAAACGCTCCTTCCTGCCCACCCCTCTTCCCCTCGCCCGCCTGCCTTCCCTCCAGTGCGACTTCGAGGCGGCCACGGGCACCATGGGCGGGGATCTCTTTCTCACCATCGCCGGGGAGGAGTTCAGAGCCTTCCGGTGCGTACCCTTTAGTAGCCCTTCCGGTACCTAGGAAGGCCCTTCTGGTACCTCTAATAGCTCTTCTGGTTATCTGAATCGCCCGTCTAGACCCTTCATTAGCTAGCAAGCTGTTCTGGACCAATCACACCCTTTGCTGCATACCCTTCCCTCGCTCCCACCCTCCAATTTCTCCCACCGGTCCCACCTTCATGCTCCCCACACCACCCCTTCCTCGACCGCTCCACACCCCCCGCCTCCCCCCCTCTCTCCCCACCCAGCGAGGAGGAGGGCGAGGAGCATGTGATAGACCCCCCCCGGGAGGACGCCCTCCCGCACACCCTCGCCGTGTGTGCCGTGCGCCTGGCACACGCAGTGCAGCCGCGGCCCATGTTCGAGTGGCTGTCGTACCACTGGCACGTGGGCGTCTCCCTCTTCCGCCTCTATGACGCCGGCTCAATGGACGCGCACCTCGCTGCCGTGCTCGACCCATGGCTCGCCAACCAGGTGTGTGTTCAGTCGTCTCAAAAGGTGTCATTCTCCCTCGCCTCTTCTGCCTGTAGTATTCCGGTTCTATGGACACTCACCTCTCTCCTCTGTGCTCGACCCGTGGCTCGCCAACCAGACTGCGCAGGTCATCCCCACGCGGCACCTGGCGCCCTTCCGCATGGAGAACGACGCGCACCCACTCAGCGCACTGGACTGTCTTCACAGCACCGCCTTCCTCGCGCGCTGGGTCACCGTGCTCTCCCCCGACTCCTACCTCTTCGTGCCGCCGCCCGCGTCCATTCTGGAGTATCTGAAGCAGCATGAGGACCGGTCGTGGGTGACGATCGGCACGCAGGAGTGGTCGCCCGTCAAGTGCCGCGACGGGCTGCGCATGCAGCCGCCCGGCGTGTGGGAGGGGCGGCGGGAGGCGGCGCCATTTGCGGTGGAGTGGCTGGCGTTTCGGCGGAAGGATGCGCAGTGCTCGGACGAGGGGGGGGACAAGGAGACGTGCATTGGGGAGGCGGGGCAGCGGTCGCACTTCACCAACCCTAGGAAGGTGTGCTCAGTGCTGCTGCTGCTCATTGTGTTGCATGCTGCTCATTGTGTTGCATGCTGCTCATTGTGTTGCATGCTGCTCATTGTGTTGCATGCTGCTCATTGTGTTGCATGCTGCTCATTGTGTTGCATGCTGCTCATTGCGTTGCATGCTGCTCATTGTGTTGCATGCTGCTCATTGTGTTGCATGCTGCTCATTGTGTTGCATGCTGCTCATTGTGTTGCATGCTGCTCATTGCGTTGCATGCTGCTCATTGTGTTGCATGCTGCTCATTGTGTTGCATGCTGCTCATTGTGTTGCATGCTGCTCATTGTGTTGCATGCTGCTCATTGTGTTGCATGCTGCTCATTGTGTTGCATGCTGCTCATTGTGTTGCATGCTGCTCATTGTGTTGCATGCTGCTCATTGTGTTGCATGCTGCTCATTGTGTTGCATGCTGCTCATTGCGTTGCATGCTGCTCATTGTGTTGCATGCTGCTCATTGTGTTGCATGCTGCTCATTGTGTTGCATGCTGCTCATTGTGTTGCATGCTGCTCATTGTGTTGCATGCTGCTCATTGCGTTGCATGCTGCTCATTGTGTTGCATGCTGCTCATTGCGTTGCATGCTGCTCATAGTGTTGCATGCTGCTCATTGTGTTGCATGCTGCTCATTGTGTTGCATGCTGCTCATTGTGTTGCATGCTGCTCATTGTGTTGCATGCTGCTCATTGTGTTGCATGCTGCTCATTGTGTTGCATGCTGCTCATTGTGTTGCATGCTGCTCATTGTGTTGCATGCTGCTCATTGTGTTGAATGCTGCTCCCTGCTGCTCATTGTGCATTGGGTGCGGCTCATTGTGCTGCTGTCGATCGCAATGCTCCACCCGTCCTGTCCTGTCGATCGCGTCGTCCCTCCTTTCTGACGTCTACTGCACTGTCCCGCCCATCTCATGCCTCTCCCCTTCCCCTGGTCCTGTTACTTCTCGTGCTTGCACAGTATCAAGCATATCATGCTCATGGCTCCATCCTTTCACTCCTCCATGGCCTACGTTCTCTTCTCCCAATCCCCACTCGCCCATGGCGTGGCAGGCGGGCATTCTGGGCTACTACGACGTGCGGGAGACAGACGAGAACGGGCATCACGCGGGGTTCAGTGAGGTGCACAAGAACTGGTACCCCAACCTGCACGAGCTCGCAGTCTTCAACTCCACGTGCTCTGAGGTCGTTGGAGACGACGAGTTTGCCGAAGGGTGGGTGCGAGACGTTTCGTTTGCAGACTTTGTTAAGACTGTTAGGAAGAGTCCCCGGCCTCAAGGGTCGACGACGGAGGTTCCACCCCCACCAGCAGAGAATTGAGCTGCCTGAGGAGGACTCTTGGTTGCCACATGGAGTGATACAAAGAGTTTATTGTTAAAGGCAGCTGTTAACTATCCAAATGCGAATGATGTGCAGTCTCTGACTAGAGGGAAGTTAGTTGCTCCAGGAAAGGAGGTTTAATGTTTGTAAGCTGGACGGTTGCAAGCTAAATTGGATGTCACAACCGATTTAGAACATTCTAACATTACTCCTGTAAACCTATCGAGGCCGATTCTGGAGGTAAACTCTGAACAGGCTGTGCTCTTCAAGCCCACGACCTGAGGGCATTTGTGTTCTTTGTGTGACCTGAGGGGTCTGAAGAAGATCAGGGTAGGAGTTTTCTTTCCTCCAAAACAGCCGAAAAGTCGGTGATTGTGTCAGGATGAAATCGTGATTTCTAAGCAACAGTCAGAGTTCCCGCCCCGACTCTGTCATCATAGATGCTACTCATCTGGTAGAAATCGACACCCTAGAATTTCGGGTTCTTTCAATTTGGCATTGTTCTTTCAACACACATCTTTCGAGTGTGGTTCGCAGTAGGAAGAGGTGCCCACTACACGCGATGCTCAACCCCTGTGCGCGAATTTTCTCTTAACCGGATGGAAAGTCTGCACCCGTGTTTTTTTATTAGCAAGTTGCACTCACATTACAAGCCCCTCGAGCAAGTTGCAGTGGTTATAAACCAATACGAATCACAGAAACCGAAGTCAAACAGAATAGACCGAAGTCAAAATGTCAACGGGCAGCTACAATCTTTTTATAAGCCTTTTTTTCAAGGTGCGACGTTGACGAAATTTGCGAAATTTTGAGAATCTGTTAAAGTTTTCGATCACAAGGCAAACTTGGGTTAGTCAAACGAGTATCGTGTGTATACCACACCACACCATACCACCCTTTCACATTGGCTCCGTACCGTCCCTCACACAGACACTTGCATCCCAGACGCAACTCCACCCGAAGATCGAGGACAGCGAGGTTAGGAATCCTTTCCAGCACAGATAGGTTCGTACAGCTGGCAGACTTTGTCCTTTAACAGAGCAGCCACTGCCTGCCAACCGGTAGCCAGCTGGACAGCCAGCCACAGCTCATGGGATTTCCGAAGAGCAGAATTCTTGCGTAGCGTAGCGGAACTTTCGTCTCCCCTTTCCTCCCGGCTGTCCCAGCAACAGACAACTTCCCACTTATGTCGTTTTCTGGCACAATAACAGACAACCCGCGCAAAGACAAACTCGTATTGACTTGGATTTCGCCTTGCTGGTGGGCGCCCGCACCGTCATCCGTGCAACGGTGCGATGTGCGACTTGACTGGGCTGTGGTGACCCTCTCTTGCAACCCTGGCCGCGCGTGCGGTGCTGTCAAGCGTGCGGCGCTAGTGACGTGTTCCACCCACCAGCTCCGTCCTTCAGCTCTGCTTGCTATGGAGGTAGTTTCATTTTGCCCCACCGCACCACAATGAACCGCATCAACTCCCATAGGACCGCGTTTCGCCACCCGGCGCCTGAACGTCACAATCGGATGTCGATCTTCTCTCAACTTATTGTAGGTCTGCTATCCTTGAGTCTCAGCTCGTCACTTCTCTCTCTCTCCACTGTTCTTCCGCCTCCCGCTCACTGGTGAAAAACAAGTTTTCTTTCTCTTATGCCGTGTTGGCGTCACGATAACAGCTCGTGGTAAAAGAAGAACGGTAGGACTGCTAGATCCTCGTTTGAAGACAAGAGCCATGATGACGAAGCTACGAATCGAAATTCCCCAAGACGGTGACTCATCGTCAGAAGCCTTTGACAGCTTAGGCAATACTTACTCCATTGTCGACTCGTATTCCTCCGAATTCGATGGATCAGATGCCACGACTTCAAAACTCGTCGCATCATCCCACGGCGGCAGTCCTGTGGACTGGCACGTGCGGACGGCAAGCGGGTCCCTCACGTGGATGCCGCCGTCGCCGGTTGCCGTTAAGAGCCCGCACGCGAACGCGATAAAAAAAATGGCAGCGATGGCGAACGGACGCGCCAGAGCGATGGAATCCGCATGGGCGGAGGCGGAGGAAGAGGCGGAAACGGTTCTTGCGGCGGCCGCCGCTGCTGCCGCTCTTCCATGCGATTTGTCTGAATCCTCGCCATCTCGTTCGCACAGCAAACCAACGAGCCTCTTTGGCTTGAAGGCGCCGTCGTTCCCGCTAACGAAGCCATCTAGAATCACACGCACCAGCAGCGGAATTGCCGGGGCGAGCGGCGGAGTATCTCCTGACGGAGTGACGCGCACGTGGTCGATCTCCTCGCTGCCGTCGATTTGGCGCAAGTCGCCACGCGGCTCGCCGCCGAAGGGTGCCACTGCAAGTTCGGATATGACAGGTCATGATGAGGTTAGCCCTGTTGCTCTCGCCGGCAGCGTCGAGCACCAATCATCGTGTCGCAGTGTGAGAAGAACAGATCGTGAGGCATTCGCGCGAGACGACGAGGCGGCTACGCAGTCCTGCTTGCGTCAATCGCGGCAGTCGCAGCAGCGCAGAGTACGGCGGCTTTTGCGGAGCCTGACATCGGACGGCGCTCTGTTGGCGGGCTTCGACGCGGACGAGCCGCCGCCGCCGAACAAGGAACAAACCATGGCGGCGAGACGCGCTCCCGAGGCGAAACCGGCGGAAAAGGCAGATCCAATTCGAAATCAGCATCGCGGCGGCTTCCGTGCGCTCGTGCGCACAGCGTCTGCGCCTGTCGCCGCCCGCGCGCCGTCTTCCCTTCCCCGCATAGCAGGCCGTGATGAGCGGCGCGAAATGGACGGATATACGGACGAGGCGGAGAGACAGAGTGCTTCAAGGCGAAGCTGTGTGGTGGCGCCGGTGGTGGAAGAGGAGGAGGAGGCGGAGGACAACGACGAGATTCCAGTGGCGGTCGCAGCGGCAGCAACCGCGGGCAACGGCAGCTGCGAATCGCGACACGATCGAGGAGCGAAGGACGGCGGCTGTCTGCCGCACGCATGGGCGCACATGCACGCGCGCCCCGCCTTCATGCACGCCGCACACGGCCCGTGCCGGCAGCGGCAATCGCCTCCCTCGTTACAGTCACCGCCTGTTGAGTCACATGCACCGCAGCAGCGGCAGGCGTCGTTGCAGCCTCGGCGGCAGCAGCAGCGGGCCCGATCCCGCCTCCCTCCCTCTCCTTCCCCGTCGCAATCACCCTCGCCCTCCTCATCCACTGCCGTGCCTGCGTCGTCACCTCACCTGCCTCGCCCAACAGCCCCGCCAGCACCGCAGCGCGGCAGCCAATCCATGGCGCAGCGCGCTTCTGCCTCGCATCCCCTTCACGCATCCCTCACCCTTCACCACGCGCAGCCCCGCGTGCTCATCCCCTGCCTTGCCTCCTCTCCCTGCGCCCACTCCCCATCCCCCACACCCCCCACGCCCCCCACTCCCCTAACGCCCCTCACCCCTGGCACGCCCTTCACGCCCCCCTGCCTGCAGTCCTCGTCCCCCTCCTCCACCCGCAGCCACCAGGCTCGGCGCGTCGCCTTCAGTCCCGTGGTTCGGGTCCGAACCTACTCGCTCTCGGACCATGACTGGCCGGGGCCCCTTTCCCCTGCCTGTCACGCTGCTGTCTCCCCCGCTGGTGGGGATGGCCCAGGAATGGATGTGACTACCAGGGCTGTTGCTGCTGCTGCTGCCGCCGCCGCTGGTGCCGCAGGTGCTGCAGGTGCTGCAGGTGCAAGTGCATCAGGAGTGGGAAGCAACGATAACGATACGGACATTACGGACAGCAGCAGCGGGGAGTCTGAACCAAAGCTGCAGCCTCTCCTTCCACCGCATGAGGTGGCTGCAAGAGCGGTGAAGAGTGTGTGTGTTCCCCGGCAGAGAGTTCCGCTGCAAGCCTGTTGACGCCACCGCTCCACATAATAATGCCGCCGTCTCCTCACACGGCGGACAAGTGGCAGGCTACAATTACAATATATGCTGGGCTGAGAATTAGCCCTTAGGATCTTTTCAAGGCTAAGACCTTTGAGTAGGACTGTTGTAATTGTGGAAGCGTAAATAAAGTTTACTGAACTACCTTGCACTGGTATATGAGAACAAGATAAGTTGGTAATAGCAGAGAGATACAAAGCTTTATATGATTACAAAGGAATATGAAAGGTTTTACTTTTAACTGTTTTGCTATTGCGGTTCGATATAGTGACGACTCGGGTAATTGCTCAGTATCGAGTCAGTTATGTGTCCTTGCTGTCGCACTGTATTTTTCGTCGAGTCAAAGGTCAGCAACCTTTGACCTTCGCGTAACCTCCAGCGGTTTCTTTTGTTGACTCGTGTGTTGCTTCGCTGTAGCCTGCTCCGTTTCGTGTCGATACTTCGATACTTCAGAAGCGTTTAAGTTACTTGTTTCCAACAGTATACATACATGGTATCTATGCAACGTTACTCTGATGTTTTCCCTTTTCTGTGATTAACCCCTGGTGCACAGACGTGCTAATTGTTGGAAACAAGTAATTTATAACGCTTCTGTCGTATCGAAGCTTCAACACAAACGGAACTGACTACAGCGAAGAAGCACTCAAGTCAACCTTCGGAAGTTGCGCGAAGGTCAAAGGTCTCCGACCTTTGACCTGACGAAACGTACAGTGCGACAGCAAGGACACATAACTGACTCGTTACAGAACAGTTACCCGAGTCGGCACTGTATCGAACCGCAACAGCAAAAACAGTTAAAATAGAACTTTCAATATTCCTTTGTAATCATATAAAAGCCTTGTACTTCCCTACTATTATCAACTTATCTTGTTCTCACAAACTAGCACAAGGTGGTTCACGACAACTCTTCATTAAACACTTTCGCTATTACATCTCTACGTCAATACCTGATCTTAGTCCTGAAAGGATCCTACTGACTTTTCTCAGCCCAACATGGTATGAGAGCAAGGCAGGACAAGATCACTCTTTAACTTTTTACAATACAAGTCATGGCTACACACAAGGAGAGGAGCTCCTCCAACGGATCTCTCGGCACCACCCCTACTCCACCTCCAGTCTCCGGCCTACAGACAGAAGAAGGCACAAGACCAGCTGCAGAGTCAACAGAAATCCCTGGAAATCAAGCGGCAGGCTTCGACTCAAATATGATGGAGAAATTTTTCTCCTTCATGTCCTTCTACGAGCAACACCAGCAAGCAGCTCCTGCGCAATCAAACAACAGCAACAACAACAGAGCAATACCAATGAGTCTTGATGGTTCATCGTACGCGCGCGGAAACCATCAACAACCTACCTTTGCCCCGTATGAGCCTCAGCGCGGCTCTGTCAGTCTCGCGCCACAGCCGCAGCCTTCACCTGGACAAGAGAAGACACTGGATGCGCTTCAGGTGCAATCGCAATTCGCACACGTTCTCAAATTACAAACTTCAACGCTTTTCGACGGGAAGGATTTCTATACCTGGTCCTTCGAGTTTGAACTGATGATGGAGGGCGCACAAATCCTCGGATTCTTCGACAAGTCCCTGCCATATCCAGTACACGGGACACCGTACGACAAGCAACAATACACGTATCAGTCACTGATGGCGTATACAATAATTCTTCGAAACTTGACGCCAAACGAGCAACAGAACATTCGCTCCTATCGAGGTTACGGCAACTCCGCCGAACTGGCTTACGACCATTTGAAGAACCTGTATCAAGCAACAGACAGCGTCAACCAAAGCCATCTCATGGCACAGCTAACAACAGTGGAAATGAAACCCGGCGAAAAAGGAATGGCTTATATTAGCCGTTGTCGCGGACTGCGCGACAGACTCCTTCGATGCGGAGGATCAATTTCGGAAGAAGCCTTTGTAACAGTCATCATCGCCGGTCTTGGCCCTCATTGGCGCTCCACTCGAGCACTTCTTCGAGCTCACGGGAAGATCTCCGAAGCAGCACTCTGCGCCGAAATTCACGCTGAACAACAAGACATGGACCTGCACGAAGAACGACACAAGAAGAAAGCATTAGCACCGGAGTTCGCCTTCCACACTCAACGACGCTACAACAACAACTACAACCGACACAACAACCAACAAGTACAACAGTACGTCCCACCGTTTTGTCATCTTTGCAAGACGTCCGGTCATCCGCGCACACACTGCCCAAACCAGCAGCAGGCGACAACTTCGCAACGTCAACTTCGGCCTTCGAGTAGTCAAGCAGCTTCTACAGAAGCGCATCCCACCAGTCAAGTGCAACTTTCAACATCTTCAACATCGCAATCTGCACAAGGAACAAGAAACATCGTCAGCTGCATGAAAAGAACGACGGACTCCTGCATCACTGGATCACCACCCCACTACTCACCAGAAGACCAACTCGACGAACGAACTCCCCGCCGCGAGTCACTGGAGCCCAATCCGACATATGCAGCTATCGCCCAAAGCGAGCCGTCCGGGCAAGACACTTGGTTGTTGGACAGTTGCTGCGGACAACACATGTGTTCCTCGAGCCGTTTCGTCCAGCAAAAGCATCAACTTCAGCGCGAAGTCGTCATCACTGTGGCCAACAACCAGAACCTGCACACACGACGACAAGGCGTAGTACAACTTCAATCCCGAGAGACTAACGTCATCTTGCAAATGTCGAAAGTGTTGATTGCAGAAGGACTTGGCTACAACTTACTGAGCGTCAGCCAACTGATGGCTAAGGGGATCCATCTTGAAGCAGACAGCACCACACAGGAGTTCAAGCTTTTCCACGGTCGAGGAGGGCTCTACATCGGCAAAGCAGTCTTGAAATAAAACGTCTTCGTCCTCGACTTTGTACCAGATCAAGGAACGGCCGACAGCGACGGCATCGTCAACTTTGCCTCCTGGACGCACCCACCGGACCTCGATCCTGCCTTCAGCCCCGGAGGGTTCTGGTATTCACATACCATACCTGAAGCAGAAAGAACACGGGCATTAGCAACAATCCGACAAGAAGAGACAACACCGACAGCAGCAGAGACAACAGCGGCAACACCAACAACACTTACAACACCACTCGCGAGCTCATCGACGGCATCACCACCCATCAACGACACTCCACCGACTTCTGCGCAGCAGCTAGCTCCCACTCCACGAGAAGTTCACAGAAGCGCCAACTTCACCGCCGCCTTTTACTCCAACTCCGACCTGTATAGGCGCTCACCCGGACATCGAGCAAGTGAGTCCCTGTGGCACGAACGACTAGGACATCCAAGCAACACCACGTTAAACAACACAATCAAGGCAGCAGTACTCGACAAGGACTCACTCCTTCTACCCGACGGCAGAGAACTCCAACGAGTCCGCGGAACATGCTTTACCTGTCCCGAAGCCGACTTACCGCATCAACCGTTCGCCTCTCACCACAATCCAAGTGCGCCAGCTTATGAACCACTCGAGAAAGTATACAGCGACATTCTGTATACTCGCGAACAAGGACAAGGCGCTTATAATTACGTAATCACTTTCATCGACGCCGCCACCCGTTACGTCTGGCACCTTAATCTTCCAAGTCGCGACATGGCCTTCGAAGCCTTCATCGCCTGGCTACCTGTGGCAGAACGAGAATCAGGAGCAAAGCTGAAAAGGTTCCAATCTGACGGAGGAGGGGATGTTGGAAACAACAGTTGAAAGTTAGAAACGAGAAAGAGGAGTTGCACTAGCAAGCAGTTGAGTACATATAGCAAACCCTAAGTTGGGCTGTACTCACTATTGAGTACCCCACGACAGGCTAGACAAATATAACATTCTGACACACCCCCATAGCCAAAGTGGGGTGTAATCAGCACAACAAGCAAAGCAAAACAAGCTCAGGGTGGATCACAAAGTCACCACACATTCTGAGCACAAGTAGAAGAAGTAGCAGTTTATAGTTCACAAATACAATCAAAGCTAGAGGCTATCACAGAGGGCAAGTGAGGAGGAGAAGGCTGGACTAATAGGAAAGGAGAGAGGAGGCAACGGCGGAAGCTGCAGACACACGGGCAACAGGAGCGGCGCGCACTGTGGCTACCGGAGGCGCACCTCCGGAAACAGGAGTAACTGGCTCCGCGGCTAAGACGAGCGGCAGGAGCAACGGACCCACGGGCGACTGGCGCAGCAGCATCACTGGGCTACCGGAAGCGCACCTCCGGACTACTGGCAATGCTGGCAACACGACGGCTACTTCCCTTCAACCTCCCCCACTGTCGCACCCCCCTTTCACACACCCCCTGCTGCACCCCTAGGTTCACTCACACTCCACCCCCTAGCACCACTCCGTCGACTCACACACACCCACCCCCCTCAGCGGCAGCTGCAGCAGTGGGAGACGGAGTAGGAGGAGGAGCAGGGGATGCCATACACCCGCCACCCAGCTTTCACCCCCATACTCGCTACCCCCAAACCCCAACACAGGGTAGGGCCGCGACGAAGACGGGGGCAGGGCCGGGCAGGGCAGGGTCGGGCAGGGCCGCGACGAAGACAGGAGGGGCCGACGCGTGGCCCCCGCGCGGCCCCCGCCAGGGCGCCGCGACGGGCGACGGGAAGTGGGCACGCGCAAGCCCCCAAGGGAGCCACTCTGGGCGACGGAAGGGGGGGCTGCGCGGGCCCCAATGGCGCCACGACGGGCGACGAGGGGGCCGCGCACGAGCCCCCCGAGGCGACGAAAACGCCGTGCGCCCCGGGGCGCGCGACGGGCAGGGCACCGCCGCGCGCCACGGGGCGCACGACGGGCAGAGTAGGGCGTCGCGCGGCCCCCAGGGCGGCGCGACGGTCAGAAAACCGCCGCGCGCCTCGAGCGCGCGGCGGGAAGAAAAATGGCCGCGCGCCATGGGCGCGCGGCAGGCAAGCAGGCAGCGCGCGCCCGAGGCGCGCGATAGACAGAGTAGCAGCGGAAGATAATGGTGGGCCCATGCACAGGATCGACCCAGAAGGGTCGACCTGCTCTGATACCATGTTGGAAACAGCAGTTGAAAGTTAGAAACGAGAAAGAGGAGTTGCACTAGCAAGCAGTTGAGTACATATAGCAAACCCTAAGTTGGGCTGTACTCACTATTGTGTACCCCACTGCAGACTAGACAAATATAACATTCTGACAGGGGAATATCAGTCACAAAGGTTCAAGCAGTACCTCGCAACACGAGGCATCAAACGACTCATCTCGCTTCCCTACGCCCATCAACAGCAAGGCGTGGCAGAACGGATGAACAGAACCCTCCAGAACACCATGCGCAAATTACTGCGTGGCATGCGACTGCCCAATCACCAGTGGCCTGAGGCGATGGACCACGCTGTCATGCTGCACAACTTGCTTTCATCGTCATCACTTCCGAACAACGCATCACCGCACCTGCTGTGGACAGGAAAGTTGGGCAACACAAAAATGTTACGAGTTTTCGGGTGCATGGTACAGTATCGCCCACACACTGCAAGAGCCGGAAGATTTTCTCAACATGCACAGTGGGGACTACACCTGGGCATCGAAAAGCATTACAACGCATGGAAGATTTTTGACGTCCACTCGAAGGAAACAGTGGTAGCACGAGATGTCATCTTCTACGAACGACTCATACTTCAAACGTACCTGGACAACCTGGCAGCAAATCGAGACCTCACGGGCGGCTTCCGAGGCAACCGAGCCTTTGCTTCAGGAGTAGACGAAGCTGAGTGGGACGAACAAAACGTGGACAACGCATCTGAGGAAGCAGGACCACTCCCATACTACTCCGTGCCCATCCCGATGGATGACGAAAATCCTCGCGACAGCGTCAACGCCGAAACTTATTTCGCCTTCGCCGACACTGGTTACGTTACACCTCAACCGGTCGACACCAACATCTCCGAACGCATAGGCCCAAATTTCTTACCAGACCCCGAAGCAGGAGACGAAGCAGCTTATCCAGAGGACACAAATCTTCCCCAATACACACAGAGTGGCCTGCAGATACTGGGACTTGTCACCGCCGTCCACGGAGCAGAACCACCTAAGGAGCCTGCGACAATTCAGCAGGCTCTAGGGGGGGAACACAGGGAAAAATGGCGTGAAGCCATGGACAAAGAGAGCTGAAGGCGCTGCGGAACGCAACGCCTGGAAAGTCGTGCCTATCGAAGTGGCACGCAACAAAACTGTCCTCACGGGCAAATGGGTTTTCCGCGTAAAAACAAAAGCTGACGGAACCATCGACAAGTTCAAAGCACGCTGGGTCGTGCGGGGTTTCGACCAAGAACAACGGCGTGACTTCACGGAAACATTCGCCCTAGTAAGCCGACATACCTCGCTGCGGATTCTCCTCGCAATCGCCGCCATGAACCGGAAGAAGCTTCGACAAATTGATGTCGCCAACGCATTCCTCTACGCGCCCGTAGACGCTGAGATTTTCGTCGAACTCCCGCACGGGTCCAACGTAGGTCCCAACCAAATCTGTCAACTGGAGAAGTCACTGTACGGGATTAAGCAAGCCCCGAGACTGTGGCAGCAGCATCTTCACACCCGGCTTACTTGCATCGGTTTTCTTCAGCTACCACATGACCAAGGAATGTATCGACTGGCGAAAGGTACCGACTACATCCTACTTATCGTCTACGTCGATGATCTCCTCTACATAGGCTCCACCGACGCAGTGACAACGTGGTTTGAAGGGGAGCTACAGGGAGATCTAACTCTCACCGTCACAACCACCGTAACGCAGTACCTAGGATTAAACATCGAAGACGGCAACAAAGCCATCTACCTCAGCGCCGCTAAATACACGGATACCATTGCCAAACGCTTCGCCATCACTCCAACCACTATCTCCACGCCATAGCGCTACATCGACGGAAATCGAAAAACCTCCGCCTTACTCAAACCTGCTAGCGTCCGCGACTACCAAAGGAAGCTAGGCTGCCTACTCTTCGCAGCCGTCACCTGCCGACCGGACCTATCCTACTCAGCCAGTCAACTAGCTACCTACCTCAAGAAGCCTGAAGCAGATCACATGCTCGAACTCGACCGAGCACTTCACTACCTCGTTAGCACTCCGACGATCGGACTCACCTATCACAAAACCAGCACCGCAACACCTAAGCTAATCGGTTACGTCGACGACGATCACGCTGGAGATCCAGACAACAGACGGTCTCGAACCGGCTACGTCTACAGACTTGAACCTATCGGGCCTATCTCATGGCAGTCGAACAAGCAAGAGCTAATTGCTCTCTCGTCAGCAGAAGCAGAATATATCGCACTCTGCTCAGCAACCAAGGAAGGGCTATACCTTTGCGAACTACTGGAGGAAGCAAAATTGGCTCAGTTACCCAATTTCTCTCTCTTCTGCGACAACCAATCGGCCATTCGCGTAGCGAACAAAAACGGGTTTGCAAATCGAACGAAGCACATCGCCCTTCGGTACTTCTTCGTGAAAGACGAGATCGAAAAGGGAAGACTCGAACTATCCTACTGTCCCACATCCGAGATGGCAGCCGACTACTTGACCAAGAAGCTCGGAAAACAGAAGTTCGAATACTGCATGCTGCTGATTGAACAAGGACACGTCATCAGCAACGATCCTCCAGAAGCAAAGGGGAGTGTTGGAAACAAGTGATTTATAACGCTTCTGTCGTATTGAAGCTTCAACACAAACGGAACTGACTACAGCGAAGAAGCACTCAAGTCAACCTTCGGAAGTTGCGCTAAGGTCAAAGGTCTCCGACCTTTGACCTGACGAAACGTACAGTGCGACAGCAAGGACACATAACTGACTCGTTACAGAACAGTTACCCGAGTCGGCACTGTATCGAACCGCAACAGCAAAAACAGTTAAAATAGAACTTTCAATATTCCTTTGTAATCATATAAATCTTAGAGTATAGGCATGAGTGAAATTGATTGTCGAGAGGATGGTACAAAGGAGAAACCTAAGGGGTTGTACCCCACAGTGAGTACCCCACTAAGCCTACCCAAACTATAACATACAGATATATATATATATATGTTTGACACACCCCCATAGGCAAAGTGGGGGAGAACAGAGGGTCACAAGACCAGTCAGGAAATGCAAAGCAAGCTCAGGGTGGATCACAACGTCACCACGCAGTCTGAGGACAAGCAAAAGGCCACAAGGCCAGTTCACATGCAGAGATATATATGTAACAACAACAGCACAGTGATCTCTACCTACTAGAGCAAGCATGCAGGTATACATATAGATCACTGTACAAACAAAGCCTACAGCAAGTGAGGAAGTGTGGGTACAAGGCCTAACAAAGTACAGAAACGCTGATGATCACAAGGCGGAAGTGCCTTGGTGAATATATCAGCAGTGTTGGCCCGAGTGGCCACGTGAGCAAGACGAAGCTGGCCACGCTGCTGCAACTCTCGAGCAAGGAAGTAACGCAGAGCGATGTGCTTCGTTCTGTGCTCCAGTCTGTGCTCCTGACACAAGGCAATGGCGGCCTTGTTGTCGACGTACAGCACTGGAGGAGAACGAGGCTGCTCTCCCAAGTCGGTCAGCAGGTAGGTGAGCCAGCGTAGCTCCTGTGCAGCCATGGCTGTGGCGTAGATCTCAGCCTCACAACTGGAGCCGAGAACTGAAGACGAGCGTGTAGAACGCCAGGAAACTGAACCAGAGCCAAGGCTGAAGGTGTAACCCTGTGACGACCGCTGCGTAGCTTGGTCGTCAACCCAAGAAGCGTCCGAGTGACCAGTGAGGACAATGTCACCCCGTCCTCCAAGCACGAGCCCCATGCCCGATGTACTGCACAAGTAGCGTAGTACCCTCCTAGCAGCATCCATGTGCACCTTTTGGTGCTGACCAGGAGCCACGTAGCGAGCCAGAAGGCCAAGAGGGTACGCAAGGTCAGGACGAGTGCAGGTCATCAGGTACATGAGGCAGCCCACTAGCTCTGGGTAAGGACCACTCGGCTCTACGAACTCGTCCAAAGGTGGAGCTGAGAGCGAGTGACCTGTAGCCAGAGGAGTGGCCTGTGCTGAAGACCAAGTGAAGCCGAAGCGCTGAAGGACCTGCTGCACCATGTGTGACTGAGTCAGTGTGATGGTGCGGCGTGCTCTGTCCCGGGTGATCTGCAAGCCAAGGTAGCTGCGCAGCTCACCCAGGTCTGTGCACGTGTGTCTCTTCTGCAGCTCCGACTTCACCAGGGCGAGAGCCTCAGTGTCAGCAGTGGCAAAGACCAAGTCGTCGATGTACACGAGGATGTAGAACGGCGGCAGCGAAGTGTCGGTGCGCAGAAACAGTGATGGGTCAGCAGTCGACGGGGCAAACCCAAGAGCCGTAAGAGTCGTCCTCAGTGTGTCGTGCCACTCACGTGGCGCCTGACGGAGACCGTAGACTCGCCGCCGAAGGCTCCACTGGGTACCAGGAGGGAACGACCCAGTGAAGCCAGGTGGGCGGCGCAGCCAGATCTCCTCGTGCAGACTGCCCTGTAAGAAGGCTGTGCTGAAGTCAAGAGAGTGAAGCTCGTAGTCACGCTGAGCGGCAACGTGCAGCAGCACCCGAAGAGTGGTCATCTTCAGGGTGGGGGAGAAGGTCTGGAAGAAGTCAACTCCCTCACGCTGACTGAAGCCTCGAGCAACGTAACGAGCCTTGAAGACAGGCGGAGAACCCGGCGGCCGCTTCACCCTGAAAATCCACATGCCACTGACGATGTTCGCCCCAGGTGGGGGAACCTCGTCGACGTAGGTGCCTGTGGACTTCCAGGAAGCCATCTCGGCGTCCATGGCTGTCTGCCACTGAGAGGAGTAGGGACCCGCGATCGCCTCAGCGTACGATCGCGGAGTCGGGATGTCTGGTGCATCCAACTCTCCCTCAGGGGCAAGCAGCATGGACACGAGATGAGGCGCAGTGGCTGCAAGGCACTCAAGGTCCTCCTGCCTGTCCTCGAGGACGTCCGTGCCAAGAGCCCACTCACCCCCGACGGACGGAGGACAGACAGACTTAGACTCAGCAACAAGACTAGCGGCGTAGTCTAGACGACAGACAGCAGCAAAGTCAACAAGCTCAGCGACTAAGGCAGACGTAGTAGCAGACTCAAAAGACGGGTCAGTGACAACAGTAGCAAGCAGACGCGTGACAGTAGAGTGCTCAGCACGAAACTGGTCAGACGCAGGGTCAGCGATGACAGGCAAAGAGGACGCACGCGGAGACGGCAGAGGAACACGCGACGGAGGAGAGGGAGGACGACGGACTACAAGGTGAGGGCCGGGGACAGCCGGCTGACGCTGATGAGGAACACGACTACCGGAACGACCAGAACGGACAGGTGAGACAGGACGCGACGCAGGCTCACGACGCTCAGGAAGGCCCCCTGTCTTCTCAGTGTACGGAGAAGGAGCAGGAAGCAGTGAACCAGGCTGTAACGGAAGACCAGTAGACGAAGGGAGACTAAGAACCTGGCGAAGCGCAGAGTCAGGCGGTGGCTGAGACGACGGAGATGGCGGAGCGAAGAACAGGCGCGGCTGTGCAGGGCGACCAACACCAGCAGCTCCAGCACCCCCAGCAGCTCCAGCACCTCCAGCCGCTCCAGCGCCTCCAGGAGCTCCAGCACCCTCAGCAGCTCCAGTACCCTCAGCAGCTCCAGCACCTCCAGCAGCTCCTGTACCTCCAGCAGCTCCAGTACCCTCAGTAGCTCCAGTACCCTCACTAGCTCCAGCACCTCCAGCAGCGCTAGTACAGTCAGACACAACACCGCCAGCCCCAGCAGCTCCAGTACCCCGAGTACGAGCACCTCCGGGACCAGCTACACTAGCACCTCCTGCAGGCAAAGGACCAGCACCATCCCCTGCCCCAGTGACACCAGCAGAAGAACCCCCAGCAGTATAGTCCTGAGGTGCAGAAGCGCGACGTAGACGGCGACCGTACCAGTCGTGCAGCTGCTGGGAGGTGAGAGGCACACGCTGACGAAGACGGCTACTCCAAGGAGACCGCGTAACAGCAGTCTCAGAACCCTCAGGCGACTCACCCCCAGACTCAGCACCCCCAGGCTCCGCACACGCAGGCTCAGCACCCCCAGACGCAGTACCCCCAGACGCAGGACCTCCAGACGCAGCACCCCCAGACACAGGACCTCCAGGCACCTCACGCGCAGGCTCAGCACCTCCAGGTTCCGTACCCGCAGGCCCCTCACGCTCAGTGCCCCCAGACTCAGCACCCCCACGCTGCGCACCCCCAAGCTCCGCACCCCCAGGGACAGCACCACCGCCAGCAGGACTGGAGTCACCAGTGACCTCAACAGGCGCAGGGACGGGAGGGTCTACCTGAGAAACACCTGAAGGAGCAGGACCTGGCGCGGGGAGGGGGTATACCTGGGGAGGACCTGGGGCGAGAAAGAGCGGCGGGAGAGGGCGAGGAGCAGTGCGGTAGGGGAAGAGGCGGTAAAAGGGGACCGACTCGTCAAAGGTGACGTCCTGGGACGCAAAGACACGGCGCGAGGCGGGGTCGTAAAACTGCCAGCCAGGCGCGTCAGGGACAAAGCCAAGGAAGACGCAAGGAATGGCGCGAGGGGAGAGCTTGTCCGCGGTGGTATCGCGGACAAAGGCACGAGCACCCCAGACCCGGAAACGCGATGCATCGCCAACCTTCCCCGTCCACAGCAGCGTAGGCGAGGTCTCCGGCAAGGAGACACGGGGCCAAAGGTTGAGCTGATGCGCGGCGTACCGGACCGCAAACGGCCACAGAAAATGGGGGGCAGCCGCATGGATCATGGAGGTACGAGCGACCTCCATGACTAAGCCAATGCGGCGCTCAGCAACCCCATTTTGCCGCGGAGAGGCCGGAAGCGTGAAAGTCTGGCGGATGTCGTGTTCCGCACAGAAGGCTGCCAAGAGGTCTGAGGAGAACTCACCACCTCTGTCAGAGTGCAGACGCAGGACAGGAAAGTCCGACTGGAACCGCTCGCGGGGCTGGAGACAAGTAGCGCGGATCCAGGGGATCAAAACATCAGGGACATCCCCCTTGCGCTGCAAGGGGAAGGCCGTGGTGTAGCGCGTGTAGTCGTCGACCGCTCGTGGCCCTGTCCATGGACGCGGGCTGGGCCCCACACGTCCAGGTGGAGAGTCTGCAGTGGAGCCTCTGTGGGAGGGAACGAGGAGGAGTGAGGAGCGGCGCGCTGCCGCCCCTCGACGCAAGGAATGTAGGGCGGCACAGGCGAGGGAGGGAGGGCAGGCAGAGACCTGGGAAGACCAGAGACCAGAAAGCGAGAGTGCATGCTACGAAGGCGAGGCAGGGAGGGGTGACCAAGGCGGTGGTGCCACAGGAGAGTGTCGTGAGACAGCCGGCGACACTCACACTGAGTAGCTACCTGAGCAGACGCGTGCAGCTGGGGAGACAAAGGGGTGGAGCGCGACGCAGTGGTGAGGGTGTACAGACTGGACCCTGGCGCACGGGTGAACGTGGCCAGGTGGCGGCCGGTCTGGGAGCACGTGCAGATCGCCACACGCTGCCGGCCAGGGGTGAAGGTGTCAACACCCGCATCCTGGAGGACAGCGTTGCTCACCAAGTTCATAGAGAACGAGGGGAGGTGGAGACCAGACAGCTCACCAGACGGGACCGCCGGACACGGAAGCACAGTGGAAGACCGTGCAAGCACTGGGCCCCCAGAGGGGTCAGTTAGTGAGACAGGAACAGGTGCAGGGAGGGGAGTGACTGTGGTGCTGTCGCGAAAGAAACAGCGCGAAGCACCAGAGTCAAATGTAAAGGTGTGCAAGGCCTGTGCAGGCGCAGTACCAGGGGGAGCAAACTCACAAGCACCTAGTGCTGCAGGGGCTATACCAGGGGCTATACCAGGATCCGGCGGCACACACAAGTAGCAGTCACCCTCAGCACTAACAGTCAATGCATACATGGCAGCAAGAATAGCCTCATAGTCAAGATCAAAGATAGGTACATCACGCCTAAGCAGCTCTGCCCAGTTGGGGAACTCAGGAGCATCAGGAAACTTGACGCGCCAGGCGTCGCTAAGCCGATCGAAGCAGCGCTGCTCAGTGTGAAACCCTGTGCACTTGCGATCAGCGCGGGGACCTGTGCGAATGAGATAGGGGCAGCGACCAGGACCCCCAGAAGCCCCACGCCCAGCATACCAGTCAAGAAGCTGCTGGGAAGTGGGGGTCTGGCGCGGACGCTGCTGCTGCTGCTGCTGCTGCTGCGGCTGCTGTTGCCCCTGACCACCACTGCCACTACCGCTCCCTCCTCCCCCAGCACCGCCGCTGCCACCTCCACTGCTCCCAGTGCCTCCGCCGCCCCCAAAACCACCTCCACCACCTCCACCCCCACGACCACCCCCACCACCTCCATCTCCCCCGCCGCCTGCACCACCGCCTCCTCCACCGCCACCCCCACCTCCCTTGCCACCCTTGCCGCCCCTGCCGCTTCCCACTAGGAGCGGAAGCAGACCCGACCTCCTCAGCACCAAGGTAGTCGAGAGCAGCAGCTGCGGAGGCGTAGGAGGGGGTAAGAGGGGAGGGGGATCACCCCTCAAAGAGGGGAGAGCGAGGAGTACCGCGAGCAGCACCTACAGCGAGGATGTTCTTCTCTGCTGCGAGGAGGTGCTTCTCGAGGTCGTCGACAGTGAGAGAATGGGGGTCAAGGGCGAGGAAGTGGTCCCTGACTGAGCGAAGAGTGTCAGGGAGGCGGGTGATGAGGAAGTAGAGAGTAAAGTACATCGGGGGGCGGTTCTCTGTGAGGAACTCGGCTGGAAGGGCGGCACGAAGGCGAGTGTCACTAGCGCGTAGGTGAGAGATGAGGTCCTCAGCGGTGGTAAACGAGGACAGGTCGGGGAACAGGTAGGGTAGCATAAGTCGACCGAGGGCTGCAGTGGCCGGGGAAGAGTAGCTGGCAACTACAGCGTCGTACAGTGCCTTGGCAATCTTGTGCTGGCTATAATGTGCGCGCTCTGTGATCGGCAGATGGTTGCGAATAGCTAGGCGCGCAGCAGCATCGGGGGTCTGCCACTGGGAGCGGTCTAGAGTAGGTTCAGTGGCAGACACGTAATCAAATAGGGAAACACCGTCCTTGGCATCAGTCATGAGGAACAGTTGCAGGTCGTCAAGCCAGGTGGAAAACTCTACTGGGCGACCGTCAGGATCGAACGCGAGCACGTTAAGAGTCGCCATGCGTGCAGTGTAGGCAAGTCGAGTGCGCAGGCGGCAAGGCAAAAGGCAAGCAAGGAGAGACTGCGTGCAATGCTGCAATGGCGGCTTACGGACTGCTGTGGCGGTGCATGGACTCCTAAGGCAGCACGGAGGGCAGCAGTGGGCCGCGCGTGGGCCTCTAAAGCGGCGCGTGGTGCAGCAACGGGCCGCACACAAGCTCCTAAGGCGGGGCACGGTGCAGCAGTAGGCCGTGCGCTGGCTCCTAAGGCGGCGCGCGGAGCAGGGGCGGGCTACACACCGGAGGAGGCGACGCAAGGGGCCGGCGGCAGGCTGCGCGGGCGGCTTAAGCGGCGCGCGGGCTGGCAGCAGGCTGCGCGGGCGGCAGATGCGGCGCGCAGGGCCTAAGCGGGCTGCGCGTGGGCGGCTTACGCGGCGCGCGGGCCGGCGGCAGGCTGCGCGGGCGGCTGTCGTGGCGCGCGGGGCCGAAACCGGGCCTAAACGAGCCTAAACGGGCCGCGCGCGGGCTGCTGAAGTGACGCGCGCGGGAAAAAAAAATGGGGCCGCGAGCGTGCAGCCGAGGCGCGCGCGGGCAGCAGGCAAGGCATGCAAATGAGGTAATGTGGTAACGGGTGGGCCATAATCTTAGGTCCTAAAGGCCTCTAGGCTCTAGATACCATCTTAGAGTATAGGCATGAGTGAAATTGACTGTCGAGAGGATGGTACAAAGGAGAAACCTAAGGGGTTGTACCCCACAGTGAGTACCCCACTAAGCCTACCCAAACTATAACATATATATATATATGTTTGACAATAAAAGCCTTGTACTTCCTTACTATTATCAACTTATCTTGTTCTCACAAACTAGCACAAGGTGGTTCACGACAACTCTTCATTAAACGCTTTCGCTATTACATCTCTACGTCAATACCTGATCTTAGGGTACATTCCGCTGTGGACACTGTCCCAATCGATGTGTCCCAATCGTTTCTACCGCACTGCATCGTATTACACCAAATTGCACCATCGTTTCGAAATTTTCGCGTCTCTGGTTTAGTTCGGTTCGGAGTGGTACACTCGATTGGGACACATCGATTGGGACAGTGTCCACAGCGGAATGTACCCTTAGTCCTGAAAGGATCCTACTGACTTTTCTCAGCCCAACACTAATAACAAGATACTGATTCTAACCAATGCATTCATTACTCACAAAGTTGTTGTACTGTATGAGGACATAAACGGAGAGAAGGATACTAACATCATGAGCACATACAGAGAAATATAACACATTCTACATTGGAGCTGGTAATCACCTCCCGTGTACTGGGAGGCGGGCGCTCCTTCAGAAAACACACCTGGTCCACTGAACACATTTCCTAAGTGGAAAGGAGCTACGGTAGCATGCATGTCAAACATAAAGAATGGAAGTTAGTATGTCAGGAAATGTGTAAGATGGGTACGGATGAAGCTGCACTCAAGAGAGGGTGTGAGGCAGAGACACCATGCCAGTCAACCAGATTCAATTCAGCACCCTGCCTCCCACCATTTCTCATGCCTCGCATGTCAGTCCCACGAGCCTCTTCACTCCCACCATCTCACATGCTCCCAGCTGCTTCACTCTGCTTAGCAGTCAGCCCCAGCTGCCACTGCACAAATCACACTCACTCCCTCCCCTACCTCATGCAACCAATGCCCTTGTTTTACCGTTCTCCACAACAAGGCTTTACGCCTTCGTTACCTCAAGCACCCCATGTCTCTCCCTCCAACTCTATACCCACTTATTCTTCCCAAAGCACCCCACAGGGCATAAGTTTTGCCATGACTTCATCCGTGCCCACATCGACGTTCGATCCCGACTTTTGGTACCTCGATAGTGGGTGCGATCAACACATGACTCCCAACCCTTCACTCTTGCACTCTCTCACCACCACAGGAGTCAAGTCCGTCACCGTCGCAAACAAGGAGTCAACTCCTACCGCGGGAGAAGGCATTCTCACCTTTCTCAACCCCACTGGCAAGCCGGTCTCCATCTCAGGTGTCCTCCTCGTTCCCAACCTTGGAGCCAACCTATTGTCAGTTGGACAACTCGAGGAGAAAGACTGCATCTTTTCCTTCGAAAGTGGTACCGTGCAGATACGCTACCAGGGACTCCTCATTGCACGTGGCGAGCGAGTTGGTCGTCTCTACCGCCTCAAGCTCGACGTGAACCCGGAGTATCGTCGACTCCATGACTACACTGCCGCCGCATCAACTACTATCAAGCCTCACCCAGGTACGGCTACCACACCCTACATTTGGCATTGTCGCTTGGGTCACCCTGGAGCATCAACCACAAAGTTTATCACCGCACATGCAAGTCTTGAAGGTCTTCGCATCACCTCAAGTCCCGAGTCCTCCTCTTCACTTTCTCCATGCCCTTCATGCGTCGAAGCCAAGCACGCACATCATCCTCACCCCCCAGTCAACATTCAAGTCTCAAGTCCTCTTGACCTCGTTCATAGTGACATCATTGGTCCGACTCGCACGCTCAGTCGTACGGGCAAGCGGTTCATCATGACCCTCATCGATCATAAGACACGTTTTGCATGGGTCTTCCTTCTTGAGTCCAAAGACCTTGTTCCCGAAGCATTCAAAGTGTGGCATGAACACATCAAGAACACAACCGACCTTCAAGTCAAGACTCTGCACTCGGACAGAGGGGGAGAATACATGAGTAAGTCATTTCGCAATCACCTCTCATCCATTGGCATTGCACAAGAGTTTTCATGCCCCTACACCCCTCAATAGAACGGCATCTCCAAAAGGTTCAACCGCACTTTGCAGGAAATTGCAAGATCTCTTCTCTTGCACATGAAGCTAGACGATGCATGGTGGGGAGAAGCTGTGAACCACGCCATCCACCTTAAGAATCGTCGCCCAACCATCGCTCTTCCCTCAGGTATCACCCCATTTGAAGCATGGCATGGGAAGAAGCCCGATGTTTCCATGTTGCGTGTGTTTGGTTGCATGGCGCAATATCGCATTCCCGATGAGAAGAGAGGAAAGTTTGAGAGCAAGACACGTTGGGCCGTGCACATTGGCTTGAGTAAGGAGAGCAAGGGCTGGATTCTTTGGGACTCTCTCCTTACCAAGGAGATTGTGAGCAGGGACGTGATCTTCCATGAAGACAAGTCCCTCGCTCGATGGAAGTTAAACTATCTACCTCCTTCTCCCTCTCTCGAAGACCCTCTCCCCACTCCACCAGGACTCACCACAACACCCGCAGTGGAGCCCTCTCCAAGTGCACCTGCGGGAGATACCACAGCATCTCCACCTGTACCTGAGAACAACACACCTCCTCATGAGCAGCAGCAGAGTCAACCTGAGCCAAACCACACATCACCACCACTCTTCACCGACGAGCCGTCTTCATTCCAACCCTCGATGGAGCAGCCCTTATTGCGAGAGTCAACACCTGAGCAGCAGCCAACCGCAGAGAAGCTGTCTTCAACCGTACCATCTACTTCTTCACCTCCAGTCAACACTTCAACCATCATCCCTGACGCAGCAGACAAGCCGCCTCAACCCGTTCAACCACCAAATGATGTTCCTGAGACAACCACGCCTTCAGCACCTCCACCCATCCCTGATGGTAACACGAGTCACGAAGGTATCACCGAGCATACACAGCGCCCCATGCGAGCACGCAAGCCAGTGCAGCGCCTGAACCTCACAGTCGGTGCAAGCTTCCCAGTCACAGCCAAGTGCACCAACCCTCATTGCATGGACTGTAAGGTAGTCGCCATGTGTCACGCCATCAGTTGCCTCCCACCTGAGCCATCCACTCGCAAGCAAGCACTGGCAAGCGCAGAGAGGGCAGAGTGGGTAAAGGCAGAGAGAGAAGAGATTAACAACCTCCTTGCACAAGGTACATGGGTCCTTGCACCACTCCCTCCCGGTAAGAGAGCACTGAAGGTTAAGTGGACATACCGAGTGAAAGTGAAGGGAGACGGTACGCTTGACCGATTCAAGGCACGCCTGGTAGCCAAAGGTTTCTCACAGATGCCAGGCACGGACTACACAGAGACCTTCTCTGCTGTAGCCAAGTACACCACTGTCAGGTGCCTCCTGGTAATGGCCACGGTAAAGGATCTCCACATTCATCAAATGGATGTGAAGAATGCCTTTCTTTACGGTAAGCTCGACGAAGAGATCTACATGGTACAGCCTGAGGGTTACTCTGATGGTACCACCAAGGTCTGCAAGCTGCTGAAGTCCCTCTATGGACTAAAGCAAGCACCACGAGTCTGGTTCCACACCCTTGAGGTATCACTCCTCACCCAAGGTTTCACCAAGTCACGGTTTGATGCCGCACTGTACATCCTACGCACAAGTGAGGGGGAGTCCTTGTGGCTCCTAGTTTATGTGGACGACATCCTCCTTGTGTCAGCATCCCTGAGTCTCCTCACACGCATCAAAGATATGCTCACCCAAGACTTTATCATGACGGACATGGGTGAGCCTACACACTACTTTGGTATGAACATCGTGAGGGACCGCACCACCAAGTCACTCTTCATCTCACAGCAGAGGTACACTGAGAAGGTCCTTTCAAGGTTTGGTCTCCTTGACTGCAACCCAGTTGAGACCCCACTCCCCTCAGACTTCACGCTGAGCTCGCACGAGCAAAGCATTGACCCCTCCACAGTCGAGTCAGAGGTCACTGAGTTTGAGGGTGAGGTCGAGAGCCTTGAGCCTCCTCAGGACATTGGTCATGACACCTATGCACCAAACTCCACATCCCATATCACACCTCTTGAGCTCTCACTCTACCAGAGCCAAGTGGGCGGCCTTATGTACGCCTCCATTTGCACCCGTCCCGATCTCGCCCATACCGTTGCCATGCTCTCTCAATGCATGACATCACCCACTCGCATGCATCAGCGTGGAGCACTTCGTGCTCTGCGCTATCTCAAATCAACCTCTTCCTTTGGTCTCCTCTTTCAAGGGTTTGACGGTGCAAGCATGCTGTATGGCTTCACGGATGCAAATTGGGCTGGGGATATCACCACCCGCAGGTCCACTGGAGGACACATCTTCATGCTTGGAGGGGTGGCCATCTCTTGGCAGTCAAAGAAGCAGAGCTGTTTGGCTCTATCATCCACGGAGGCAGAGTACATGGCTGCAACCCAAGGAGCCCGAGAAGCAGTGTGGATAAGAGGTCTTTTGAAGGAGCTTGACCTCCCACAAGAGAGCCCTACTCCCCTCTTCATCGACAACACGTCGACGATCGCTCTCTCTAAGAACCCCGTCTTCCATTGAAGGACCAAGCACATCACGACGCAGTATCACTACGTTCGAGAGCTTGTGGAGCAGAAAATCGTTGAGCCCCTGTTCTGCCGCACGAATGAGCAAGCGGCGGATTTTCTCACCAAGGTCGTTGCACGCGACATCTTCATCAACAACCGTGTTCAAGCCGGGTTAGTCCCAGCTGCTGGATTTGAGGGTACGGGCTTGCAGTGAGGGGGAGTGTTGTGAATGGCACGCTCTTCACGTGCCACGCTACTGTACCACTCCAACCCCTTCCCCTCAAAACACCCTCGACACATTTTCCTAAGAACCCATCCAAACCACTCAACTCCTACAAAGCCTATTCCAACCACTGAAGTTACAAACTTCTTTTTCCAACTCATCCTTTCCAACTCAAGCCTATCAATCACCTCTTTAAATACTCCCAACTACAATACCATAGTCATTCCTAATCCAACTCATCTAAGACTTCAACCAAAATTCCTATTCACCTCCAAGCCCCACCATAAGGCACATGACTCTTCATGATTTTCCATGTGCTTTCCCTTCCTACTCATCAAATATTACCCAAGTCATCTACTTCCTACAATTATTCTCCTCCCATGTGCCTCCAAGCACATGCCTCCATTTCCTAGTCATCAACCTCCACATGCCTCTAATTCATTCCTCCCTTCCTTCCTTTCCCAAGTCACCAAAGTCGCAAACTCATCTTTCAAGGATTCATGATTACCACATCACCTCCTCTTCCAAGACACCAAAGTTTTCCTATCCTCTCTATTCATTCCTTCACAAGTCACCCAAGTTCTCTTCCAACACTGCAAGGCCTACAACTCCAACTCAACAAGTGCTCAACCACCACCTCATGCTCTACTACTATTCAACTCCAACAAGCATCTCTACAATTTCTCAAGAAGGTTCTTCAATGACAACAATGCCTCTCAAGCTTCTTCATCAAGCTCCTCTCCAAGCTCATTCCAAGCTTCTCCTTCAAGCTCCTCTTCAACTACAAAGGCTCCTCACTAGCAACCAAGTTTCTACCGTATTCTCCCGGACATAGCACCCTAGGGTATAGCTAAAAATACAGGGGAAAAATGGGGGGGGTCTCCTCATAGGAAAAAAATACATAATACCCGGGTCTTTACATATGGTATATTTTAGTGTTAGTGTTTATTTAATTAGACAATGTGGGTGTTTTGATTTTCATTTTAACATCACTGTCTGAGGCGCGAATGTGGGTTTCGGCCACGAGCTTCATCACCCCCACGAAAATGCCATGTGGCACATGTCTTGCCACTTGCAGCAGAAGATTCGCCTGCACGTGGTCACAGCGAAGTAGTGCGAGGGGGGAAATCTCGGTAGATTGTAAGTGAATGTACCGCGAAATTTCATATAGGGAGAAATTTTCGCGATATTCTTCAATATTGCAGCTACTCGTTAACGACTATTATAACGAATTCGTAAGAAAAGGGGGGTGTTATAGAAAATCAGCAAAAAAGGGGGGTATAGTAGAAACGAGGTCTATCATAACACCAACCCCGCACAAGCTACCCGGGGGTGTACAATTACGGGGGGGTGTTTTGTCCGGGAGAATACGGTATGTCTCCAAAGTTGATACTCTCATGCTACTCTCTTCCAAGGCTACCATTGATGGTTACTCTCTCTATGCATGCCTATGTATCCTTCATGGATCTATAAGGCTTGTACTATACTCTCTTTAATATAAGTTTATGCTCATAAGGTTCTCTCTCACATAGTCTACAAAATAGTTATCAAGTGAAGATTAGTCTACCTCATACTCCTTAAGAGTTTAAGGAAGCTACAAGCTACAAGCTCAAGGGAGGATCATCATCCAACCCAAGGCTTGAAGTCACTCCCAAGTAAACCATACAAGTTCAAGTTCTTCTTTCAAGTTACTTCTACAACTATCCCTAGTAAGATTCACTCAAGTAAGTGTTTATCACCACTCTTATTCTTTCAACGAGCTCACACTCTTCTTCTCCTCTAAGTTCTTATCTCATCAAGCATTTCATCTTACACAAGTTTCTCTTTATAGTCACAAGTTCTAAGCATCATCTTCTCTTCCATCAAGCTCATCTACATATGCTACAGTTCCACTGTTCACTCTTGTCTTATTCTAGTGTGCAATCATACTCTTTTGTATTTATCTCGATTCTCTACAGTTTCCTGCTGCCCGCTGCCCGCCAGCTTGCGTACTTCCGCGGCTCCGCCCCTCTGATGCGGAATGTCGGGGGAACTTGGAGGCGCGTCCCGTGGGGGGACCAACAATTGGAAACATCTGCCAAACAATCGGTCAGGTAGTTTGGAAATTTATAGCTCTTGCGCTGATTGGTCCGAAGCTGCCCCGGACAAAGCTAGGCAGGAGAATTATTCGAGAACATCCTGGTCTGGTCGTGTGATGATCAGCGAAATCGTCAACACGACCACACCGAACATTGGTCAGTCAATGGCGGGCGGGCCAGCTGTTGGGGAGGGGAGGGGAACATAGAGGCGCAAAATGAGCGAATGTCGCAAGAAAATGTGGGGCTGAACTGAAAGGTGGGTTCTCCTCGACCGTTCCGCGCCAGCGAGTGAAATTGGTGGAATCAAAATGTTGCTGATCCCCCAGCTGTGCACCTCCCTACGCTACTCGGACTCAACTACAAATGGTCTAGAACGGATTAATGTCACCAATTAAGGGCGTGTGTGAAATTGGTTTAGGTTCGTAATTGAGGTCGAACTTTAGCTGGTTACCACTTTGGCCAATGTCGCCAACACGGTTGGTGAAATGCACTTTAAATCGGAAACACACAAATGGGACCAGCAAAAAGAGAACAAGGCTCGAATCTACGCACGAACGTGAGAGTGCACGATGAACCGAACATGTGATATTTTGTGCACGCAAGAGAAGTTGACGAAATGCGAGATTTGTTCGTGCACCAATGAACGCACCAAGGTGTCAAATGTATATGCCTTAGCCTATATAGGTTGTAGTGGGGTAGTTCCTAGAGGGTACAACACTTTTGTGTTCTCTATTTGTACCCACCTCATTTCTAGTTCAATCATTCCTGTTTAATTCTTCACATGGTATAGAGCGGGTTCCCTCATGGGACCGTTCCTTCCTAAGGGCCCACCATAAGCAATTTTTTTTTAGCTGCCCGAAGCGCGTCTCGCGCCCTGCCCTAAAATTTTTTTTTTTGGCGGCCCCCTAGCGGCCCCTAACGGCCCCTACGCGGCCCCTACGCGGCCCCTACGCGATCCCTACGCCGCCCCTAAACGACCTCGTCGCGGCCCCGTACCTGACGCGGCCCCGTCCCTGACGCGGCCCCGCCCCTACCCGGCCCCTACGCGGCCCCTACGCGGCCCTTACGCGGCTCCTACGCGGCCCCTACGCGGCCCCTACGCGGCCCCTACGCGGCCCCTACCCGGCCCCTACGTGGCCCCTACGCGGCCCCTACCCGGCCCCTACGCGGCCCCCTGCGCGGCCCCCTATGCGGCCCCTCAGCGGCCCCTACGCCGCCCCAACACGGCCTGACCCGGCCCCGTCCCTGACGCGGCCCCTACGCGGCCCCTACGCCGCCCCTACGCGGCTCCTACGCGGCCCCTAAATGGCCCGACCCGGCCCCGTACCTGACGCGGCCCCTACGCCGCCCCTAAAAGGCCCCGTTGCGGCCCTACCCCGGCCCCGTCTCGGCCCCGTCCCGGACCTGCCCCGGCCTCGACTCCGTCCCGGACCTGCCTTGGCCCCGACCCCGTCCCGGACCTGCCCCGGCCCCGACCCTGTCCCGGCCCTACCTCGGCCCCGTCCCGGACCTGCCCCGGCCCCGACCCCGTCCCGGACCTGCCCCGGCCCCGACCCTGTCCCGGCCCCGTTGCTGCCCCGTCCCGGACCCTGCTCGGCCCCGACCCTGTCCCGGACCTGCCCCGGCCCTGACCCTGTCCCGGCCCCGTTGCTGCCCCGTCCCGGACCCTGCTCGGCCCCGACCCTGTCCCGGCCCTGTCACGGCCCCGACCCAGTCCCGGACCTGTCGGCTCCGCCCCTGGTAAGAGCCTAGCCGGGCCGAGCCGCGCGGCCGAGCCGCACTGCTTTGCCGAGTCGCCCTGCCGAGTCGCACTGTCCTGCCTCGCTCAGTTGCACTGCTGCCGCTGCTAGTCTGCTGCTGCTCCTATCATGGCTAGTCCTAGTCTTCTCACCTTTGATGCTGAGGGTCGAGCGGTTGACTTTGATGTCTGGCTAGATGATCTGTAGCTTTTCCTTCAGTGCGATAGCAAGGATGGTCTCTCCCTGTTTGATCTTACGTCGGGCGCCTCTACTGCCCCTGCTGCTGATGCTGACAGTACCGTTCGCTCGCAGTGGCTCACGCGCGATGCTGCTGCCCGCCTTGCTGTGCGTAGTCACCTACCGTCTACTGAGCGCGCGCACTTTAGTCAATACAAGAGTGCTAAGACTCTGTACGACGCAGTAGTTGCACGTTACTCTTCCCCTGCCACTGCTGCGCTTAGCCGCCTCATGCTACCGTACCTGTTCCCTGACCTCGCTGCTTTTGCCACAGTCACTGACCTCATTACGCACCTCCGCACTAGTGACACTCGCTACCGCGCTGCGCTTCCTGCTGAGTTCTGCGCCCAGAACCCCCCCCCCATGTACATCACCCTCTACTACCTAGTCACTCGACTCCCTGACACTCTCCGCTCGGTCAGGGACCACTTCCTCTCTCTTTGCCCTACCACCCTCATTGTCGACCTCCTCGAGGAGCGCCTCCTTGCAGCAGAGACTAGTATCACCGCTGTAGGCGCCTCTCGTGGTGATCCCCGTACCCCTTTCTTTGAGGGGTGCTCCCCCGTTCCTCTTTTGCCCTCTGTTGCCTCTGCTGCTGCTGTCGACCTTGTTGGCACCGAGTCGGTCAGCGCTGCGTCTGCTCCTAGTGAGAGGCGCCGCATCAGCAAGGGCAAGCGGGGCAAGGGAGCTGGAGGAGGTGGTGGGGGCGGCGGTAGTGGCGGTGGAGGCGGAGGAGGGGGTGGGGGTGGAGGTGGTGGTAGAGGTGGGGGCTTCGGTGGCGGCGGTGGAGGTGGAGGCGGCGGTGGCGGTGGCGGGAGGGGTGGAGGAGGCGGAGGCGGCGGCGGCGGAGGTGGAGCTGGCAGAGGCGGAGCTGTGCAGCGGGGACCCCAGCAGCAGCAGCGCTCTCGTGAGACCCCTTCGCCCCAGCAGCTTCGTGAGTGGTACGCGGGGCGCCAGGGGTCTGGGGGTGCTGGTCCCTGTACTTACGTCCTGCGCACCGGTGACCGCACTGGAGAGCAGTGTGGCGGCCTGCACGCCACCCAGCGCTGCTTCGGTCGCCTGACGGACGCCTGGCGTGCCCAGTTCCCGGACGCCACTGAGATCCCTCGTTGGGGAGATCTATTCAGGTCGGGGGTAGCTATCTTTGATCTTGACTTTGATGCTATTCTTGCTGCCATGTATGCTGTGTCTATTAGTGCTGAGGGTGACTGTTACGTGTGTGTTCCGCCTGACCCTGGTATTGAGGCTGCTGCTCTAGGTGCTAGTGAGTCTGTTGCTCCAGGTACTCGTGAGTCTGCTGCTCTAGGTGCTGGTGAGTCTGCTCTCTCAGGTACCGAGTCGGCTCAGGTCTTTCACACCTTCACCCTTGACTCGGGTGCTTCCCGCTCCTTCTTTCGAGACCGCACCACCCTTACGCCGCTCAGTCGGCCGGTTGCGGTCTCCCTGGCAGACCCCTCTGGGGGTCCTGTCCTTGCTCGCTACTCCACTGTCCTCCCGTGTCCGGCGGCCCCGTCAGGCTCCCTGTCTGGTCTCTACCTCCCCTCGTTCTCCACGAACTTGGTGAGTGGTGCTGACCTTCAGGATGCCGGAGTTGACCAGTTCACTCCTGCAGGTCAGCGAGTGACCCACTGCACGTGTGCTCAGACGGGCCGCCACTTGGCCTCGTTTACCCGTCGACCGGGGTCGAGCCTGTACACACTGACCACAGAGTCTCCTCCGGTTGCTGCGTCTGGTCAGGTAGCTGCGTCGAGTCAGGTGTTTGCTGCAGCGTCTCGGTCAGGTCCTGAGTCTGCCCCCTGCTCGTGTCGCCTCCTGTCCCACCAGACCCTCCTCTGGCACCACCGCCTTGGTCACCCCTCCTTGCCTCGTCTCCGAGGCATGGCCTCCCGTGTCCTTGTCTCTGGTCTCCCCCGGTCCCTCCCTCCCCTTCCCCCGGGGCCTGCCCCTACCTGCGTTCCCTGCGTCGAGGGGCGGCAGCGCGCCGCTCCTCACTCCTCCGAGTTTCGCCCGACAGAGGCTCCGCTGCAGACTCTTCACATGGACGTGTGGGGCCCAGCCCGCGTCCGTGGACAGGGTCACGAGCGTTACTTCCTGCTGGTGGTTGACGACTACTCGCGTTACACCACTGTCTTCCCCTTGCGCAGCAAGGGTGAGGTCACTGAGGTGTTGATCGACTGGATCCGCGTTGCTCGTCTCCAGCTCAGAGAGCGTTTCGGCTCGGACTTTCCTGTTCTGCGTCTGCACTCCGACAGAGGCGGAGAGTTTTCCTCCGACCTTCTGCGAGCCTTCTGTCGTGCGGAGGGCATCCGCCAGACGTTCACGCTTCCGGCCTCTCCACAGCAAAATGGGATTGCTGAGCGCCGCATTGGCATGGTCATGGATGTCGCTCGTACGTCCATGATCCATGCGGCTGCTCCCCATTTTCTGTGGCCGTTCGCGGTTCAGTACGCGGCGCATCAGATCAACCTTCAGCCCCGGGTCTCCCTGCCGGAGACCTCCCCTACTCTGCGGTGGACGGGGAAGGTTGGTGATGCGTCTGGGTTCCGTGTCTGGGGATCTCGAGCTTTCGTCCGAGACTTGTCTGCGGACAAGCTGTCCTCCCGTGCTGTTCCTTGCGTCTTCTTCGGCTTTCCCCCTGACGCGCCTGGTTGGCAGTTTTACCACCCCACCTCGCGCCTGTCCTCCCAGGACGTCACGTTTGACGAGTCGGTTCCGTACTACCGTCTCTTCCCCTACCGCACTGCCCCCCTCCCCCCCCCGCCGCTCTTCCTCGCTCCCGGTCCCCCCCCGGTAGACCCCCTCCCCCCTCAGGGTCCTGCCCCCTCAGGTGTGTCCCAGGTAGATGCAGTCGAGCCTGTCGAGGTAGCTGCTGACTCTGGTGCGTCTGGGGGTGCTGAGCCTGAGCGTGCGGAGCCTGGGGGTGCTGGGTCTGGGGGTGCTGAGCCTGAGCGTGCGGAGCCTGGGGGTGCTGGGTCTGGGGGTGCTGAGCCTGAGCGTGCGGGGCCTGGGGGTGCTGCTTCTGGGGGTGCTGAGCTTGGGGCTGCTGGGAGTGGGGGTGTGGAGCCTGTCGGTGCTGGACCTGGCGGTCCTTCGGGTGCTTTGTCCCGGCGGGAGCTTCCCTCTCCACAGGAGCTGCGCGAGTGGTTTGCTCGCCGCTGGAGCCGTGCTGCTGGAGCTGGAGGTGCTGCCGGTGCTGGAGGTTCTGCTGCTGCTGGAGGTTCTGGAGCTGGAGGTGTTGCTGGAGCCGGTACTGGAGGTTCTGCTTCTGCTGGGGGTGCTGGAGCCACGGGTCCCGGAGGTGCTCGTACTGGAGGTACTGGAGCTGCTGGGCCTGGTGGTGCTCCTGGTGCTGGAGCTACTGGTGGAGCTGGAGCTGGTGGTGCTGCTGCAGTGGGTGCTACTGGAGGTACTGGAACCGGAGCGGCTGTGTCTGCTGGTGGTCCTGCTAGAGCTGGAGCTGCTGGAGGTACTGGAGCTGGTGGTGCTGCTGGAGTTGGAGCTGACGCTGGGGGTACTGGTGTTGTCCCTGCTGGTTCTGGAGGTGCTGCGCGGCCGCGGCCGTACTTCGTTCCGCTCCTTGAGCAGGTTCTTGGTCTTCCGCCTTCTCCTAGTCCTGCTCCTTCCTTAGAGTGTCCTCCGCCTGTCCAGTCCGAGTCACAGTTACAGCTGGTCTCCCCTCTGCCTGCTCCTTCTCCCTACGCTGGTCCTACTGGAGGTCTTGCTGAGCGTCGTGAGCCTGAGTCGCGTCCTGCGTCGCCTGTTCGCACTGCTCGCACTAGTCATCGTGTTCCACGTCCGCGTCCTCCTGCAGTCCCGGGCACGCATCAGATGGCACTGCGTCCTTCCACTGCGCCACAGCGTGTCCCTTTGCCGTCTCCTCCAGAGTCCTCTCTTCCTGCTCTTGCTGACCCGGCATCTGACTCCCTTCGTGCTGCCAGTCCTACTGTCACGCGTTTCCTAGCCACTGTTGTCACTGACCCTTCCTTTGAGTCCACTGTTGCGTCTGCCTTAGTTACCGAGCTTGTCGACTTCGCTGCTCACTGTCGTCTAGACTACGCCGCTAGTCTTGTTGCTGAGTCTGCGTCTACGTCTGTCTGTCCTCCGTCCGTCGGGGGTGAGTGTGCTCTTAGCACGGACGTCCTTGAGGACCGACAGGAGGAGTTCCAGTGTTTTGCTGCTGCTTTACCTCATCTCGTGTCCACGCTGCTTGCCCCTGAGGGAGACCCGGATGCACCAGACATCCCGACCCCGCGCTCTTACGCAGAGGCGATAGAGGGTCCTTACTCCTCTCAGTGGCAGACAGCCATGGACGCAGAGATGGCTTCCTGGAAGTCCACAGGCACCTACGTCGACGAGGTTCCCCCACCTGGGGCGAACATCGTCAGTGGCATGTGGATTTTCAGGGTGAAGCGGCCGCCGGGTTCTCCGCCTGTCTTCAAGGCGCGTTACGTGGCTCGAGGCTTCAGTCAGCGGCAGGGAGTTGACTACTTTCAGACCTTCTCCCCGACCCCGAAGATGACCACTCTTCGGGTTCTGCTGCACGTTGCTGCTCAGCGTGACTACGAGCTTCACTCCCTTGACTTCAGCACTGCTTTCCTACAGGGCAGTCTGCACGAGGAGATCTGGCTGCGCCGCCCACCTGGCTTCACTGGGTCGTTTCCTCCTGGTACCCAGTGGAGACTCCGGCGGCCAGTCTACAGTCTCCGCCAGGCACCACGTGAGTGGCACGACACACTGAGGACTACGCTTGCGGCTCTTGGGTTTGCTCCTTCCACTGCTTACCCGTCGCTGTTTCTTCGCACCGACACTTTGCTGCCGCCGTTCTACATCCTCGTGTACGTCGACGACTTGGTGTTTGCTACAGCTGACACTGCTGGACTCGCCCACGTGAAGTCCGAGCTGCAGAAGAGACACACGTGCACAGACCTGGGTGAACTGCGCAGCTATCTTGGCTTGCAGATCACCCGGGACAGAGCACGGCGCACCATTACTCTGACTCAGTCACACATGGTGCAGCAGGTCCTTCAGCGCTTCGACTTCACGTACTCCTTGCCTCAGGCCACTCCTCTGTCTACTCGCCACTCGCTCTCAGCTCTGCCTTCGGATGAGTCCGTAGAGCCGAGTGGCCCGTACCCAGAGCTTGTTGGCTGCCTCATGTACCTGATGACCTGCACTTGACCTGACCTAGCATACCCTCTGAGCATCTTGGCACGCTATGTTGCTCCTGGGAGACACCGACCAGAGCACATGGCTGCAGCGAAGAGGGTGTTGCGCTACTTGTGCAGTACTTCGGGCTTGGGGCTAGTGCTTGGAGGGCGGAGTCCAGTGGTCCTCACTGGTCACGCAGACGCGTCTTGGGTTGACGACCTGGCTACTCAGCGGTCGTCACAGGGTTACACCTTCAGCCTTGGTTCCGGCTCTGTTTCGTGGCGGTCTACTCGCTCGTCTTCTGTTCTCAGCTCCAGCTGTGAGGCTGAGATCTACGCAGGGGCCATGGCTGCACAGGAGTTACGCTGGCTCACCTACTTGCTGACTGACCTGGGAGAGCCGCCTCGTTCTCCTCCAGTTCTGTACGTACACAACAAGGCTATGCTGGCCTTGTGTCGGGAGCACAGACTGGAGCACAGAACGAAGCACATTGCTCTTCGCTACTTCCTTGCTCGTGAGCTGCAGCAGCGTGGTCAGCTGCGCCTTGCTTACGTGGCCTCTCAGGCCAACACTGCTGATATCTTTACCAAGGCACTTCAGCCTTGTGATCATCAGCGCTTCTGTACTATGCTAGGTCTTGTGCCTACTTGGCCTCACTTGCTTACCTCTTGACTTTCCTTGTACTGTGATCTATATATACCTGCACTTGCTTGTTTACCTTTATATATGAACTTGCATGTGAACTCGCCTTGTGGCCTTTGAACCGGTGCTCAGACTGTGTGGTGACTTTGTGATCCACCCTGAGCTTGCTTTGCTTTGCTTTGCTTGACTGGTCTTGTGACCCCTAGTTCTCCCCCACTTTGCCTATGGGGGTGTGTCAAATGTATATGCCTTAGCCTATATAGGCTGTAGTGGGGTAGTTCCTAGAGGGTACAACACTTTTGTGTTCTCTATTTGTACCCACCTCATTTCTAGTTCAATCATTCCTGTTTAATTCTTCACACAAGGAAACCAAGTAAACATTTCGTCTCGCAGAGCTAGACGAAACCAGGTATCTTAAATAACCTACGGGCGGCTCGGCTCACCCCCTATAAGGTCGAACGTGCAAAATCGAACTTGGGTGTGTGGTTGTGCTTCAGCCGTTTGCGAGACGCGCGGATCTAACTTTGCCATCAACGAAAGTCGAATTTTGTTCACCTCATGTTCAAATGCTACATTTCATTTTAAAAGGCAAACTTATACCAATAATAAAATCCCACACGCCCTAAGGTTCCAAAACAGTAGAGCTGTTATGGATGCTTGGTTGTAAAGCATCATGCTCTAGTTAAACGCCAGGTAATCAATTTCTTGGATATGCTATCATGCACATGTGTCCCCTGCTGATCGAGGGACATTCTAACATGGTCCACAGCCCAACGTTTCGGCCCTTTGTGGGCATAGAGATGCACTACAAACTCTAAACCCTGAAGTCTATTGTGCTGGAGGTGCAGCACGCCACCATGGAAATAGCTTCTTCAAGTTCTGCGCCCGCCACTTCCTCTTGTCACTAAAAGATCCCAACCTCTCAGAACCCCCACATTCCCTTGATATATCCCACATGCTAGACCGGTTACTTGCATCGCCTTCATCCGTATAAAGCCTAACAAAAGCTCTGTGGTCAATCTGGCATGGCTCGTCCCAGGAAGTTACAGCAGGAGTGGCCAGTGGTGAAACAAGGTGACCGGACGACGATACTGGAGCAGATTTCAGCCTTCGCCCGCCAGTAGCATGCGGCGACAAGCCGTCAGGACTGGGGGGCACCTCAAGGGCCGACCTGTGCTGCCACTTTTGCTGCTTCTTATGCAGGCTGTAACGATCAGGAGCGGTGCTGCTGGGTGCCATGGGTTTAGAAGGGACATGGTAGATGCGCATGCTGCCGGATTCACTCACACACGAGCCATCCCCAGACAGAACACGCATGCACGCCTTCTCCTCCTCTCGCCCCTCATGGCCCGGAGGTGCGGCTGTGATGCCCTGCTGCTGCTTCGGGGCATGGATTGGGACATCAGCACGGCGGCGGGGCGATGCACTGGAGGCGGGCTGAGCGTGGCCGGCATCAGAAGAGACATAAAAGGACGCATTTGTCAGGTCAGGGGTGGTATGTGGGAGGCCGTAGCACTTGCCAATCACTCTGCGTGGACTAGCGGCCTTGGGCGACGATGGCTTGGCGTGTGTGAGGCCAGAAGAGCCCCTAGGTAGAGATGCCTGATGCTCTGCTGGCGGGGAGAGTGAATACGTGAACTTTCTTGAATGGGTCGACTCTCTTGTCCAAGGTGAGTTGATTGAGTGTGGGTCTTGGCTTGGCTGAGGCGATTGCATTGATCGAGGCGAATGCTTTGACTGAAGCGACCTCATTGAGTGAGAGGCGTCCCTTGGGTCAGGCAGCTGTATTGACGGAGGCGACTGCCTGGGCTGCGATGACTGCCTCGACTGGGGAGACTGCATTGACCGAGGGGACTGCATTGGCTGAGGCACCTGCACTGATGGTGGGAACTGCTTTAGCGGAGGGGACTGCTTCAATTGCGGAGGATTGCTCGACTGAGGGGACTGCCGTGACCGAGGCGACTGCTTCGACTGAGGCGACAGCCTTGACTGAAGCGACTGTATTGATTGGGAGTATAGATCTGGGTGCTCGTAGCTCATGAGCGGAGAAGATCGCATCGCCGGCAGGCGAGGAGAGGGCGGCTGTAGCGGCGACGGGACGGGACGAGCCACTGGAATTGGCCTTCCACTCCTCACACCCGGCTGCCCGTGCCACCCTGCATGGGCGCCCTCTGCAGCGCGCAGGGAGGGGCCATGAGAGGACGAGCTTAACGGCGACGGCGGAGAGCGGTGCAAGGCGAGCTCGCTCGCGGCTCTCTGCTTCAACCCCGCGGCCTCCAGGTGGATCGAGTCCATAGAATGCCGCCGCCGCCGCCGCTGCCGCGGTACGTCTCCCTCCCCAACCCCAACCTCCAGCTGCTGCCAGCCGTCATTCCCCACAGTGGCGTGGCGTGAGATGCTGCTGCGGCTGTCCGTGCTGGCCAGGCTGTCTGAGCGCTGCACAGACTCCCTCCGCGCGACAAGCAGGCGCTTGATGGCGGGCAGCGCGCCTCTCGACTCTTTGGGGGAGGACGGCTGCGACACACACTCCCTCTGCACGTACAGCTCCTCCCACAACCGATCCATGTCCCCGCCCTCCTCCGCTTGCCCCGTTTCTGGCCCCTCTAGGTGCGCGGAAACCCCGAAAGGGCTCTGAACCACCGCGGGAGGCGTGGGGTGCCACCCTTCTGCTGCGTCATCCCCCCCTTCTGCTTCCCCCCCACTCCTACCACCCCCTTCTACCTCAGCCTCCGCTCCTGCTCTCCCCTCCCTTTCCTTCCCCGCCGCATCTCCTTGCGATTGGGTGTTTGAGAATCCGCTGATGCTCCAGGAGGGGGCGAGCACGCAGCCCGGGGCAGCAAGAGTGAGTTGCGTCTGCGAGCTGCTCGCGGGAAACCAACCGGCGGTGCTGCTGGTGGTGCTGCTTCCCCCGTTGCCGCTCCCCATGAGCCACAGGTTCATGCTAAACTCCTCCTCTTGCGCGCGCCTAGACTCACCCCTCCCCTGCCCCTTCTTGCCCTCCTCCCCTTCCCCCGCCCCGTGCTCCTCATGGCCCAGCCGAGGAACCACAAACCCCTCTCCCCCACTGTCAACGCCCTCTGACTCGGAATGATCTGGGCCGTTCATCTCAGGAACTTGCGTGCTGGGGAGCGTAAAGCCGACTGGGAGCTGATCGGGTGCGATCGAAGGCTCTGATTGGTCAGGAGTTAAGATGGCACGTGTCGAATGTGTGCCGTCCGATTCCTCCTCATCGCCTGTCTCTAGGCTAGGATCACTGGCGGGGAGATCGCTTGGAAGGAAACGGTCAACGTCAGACCAGAGGGAAGGATACGCGTTGCCCCGGGGGCTCGTCCGAGCCTGACGGTGCTTCGACGGACTCTGCAGAGGCGCCAAGACGTCGGTGCTCTCGGTGCAGTCGTATTCTGCCACGTCAGCGTCAATCTTCGTGCTGAAGTCGGCAGCACAAGTGCAACGGGATAGAAAGAAGCGGAAACGAATCAAGGGAAGCAAATGTACATCTTGGAATTCATGAAAGAGAAAACGGTAACGAGGACTGGGGAACGGGAACATGAGTGACGATTAAGAACGAAAGTTATGTTCTTCCGCTGCAGCATCAGCTGACGCCAGTGCTCGACCACAAGCTCAAGCTCAAGGTCAAGCCAAGCCGACGGGGAACGAAAGCACTTTGCGCTACACAAGCAACAACAGAGAACATGTTGAGCAAGTAGATCTGCGTTGAAAATAAAAATATTTAGCTTTGCGAGATGGAAATGCAGGAGATCCTAGCAGGGTCAGTTCATGAGGTGCATCAAGAACAATTTTGCTATGTAGTACAAGCAATGCAGACGCTTGCTAGGTGAGCGACGACCGATCGACGGCTGCGATGAATCTGGGCGCACCTAGTGGCTTGTGGACGGCTCCCTAGCGAGGTGAGCGAGGTCTTCAGGGCTTCCTTGAATTGCGTCGTTTTCGACACCATCTCCCCCGCGATATTCGCAGTCTTCGACACCACCGCTTCAGATCTGGATACGAATTCTGCACCCACGGCCTTCGTTCTCGACGCCATTTCCTCGCCTAAGACCGCTGTCTTCGATACTAGTTGCTTCCTCATCGTTGACACGCGATCATTGAGCGAATTTGCTTTCTTATATACTTAATTGTCGGCTGCTTTGGCCTTTGGCGACAAATCCATGGCTGGAGACGCAGATTGAGCTACCACGGATTCGTGGGTCTCACCTTCATCCATCAGTCGTAAGGATCCTGCCAGGTAACTTAACCAGTTTCTGTCAGGTAGGCCCGTATTCTCAGTAGGTCAAGAGCCTTTAATCAATGTATCCGTACTTATGCTTCTACGTAGATCCTACCCAATATCTAAGCAAACCGCTGCGTTTCCTTAGGGCGTGTCTCCATTTTGATTTTAGGCAATTTTCCGGACGGTTCACTTTTTTGGTACCAGACGGTCCGAATAGCGAGAACCGGACTGGAATATATATTGCACTGCCTGCGTCAGCAGGCAGTGCAATGAGTCAGCGGGCAAGGAAAAAAATAAAACCCACTCGGAAGGCATGCCATTCGGGAGCCTCAACCCTAAGTTGAGGCTCCCGAATGGCATGGAGTCCGAATGGGTTTTAGTTTTTTTCTGCCCGCGGTCAGCATGCTGACTCACTCGGTAGCGTCGTCAATCGAAATGGTAGCGCTACCGAGCGCTACTGACGCTACCAAGTGCAATATATTGTCCGAATTGCCATTCGGAACTTTGCCCCGTCCGAGTGCAAGACTGTCACCTTTTTCAGTGTTTTGAATTTCCCGAAGTGTTGTAGCCTCGCTAGAGACTATGTAGCGTCGTTACACAATTTACGACAGCTCTATTTCGTGAGCCAATCTGATTGCATATTTTCAGAAAAAGTCGTGCGCCAATCTCTAGTTATTACTGCTGCACCGTCCGTCTGGTTTCCGAATTGTCAAGTGTTCAGATTCTGAACCGTTGAAAGGAGTAAAAAGTGACGCGACGGTTCGGATGTTGACGATGTCGCACAAACTTTCGCGAAAGACGTCACGATATGATGCGACGCTGGTAACGGTTTCGCAGTTCGGACCGTCCACGGTTCGAACCGTCGGGGGCAAAATAGAGACACGCCCTTACAACTAGCCATGGTGGAATGGCACGAGGATGCACAGGAGGGAGAAGCCTTGTGCTTTGAAATGGAAGACTGGAAACAGCAAGCAAAAATAGGCGAGAAGGCTGTGTACAGAGATTCCTCGTCTGCATTTGCATTGCACCCAGATTCCTGCATTTCCAAGCCCAAGGCGACCTGCCTGACCTGACACTCAACTCAACTCGACCAACCCCAATCCCAACGCAACAGCTGTCGTCGGGATTCCCTCCGCTCCAATCCCTCCACCTCGCTCCAAACCACTCCACTCCAAGGCACTCCGCCCCGTACACGACGCACAAATCACTGTATGGCGCTACAGTACCCTTGGGACTGCACTGTAGATCTGTTTGTGGTTGAGTGCGGTGGAGCGGTCTCGAATTCTGTTCGTGGAGCCCAGGGTGGACAGGTGTTCTCATTTAGACGGTTGGTCGGGCCAAGCATGACCAGTACGGACGGTGGATCTCGTTGGCGGGTTGAATTTCCGTGATCAACGCAAGGAACGAATATTTTGATCGTCTCAAACGAAGAGCTAACGACAGCGTATGGTAACCAGGAAAAGTGGGGCTCGTTCTCCCCATCTTGCAGGAGTGTATTTCAATAGCTATTGAGTGCTGCTGCGTTGTCTCGCTTTTACACCACAGCACTGCCCTAACACGCCTGGTCATTGTTCGTCCCTGCCGCCTCGACATTATGGGGTCGTTAGGTTTCACTGTCAGTCCACCTATCGTGCGGAATAAGATTGTTCATCTCGTGTCGCCATCGCTATCACGCGGATCCAGTTACTCGAGACCACATGCATGCTCCCACAGCTTTGATCAAGCTCATGAGAAGAAGCATCATGTTCCTTTCAAACCTCAAAGCTTTCGATCGACAGTTATCATTGGCTATCAATGTTCTTCAAACACAAGGTCGAATCGGCTAGTCACTCGAGCCGAGGGTTCGAACAGACCCGAATCTGGAGGTTCGGCAGCGGACCTCGCTGCCTTGGAGGAGGGCGAGCCTTGGCTCGGCGCCGTTGTCTACCGACGTAGCGCGGCTCGTCAGGAATTCGTCTTCGTTACCTCTCTGGAGCGCCTCGCGCTTCCGCATCTCTCCTCCGCGGCGTCCCGCGCGCAGGCCGCGGAGACACTGATGGCGGAAATTCCGCAAGATGAGCGCACGGGAGCCGATGGAGAGGGGGAGGCGGAGGGTACAGCTGTGGTGGTGCGCATGCGTTCTTCTAAAGTGGGACGCGATATAAGGCTGGACGGCACTGCGCAGACGGTGTTCGCCATGCAGTGCCACAGGTGAGCTTATAACAGGAACATATTAGTTCCACTCAAATGTCCCGCTCGCCCTTACTCCCCTATCCCGCCCCATCCCTCACTCCTCGTTCTCTCCTCTACCCTAATCCGCAAATCCCAACCCCTTCTCCCGTCCTCGCCAGGTGCTTATGCCCTGTTACCGAGCCCATCTATAGCGAGTTCAGCCTGCTACTCTCCGCGTCGCCCCTCCACGAGCCCACCAAGCGCAGCCTAGGGGTCATCCTTGACGCGCCTTCCTCCAGCTTTAACTCGCTCCCTGCCGACTATGACGATGGCGATGAGGGTGACATGCTAGACCTAGACTTAGACGATAAGCTCTACTTCCCCGCGGACCAGCGGACTATAGATGTCTCTAAGTACGTGCGCGACACGGTGCACCTGGAGATCCCTCTCAAGGTCCGATGCAGCCCCGGGTGCCGAGGCATGTGCCTCGGGTGCGGCGCGAACCTCAACGTGAAGGAATGTGCCTGCGGGGCAGACGAATGGGGAATTGGGGGCGGCGGCAGCAAGGGGCAAGCGGCAGGGGGCGGGCAAGGGCAAGGGCTGGATGGGTTTGGGGTGGGGAAAGGGAAGATGAAGGGCATGGGGATGGGGGGGGTGAAGGGGGGAAAGGCAGGGGGCAAGGGATCATTGAAGGAGCAGCTGGAGCAGCTGTACAGGCGCGAGGACGATCGGGGTGCTGGCGGTGGTGAGCAGCAGCAGGAGCAATGATATGGAGCAGGCAGGATGCATGGGCACACTAGGGCAGCAAGGCAGCATGGTCCAGCGTGAGACTTGACATTATTCCTCCCCACATCAGATCTGTGGCCAACTGCTGTGTTCATGTTCAGGCTGATGTGTCAAAATGTTATAATGCTTACATTGTGTAGGCTGTAGTGGGGTAGCCCATAAGGGGTACAACCCAATTAGGGTTAGGGTACATTCCGCTGTGGACACTGTCCCAATCGATGTGTCCCAATCGTTTCTACCGCACTGCATCGTAATACACCAAATTGCACCATCGTTTCGAAATTTTCGCGTCTCTGGTTTAGTTCGGTTCGGAGCGGTACACTCGATTGGGACACATCGATTGGGACAGTGTCCACAGCGGAATGTACCCTTAGTACTTGTACCAACTTTCTGTTTCAATGCATTCATTCTCGTTCAGTATTCTGATATGGTTTCATAGCAGGTCTTGTTCCAGGGCCGTTTTTTTTTCTAGGGCCCACCGCATAGCGCTGCCCCACTAGTTGCGTCGCCCTGCCCTACCTGTCGCGTCGCCCTGCCCTGCCTGTCGCGTCGCCCTGCTGGCTGTCGCGTCGCCCTGCTGCCCGCGCGCCGCATTGCTGGCAGCCGCGCCGCCAGGCCCCTAGATTCGTTTTGGGACACTCTGATCGGTCAGCGTGCACCCTTCTCTGGACTCTGTCAGTCAGAGTTGCCTGAAATTTTGAGGCTGGAAATTCAGACAACACTACATTTTTAAGGTTGAACATTCAGAGTTACAATCAAATTGAAGGCAGATGACTTATATACCGTACTCCATTAAAGAAACATTTCAACTATCTGACTCAGATTCTGACAGATGACTATCTACACAGCTGCCCGCTCAACTACTAGCTCCTCTACAAGCTCCTTCCCAGGCCTTGGGGGCTCCCTGTGTCTTGCAGCAGGTGCTGTGACTGGCCGGTGCTTCTTGTAGCTGCGCCAAATCTCTACTACACCTGTCACATCTAGCTCATAGTCTAGCAATGACATACACAGCAGATCACTGAGCCTACAGTCCTTGATACTGCCCCTCTGCCACGTCTTGATGAGATTCTGTCGAGAGAATCCTCTCTCACACTCGACGGTGCTGAGAGGCAGCACTGCAATCGCCACCCAGAGCTTGACGAGGTTGGGGTACGCTTGCTGCCAGTCAGGTGTCTTGAGAATTGCAGTCAGTCCCGTATTGAACTTACGCTCGCTCTTAGGAGCTCTGGCCAGGACTGGGCACAGAGTCCGCAACTCCTTCACGGCACGCTTCTTGTCAATGCCTGCAAGATAAGACAAGGCATGGGATTAGTAAAGGACATGTTTTCAACGGTCGAACGAGTGTGCAATCATGAACTGACCCGGTAGAATCTCGTCCGAGTCACCGGCGCGAAACAGAGTGACTAGCGACAACAGCCACTCAAGGCACTGTGCCTGCTGCGCGTGCCTCTCCCAATTCGGTTGCCACAAGTCAGGAATGAAAAGTCGCACACCGGAAAGAGAGTCCAGGTCACCGAGCTTTGACTGGAGCTGTTGGACGAGGAGCTCGGCCATGTCGGCGCATATCGCCACACACGCGTTGTGATGACCTGTCCCAAGATAGTTTGCCACTCTGCGCTCGTGTAGGGTTACCTTGAAGCGGTTGAGGCTCCCATCCGACGACGCGCCTTCCACCACCATCTCTGGTGACCCCTTCGGTCGGTGCTTCTCAATGAAGCGATAAAGCCGCTCGTTGGGGCCGCCGCCGAAGTCGTCTCCGTAGTCGATGTACTGGCTCTCCAAGAGAGACGTTGTGCGCAAAATCTGCGTATGCACCAAGGGGTAGTCGAGCTGCCACACAAAAGTCAAGAGTGACTTAGTAAACGGGTACATGTGTAGACAACAACACAAAACATGTACTCAAGTTACTTACCTCCCGCTGCTGGAAAACCTTGGAGAGGATGTTGAGGAGCTCCATAACGTCCGCGAGGAACCGTAGCAAGAACTGAAACTGGTAGGACGTGACGAGCTCGTACATCGTCTGGTCCTTCCACTCTGACAGCATCACCACGATGGCAGGGAGGACCTCGACAAAGCGGGCGAGTGCAGCACCCCTTGAAAGCCACCGCACCTCGTGGATCCCTTGCACCTCGAGATTGGTGGACGTGAAGACCTCCTGCAGCTCCATGAACCGTTGATGCCACGGTGATGATCGCCCCAGGTACTCAGCGACGGCGCGGATGACGTCGTCAACCATGTTGAACGTGGGTATAGCCTCTGCAGCACCTTTGGCAGCCAAAGCCTCTCTGCACATCGTACAAACAAACAAGATTAGTAGATAATTAAAAACCTCACCAACGTCTCCACATGAGCGTTAAACACAAACGAATTGGTGAGCAATGCAGTGGAACGAAACCAGGTTGGGGATGAGCATCCAAAGTCGAGCAACCACACCATTGTGGCCCCCCACCATCACCATGGCGCCGTCCGTGCTCACTCCCGAAATACGGCAGAGATCAACGCCGACAGCCCTGAGGTGGTAAAGCAACAAACTACACAGGGATGCAGCGTCAGCTTTCTCAACCATAAGGTGAGCAACGAAATCAGTCACGATTTGACCTTCGCGCAGAAAGGTGGCAAACACAATCATGTGTTTGCCGCGCCGCCGGTCGGTGCTCTCGTCAAGAGTGATCCCGATGAAGGGGCTCGTTAGAAGGTGTTCCAGTTGCGTTGTTTGGAGCCATGTTGCAATTGCCTGAGTTAGTTCCCTGAAGCCGTACCTGTACAAAAAACCAAACAGAGGCAGTTAGCGACTGGAAAGGAGAGAAAACCAACAATGCGGTGGTTACAACCGCCAGTACTTACGTATTGTAGTACGTGCCGTACCCCTGCTCCGGAAACCCGGGCACCTTCTTCTTCGCCAGGTAGCACACTAGCCGAATCCACGAGTCCATGGGCTTGTTGCACTTGCTCATGAAGTATAGCGAGTCCACGAGCAACGAAACCTGCAACATCTCCTTGTCCTCCGCTTTCGGGTGTAGATCGATACGCTGTTGTCGCCCATATTTCTGCAAGAGGTCCTCCTGCCGCTGCAGAGCAAATCGATGCTTCACCATCCCTTCATGCTTCTTGAAGGACTGCGTCTGCACGTCGGTAGCGCCCTCACCACGCCGTCCACACTTGCCTGTCAGTCCCGCGAACTCCAAGCATATACTGCACTTAAATCCAGGGGCACCAGAAGCGGTTTTAGTTAGAATCAGCCACGAGAAATCGGTAGACCACTTTGTCTTATAACGAAAGTGAGCTTCTTCATATTTCAACTCCAACTTGTTGGAGGGAGATTTGTCAGTGGGCTTTGAGTTGTCCTGCATGGGAGATTCGTCGCTCTCTGGAGCTTCAACGGTCGATGGAGGAGGTGGAGTTGCCCACGGAAATGTGGTATGTCGGTACCGCAGCTTCGTCGGTGGCGCGGGACGGGACGGTGCTTCAACGGACGCCTCATGGGGCACCGAATGTGGCGCAGCGATCACAGTTTCAGTGACAGCTTTGGGCAGAGATTCAGAGTGCATGGAAACCGGAGTGCGACTAGAGCTAGGTTGCGAAGGTGGCGCAGGCGGTGGAACATGCTTTGGTAAGACTTATCTAGGTAAAAAAAAAAAAGCCTGAACGGACTCTGAATCAAACTAAAAAGTCTGATACCTAGGGCCCTGCGCGCCGCCCTGCCCGGGCTGCGAGTCGCCCTGCCTTGCCCGCGCTGAGCCGCCCTGCTGCCCGCACCGCCCTGCTGCGCGCCACACTGCTGCTCGCGCCGCCTTGCTGCTGCCTGCCCTGCTGCGCGCAGCCCTGCTGGCCGGGGCCCTGCTGCCCGCGCGCCGCCCTACTGGCAGCCGCACCACTGCCCGCACCGCCCTGCCCGCACTGCCCTGCTGCTGCCCGCCCTGCTGTGCGCCGCCCTGCTGGCCAACGCCCTGCTGCCCGCGCGCCGCCCTGTTGGCAGCCGCACCGCCCTGCCCTGCCCACGCGCCGCCCTGCTGGCCGCCGCCCTGCCCTTCCCTGGCTGCGCGCCACTCTTCCCTAGCCGTGCGCCGCCTCTCCCCGCCCTGCGCGCTTCCGTAGTGCTCGCGCGCCGCCCTGCCTGCGTGCTGCCTTGCTGGTCGCGCGCCACCCTGCTCTGCCCGCTATGGCTTCTCTCAGTGTTCTCACCTTCTATCATGAGGGCTGTCCGATCCAGTTCGATACGTGGCTCGACGATTTAAAACTGTACCTACTGAGCGATTCTAGAGACAGCGTTTTGTTGTTTGACCACACGTCAGGAGCCTCTCTCGCCCCTCCTGCCACAGCTCACAGTGCGCCTCGCTCATGGTGGCTTACCCGTGACGTTGCTGCTCGCTTAGCCGTTCGCAACCACCTGCCGTTAGCCGAACGTGCTCACTTTGGTCAGCACAAGACTGCCAAAGCCCTGTACGACGCTGTAGTCGCTCGTTACTCTTCCCCTGCCACTACTGCTCTTGGCCGCCTTATACTGCCCTACTTTTTTCCCGAGCTGTCACCCACTGCCACAGTAGAGGACCTCGTTACCCACCTCCGCACTAGCGATGCTCGCTACCGCGCTGCCCTCCCAGCCGAGTTCCTGGATAGGAACCCGCCCCCAATGTACATCACTCTCTACTTCATAGTCACCAGCCTCCCTGACTCTCTTCGTGCAGTCAAGGACCACTTTCTCGCACTTGACCCCACAGACATCAGTGTTGACCTACTTGATAAGCACCTCCTTGCAGCTGAGACTAGCGTAGTCGCTGTAGGTGCTGCTCGTGGCACTCCACGCACACCCTTCTTTGAGGGGTGTTCCCCCTCCCCCTTTGCCCCCTCCCCCTTTGCCCCCTCCCCCTTTGCCCCCTCCTACCCTTCTGCTGCTGCTGTTAACATCCTTGGTACTGAGGATGTCGGGACTGCTTCTGCTCTTAGTGGGAAGCGCCGCAGCAGCAAGGGCAAGGGTGGCAAGAGTGGTGGCGGTGGCAGCGGGGGTGGTGGTGGAGGAGGCGGTGGCGGCGATGGTGGCAGTGGTAGGAGTGGTGGTGGCGGTGGTGGCGGCAGTGGGAGTGGTGGCGGTGGCACTGGTGGCAGTCGGGAGGGAGCAGTTCAGAGGGGAGGTTCTCGCGGTGGCCAGAGGCAGCAGCAGCAGTGTCGGAGCGAGACCCCTACGCCCCAGCAGCTTCGTGAGTGGTTTGCTCAGCGTGGGGCGTCTGGGGGTAGTTTTCGCTGCCCGTATGTCATTCGCACAGGTGACTGCGCTGGTCAGTCATGCGGGGAGTTTCACACACACCACCGCTGCTTCTCCCGCCTTGGCGACGCTTGGCGCGCAGAGTTTGGCGACGAGGCTGAGCGCCCCCGCTGGCTAGAGCTGCTTAGGACTGGAGTTGATATCTTTGCTCTTGACTATGATGCTATCCTTGCTGCCATGTATGCCTTGTCTGTTAGTGCTGAGGGTGACTGTTACCTGTGTGTGCTGCCCGACCCAGGTATAGAGGCTGCTGCTCTACGTGCTAGTGAGTCTGCTCTCCCTGGGACTGCGCCTGCTGAGGCCTTGCACACCTTTACGCTTGACTCAGGTGCTTCCCGCTGTCTCTTTCGCGACAGTACCACCCTCACTCCACTCCCTGCACCGGTTCCAGTCAGACTGGCTGACCCCTCGGGGGCCCCAGTTCTTGCCCATTCCTCCACTGTTCTCCCATGTCCGGCAGTTCCATCCGACTCACTCTCGGGTCTTCACCTCCCCTCGTTCTCTACAAACTTGGTGAGTACCGCTGCCCTCCAGGATGCGATGGTCACTACCACCACTCCTGGGGGTCAGCGTGTGTCGATCTGCACGTGTACATGGACGGGCCGTCACCTGGCCACGTTCACCCGTCGGCCTGGGTCGAGTCTGTACACACTGACTACTAAGCCTCGTCAGGTAGCTGCGTTTGCTCAGGTGTCCGCCTTAGGTCTGGTAGCAGCCCCCTCCTCGTGTCGCCTCCTGTCGCACCAGACTCTCCTGTGGCACCACCGCCTTGGTCACCCCTCCCTGCCACGCTTTCGTGGCATGCACTCCCGCCTCCTTGTTTCTGGTCTTCCCATGTCTCAGCATCCCCTTCCGCCCTCACCTGCCCCGCCCTGCCTTCCTTGCGTCGAGGGGCGGCAGCGCGCCGCTCCTCACTCCTCCTCGTTTCCTTCGACATCTGCTCCCCTGCAGACTCTCTACATAGACGTGTGGGGCCCAGCCCGCGTCAGTGGACAGGGCCGCAAGCGCTACTTCCTGCTGGTTGTTGACGACTACATGCGTTACACCACGGTCATCCCCTTGCGCAGCAAGGGTGAGGTCCCTGATGTCTTGATCCCTTGGATCCGCGCAGTCTGTCTCCATCTCCGCGAGCGGTTCTGCGAGGACCTTTCTGTCCTGCGTCTGCACTCTGACAGAGGTGGTAAGTTCTCCTCCGACCTCTTGTGGGACTTTTGTCGTGGGGAGGGCATTCTCCAGTCGTTCACGCTTCTGGACTCCCCGCAGCAAAATGGGGTTGCTGAGCGTCGCATTGGCTTAGTCATGGAGGTGGCTCGTACCTCCATGATCCATGCGGCTGCTCCCCGTTTTCCGTGGCCGTTTGCGGTCCGGTACGCTGTGCATCAGCTCAACCTCTAGCCCCGTGACTCATAATTGAAGACCTCGCCTACACTGCGTTGGACGGGGAAGGTTGGCGATGCGTCGGTGTTCCGGGTCTGGGGCTCTCGTGCCATTGTCCGCGATACTTCCGCAGACAAGCTCTCCCCCCGCGCTATTCCCTGCGTCTTCCTTGGATTTCCCCCTGACGCGCCTGGCTGGCAGTTTTACCACCCCACCTCGCGCCGTGTCCTCCCCTCTCATGACGTCACTTTTGACGAGTCAGTTACCTTTTATCGTCTCTTCCCCTACCGCACTGCCCCTCTCCCCCCCCCTCCACCGCTCTTCCTCGCTCCAGGTCCCCCTCCGGTAGACCCCCTCCCCCCTGAGGGTCCTTCTCCCTCAGGTGTGTCTCAGGTATACCCACTCCCCCTGGCTATACCTGTTGAGGTCGCTGTAAACTCAGGTGCTGCTAGAGGTGCTGCGTCTGGGGGTGCTGCGTCTAGGGGTGCTGAGCCTGCGAGTGAGGAGCCTGGGGGTGCTGAGCGTGAGGGTGCGGAGCCTGGGGGTGCTGAGTCTGAGGGTGCAGAGTCTGGGGGTGCTGAGCCTGAGGGTGCGGAGCCTGGGGGTATTGAGCCTAAGGGTGCGGAGCCTGGGGGTGCTGAGTCTGAGGGTGCGGAGTCTGGGGCTGCTGAGCCTAGGGGTACTGCGTCTGCCGGAGGTCCTACGGGTGCCTCACCACGAATGTCTCACCAGCGGGAACCTCTCTCACCGCAGCAACTGCGCGAGTGGTTTGCTCAGCGCACACACGTTAGGAGTGGTGCTGTAGGAGCTGGAGGCTCTGCTGCTGGAGGCACTGGAGCTAGAGGTGCTGGAGCTACGAGTCCTGGAGGTGCTGGAGTTACTGCTGGAGCTGGAGGTACCAGAGGTGCTGGAGTTGCTGGTCCTGGAGGTGCTCGTACTAGAGGTACTGGAGCTGTCGAAGCTGGTGGTGTTGGAGGCGCTGGAGTTGGAGACCGTGGAGCTGGAGGCACTGGCGCTGGAGGCGCTGGAGCTGGAGGAGCTGGAGCTAGAGGCGTTGGAGCTAGAGACCCTGGAGCTGGAGGCACTGGCGCTGGAGGCACTGGAGCTGGAGGCACTAGAGCTGGAGGCGCTGGCGTTGTAGGCGCTGGAGCTGGGGGTGCTAGAGCTGGCGGTCCTGGTGCTGGAGGCACTGTGCAGCGGCACCCTTTTTTGTTCCGCCGCCACCGTCGTCTCTGCCGCCACCTGGCTCGGTCCTTCACCAGGTTCTTAGTCTCCCGTCTTCTACTGGCCTTACTCCTAGCTCACCAGTCGCAGCCAGAGTTACAGCCAGACTCCCCACTACCTGCTCCTTCTCCTTACGCTGAGCAGACAAACTCTCTTACAAAGCGTCGTGAGCCTGAGTCTCGTCCTGCCTCGCCTGTTCGTGCTGTTCGCACTGGTCGTCGTGTTCCTCGCCCTCGTCCTCCTCATGTCCCCGGCACTCACATTATGACACTTCGTCCTTCCTCTGTTCCACTGCGAGTTTCCCGACCGTCTCCTCCTGCGTCCTCTGTACCTGACGTTCCTGACCCTGAGTTTGACTTAGCTCGTACTGCCAGTCCTACTGTCCCTCGTCTTCTAGCCACTGTTGTCACTGACCCTTCGTTTGAGTCCACTGCTGCGTCTGCCCTAGTTGCTGAGCTTGTTGACTTTGCTGCCGCCTGTCGTCTCGACTACGCCACTAGTCTTGTTGCTGAGTCTGAGTCTGACTGTCCTCCGTCCGTCTAAGGTGAGTGTGCTCTTAGCACGGACGTCTTTGACGACAGGCAGGAGGACTTTGAGTGTCTTGCAGCTGCTGTACCTCATCTCGTGGCCATGCTGCTTGCACCTGTGGGAGACCCGGATGCACCAGACATCCCGACCCCGCGCTCTTACGCAGAGGCGATTACGAGTCCCTACTCCTCTCATTGGTAGACAACTATGGGCGTAGAGATGGCATCTTGGAAATCTACAAGCACCTTCGTTGACGTTGTTCCCCCTTCTGGGGCGAACATAGTCGATGGAATGTGGATTTTTAGGGTGAAGCGGCCGCCGGGTTCTCCGCCTGTCTTTAAGGCTCGTTACGTTGCACGAGGCTTTAGTCAGCGACTGCGAGAGTACGCCGACGTTCGACATATTTCTCATTTCCATATTTTTACTCCATCTTATTCTCCTTATTTTCGTCTTTCATTTGCACTTTATTTCACCTCAATCGGACTACTATTCTATTTTCTAGAGCTTTCCGATTATTTCACCTATTTGGTATTTTCGGCACCGACATTTACATTATACGGCACCGACAGCACCGACAGTGGTGTACAAGGCGTAATCTCGCCATAATCCGAAGTGCTAATGGGCTTGCGTGCTTATGCGCACTTGTGATTATCTATTCTAGAAGAGCGCGTTCCCGAAGGTTCGGATTATCTGTTGTTTCTATGTATTTCTGAGAATAAATACGCCTTTTCTCACCTTTAGTGCAACATTCTCGAGTGGAAATTCGATCCTGTGACACTTGGTGATCAGAGCCGTTTTCACTCGCGGAGTTTCAGCTAAGCAGCGCGCTCAAGAAATTCCTGCTTCAAAAAACCGCCGGGGGCGACGAATTCGGCGCCGACGCTGGTAAGTACCAGATTCCACGATTTCTGAAGACCCCCCCTCGCGCGTTTTTTGAACAGGATCATGAGTTCGATTGTTGGCGAAAACGTTTGCGATACAGGGACGACAATTGCGAATTTTCGGGACCTGTATCGAGCGGTGCAGAAGTAGCGAGACCGACGCGCGACGGATCGAACGACTTCGGGTGAAAGCGCGCGTCATGGCGAAAATTGCGACAGAAGCAGAATCGATCGTGACTTCGCAGCAGTCGCGAAATTTTCCCAAGGCCCAAGAAATTCGAGCCTCCAACACCCTTGATGGGGAGATCGACGCTAGGCGCTGGCTTTTGGCGATCGAAATTTATTTCGCCGCCATTGGATGGACAGCACCAGCACTCGACAGAAACAGAATTAATTTTGCAGCAACACTACTGCGCGGACCAGCAATTGAATCGATAAGCAGAAGCGGTTTATTAAACCAAGGTGAAGCGACGTGGCAGCAGTTCCGTGAAGGATTACTACAACGTTTTGAGCCGATTAATGCAGCGTTTATCGCACGACAAAATACATCGTCATCGACAAATCGGGAGCGTCGCGAACTACACGCAACAAATGGAGGAGTTGTTCAACCGCATCCCCGACGTCACGGAAGGCGAAAAAATTAGAGCATTTATTGTCAGATTTATATGACAGAGCTACTGTAGGCTATAGTGGGGTTGTACATATGGGGTACAGTTTTCTAGGGTTTGCATTTTGTACCCAACTTTCCCTTAGTCATTCTCATTCCTCGTTTCTTCTCATGGTATCGAGCAGGTTCCCTAGTGGGAACGATTCCTAGGGCCCACCACCACGAAATTTTTTTCCTGCCCGGAGCGCGCTTCGCTCAGGCCCGAGTCGCGCCCTGGGTGCTCCCCCCCCTACCGTCGCGCCCTCGCTAGGCCCCTCACGGCCCCGTCGCGTCGCCCTTAGCGGCCCCCTCACGGCTCGTCGAGCCGCCCCTTACGGCCCTTCGTGCCGCCCTTACGGCCCGTCGCGCCCGTCGTGCCGTCCCTTACGGCCCCTCGCGCGGCCCCTTACGCCCCTTACGGCCCCTCGCGCGGCCCCTCACGGCCCCCTACGGCTCGTCGCCGCCCTCCGCGGCCCCGCCACCTACCTGTGCGGCCCCACCACCTACCTGTGCGGCCCCGCCACCTACCTGCGGCCCCGCCACCTACTAGCGGCCCCGCCACCTACCTGCGGCCCCGCCACCTACTAGCGGCCCCGCCACCTACCTGCGGCCCCGCCACCTACCTGCGGCCCCGCCACCTCCTAGCGGCCCCGCCACCTACCTGCGGCCCCGCCACCTACCAGCGGCCCCGCCACCTACCCGCGGCCCCGCCACCTACCTGTGCTGGCCCCGCCACCTACCTGCGGCCCCGCCACCTACCAGCGGCCCCGCCACCTACCAGCGGCCCCGCCACCTACTAGCGGCCCCGCCACCTACCTGCGGCCCCGCCGCCTCCTCTCAGCGGCCTCGCCGCCTCCTCCCAGCGGCCCCGGGCGCCGCCCTCTCAGCGGCCCCGCCGCGCCGCCAAGCAGCCGAGCCGCCCAGCCGCCGAGCCGCCCGGCAGCCGAGCCGCCCAGAAGCCGAGCCGCCGAGCCGCCCAGCAGCCGAGCCGCCGAGCCGCCCAGCAGCCGAGCCGCCGAGCCGCCCAGCAGCCGCGCCGCCGAGCCGCCCTGCAGCCGAGCCGCCGAGCCGCCGAGCAGCCGAGCCGCCGAGCCGCCCTGCAACCGAGCCACCCGAGCAGCCCTGTCCGGTAAGAGCAGCGCCTCTTTCACAGCACTGCCCTCACCCTACTGTTTGCGCTGCTAGTCTACTGCTGTCATGGCTACCCCTAGTGTCCTCGCTTTTGATGCTGAGGGTCGGGCCATTGACTTTGACGTCTGGATAGATGACCTGCAGCTTTTCTTACAGTGCGACAGAGCAGACGGCCTCTCCCTCTTTGACCTCACTTCTGGTGCCTCCCCTGCCCCCGCTGCTGATGCTGACGCCACTGTTCGCTCACAGTGGGCCACGCGCGATGCTGCTGCACGTCTTGCTGTGCGTCGCCACCTGCCTACCTCTGAGCGTGCGCACTTTAGCCAGTACAAGAGTGCTCACACCTTGTACGACGCTGTAGTTGCGCGCTACTCCTCCCCTGCCACTGCTGCACTGAGCCGCCTCATGCTACCGTACCTCTTCCCTGACCTTGCTGCCTTTCCCACAGTCGCTGACCTCATTACGCACCTCCGCACTAGTGACACTCGCTACCGCGCTGCGCTTCCTGCTGAGTTCTGCGCCAAGAACCCCCCCCCCATGTACATCACCCTCTACTACATAGTCACCCGGCTCCCTGACTCCCTTCGCGTAGTCAGGGACCACTTCCTCTCAGTTTGCCCCACCACTCTCACCGTTGACCTCCTCGAGAAGTCCCTCCTAGCAGCAGAGAAGAGCATAGTCGCTGTAGGAGCCTCTCGTGGTGACCCTCGCACCCCCATCTTTGAGGGGTGTTCCCCCTCCCCCCTTTTGCCCTCTGTTGCCTCTGCTGCTGCGGCCGACCTCGTTGGGCTTGAGTCGGTCGGTGCGGCGTCTACTCCTAGCGGGAGACGCCGCCCTGGCAAGGGCAAGGGGGGCAGGGGCACTGGAGGAGCTAGCGGGGGCGGTGGAGGCGGCGGTGGAGGCAGTGGAGGGGGTGGGGGTGGCGGTGGGGGTGGTGGTGGGGGTGGAGGTGTCGGTGGCGGCGGTGGAGGCGGAGGCGGCGGCGGCGGTGGCGGTGGGAGCGGAGGTAGCGGCGGTGGAGGAGGCGGCGGCGGAGGAGGTGGAGCTGGTCGGGGTGGCGCTGCGCAGAGGGTTGGCTCCGGTGGTGGTCAGCGCCAGCAGCAGCAGCAGCAGCAGCAGCGCACTCGTGACATCCCCCCCCCTCAGCAGCTCCGTGAGTGGTACGCTGCACGCCAGCGGGGTGGGGGTACTGGTCCGTGCACCTACGTCCTCCGCACCGACGACCGCGCGGGTGACCAGTGCGGGGGGGCGCACTTCACCCAGCGCTGCTTTGGCCGCCTGACGGACGCTTGGCGTCACCAGTTCTCTGAGGCCACTGAGATCCCCCGCTGGGGTGAGCTGTCTAGGGCGGGTGTCGCTGTCTTTGACCTTGACTTTGATGCTATTCTTGCTGCTATGTATACTGTGACTATTAGTGATGAGGGTGACTGTTACCGGTGTTTTCCGCCCGACCCGGGCATTGAGACTGCTGCTCTAGGTACTGGTGAGGCTGCTGCTCTAGGTGCTAGCGAGGCTGCTGCTCTAGGTGCGTCTGCTCCCTCAGGTGCTGGTGAGTCTGCTCTCTCAGGTTCTGCGTCGGCTTCGGCCTCCCACACCTTCACCCTTGACTCGGGGGCTTCTCGCTCCTTCTTTCGAGACCGCACCACACTCACGCCGCTTGGCCGGCCAGTTGCGGTCTCTCTGGCAGACCCCTCTGGGGGTCCTGTCCTTGCTCACTTCTCCACTGTCCTCCCGTGTCCGGCGGCCCCCTCTGGCACCCTGTCTGGTCTTTACCTCCCCTCGTTCTCTACGAACTTGGTGAGTGGTGCTGACCTACAGGATGCGAGGGTTCACCAGTTCACTCTTGCGAGTCAGCGGGTGACCCACTGCACGGACGCTCGGACTGGCCGACACCTGGCCACGTTTACCCGTCGGCCGGGGTCGAGCCTGTACACCCTGACCACTGCGTCTCCTCCAGTCACTGCGTCTGGTCAGGTAGCTGCGTCGGGTCAGGTGTTTGCTGCAGCGTCCAAGTCTGGTCCTGAGTCTGCCCCCTGTTCGTGTCGCCTCCTGTCTCACGAGACTCTCCTCTGGCACCACCGCCTTGGTCACCCCTCCCTGCTTCGTCTCCGAGGCATGGCCTCCCGTGTCCTTGTCTCTGGTCTTCCCCGGTCCCTCCCTCCCCTTCCTCCGGGGCCTGGCCCTACCTGCGTCCCCTGTGTCGAGGGGCGGCAGCGGGCTGCCCCTCACTCCTCCCAGTTTCCTCCGACAGAGGCCCCGCTGCAGACACTTCACATGGACGTGTGGGGCCCGGCCCGCGTCCGTGGACAGGGTCACGAACGCTACTTCCTGCTGGTGGTTGACGACTACTCGCGTTACACCACAGTCTTCCCCTTGCGCAGCAAGGGTGATGTCACTGAGGTGTTGATCGACTGGATCCGCGCAGCTCGTCTCCAGCTCAGGCAGAGCTTCGGCTCGGACTTTCCTGTTCTGCGTCTGCACTCTGACAGAGGTGGAGAGTTCTCCTCTGGCCTTCTGCGAGCCTACTGTCGTGCGCGAGGCATCCGCCAGACCTTCACGCTTCCGGACTCTCCACAGCAAAATGGGATTGCTGAGCGCCGCATTGGCATGGTCATAGACGTCGCCCGTACGTCCATGATGCATGCGGCTGCCCCCCATTTTCTGTGGCCATTTGCGGTTCGGAACGCGGCGCATCAGATCAACCTTCACCCTAGGGTCTCCAGGCCGGAGACCTCCCCAGCTTTGCTGTGGACGGGGAAGGTTGGCGATGCGTCTGCGTTCCGTGTCTGGGGATCTCGGGCGTTTGTCCGCGACTTGTCTGCGGACAAGCTGTCCCCTCGTGCTGCTCCTTGCGTCTTCCTTGGCTTCCCCCCTGACGCGCCAGGGTGGCAGTTCTACCACCCCACCTCTCGCCGTGTTCTGTCCTCCCAGGACGTCACGTTTGACGAGTCGGTCCCCTACTACCGCCTCTTCCCCTACCGCACTCCGTCCCTCCCCCCACCACCGCTCTTCCTTGTGCCAGGTCCCCCCCCGGTAGACCCCCTCCCCCCTCAGGGTCCTGCCCCTTCAGGTGTGTCCCAGGTAGACGCAGTCGAGCCTGTCGAGGTTACTGGTGACTCTGGTGCTGCTGAGGGTGCTGAGCCTGGGGGTGCTGACGCTGGGGGTGCTGAGCGTGTGGGTGCTACGCCTGGGGGTGCTGAGCCTGGGGGTGCTGAGCCTGGGGGTGCTGAGCCTGGGGGTGCTACGCCTGGAGGTGCGGAGCCTGAGGGAGCTGGGCCTGCTTGTGTGGCGTCTGGCGGTGCTGAGCCTGGAGGTTCTCCGGGTGCTTCGTCTCGGCGGGAGCCACTCTCTCCACAGGAGCTGCGCGAGTGGTTTGCCCAGCGCTGGAGGCGTGCTGCTGGTGCTAGAGGTTCTTCGGCTACTGAGGGTGCTGGTGCCGCGGGTCCCGGAGGTGCTCGTACTGGGAGTACTGGAGCTGCTGGGCCTACGGGTACGACTGGAGCTGGAGCTGCGGAGGGTGTTGACGCTGAGGCTACTGCTGTCGGTCCTGGAGGCGGTTCTGCTGTGTCTGGAGTCGCCGCGCGGCCTCGGCCGTACTTCGTTCCGCTCCTTCAGCAGGTTCTTGGTCTCCCGCCTTCTACTGGTCCTCCTCCTCCCTTAGAGTGTCCACAGCCTGTCCTGTCACAGTTACAGTTACAGCCGGCCTCCCCACTGCCCGCTCCTTCTCCCTACACTGGTCCTACTGGAGGTCTTGCTGAGCGTCGTGAGCCTGCGTCGCGTCCTACGTCGCCTGTCCGTACTGCTCGCGCTAGTGGTCGTGGTTCGCGTCAGCGTCCTCCTCCTGTCCCTGGCACGCACCGGATGTCTCTGCGTCCGTCCACTGCTCCTCTGCGTGCCCCTTTGCCTTCTCCTCCTGAGTCCTCTCTTCCTGCTCTTCCCGACCCGGAGTCGGACTCTCTTCGTGCTGCCAGTCCTACTGTCACGCGTCTCCTTGCTACTGTCGTCACTGACCCTTCCTTTGCGTCCACTGCTGCGTCTGCCCTAGTTGCTGAGCTCGTCGACTTTGCTGCTCGCTGTCGTCTAGACTACACTGCTTGTCTTGTCGCTGAGTCTGAGTCTGTCTGTCCTCCGTCCGTCGGGGGTGAGTGTGCCCTTGGCACGGACGTCCTTGAGGACAGGCAGGAGGAGTTCCAGTGTTTGGCTGCTGCTTCACCTCATCTCGTGTCCGTACTGCTTACCCCTGAGGGAGACCCGGATGCACTTGACATCCCGACTCCGCGCTCTTACGCGGAGGCGATAGAGGGTCCCTACTCCTCTCAGTGGCAGGCAGCTATGGACACAGAGATGGCTTCCTGGAAGTCCACAGGCACCTACGTTGACGAGGTTCCCCCGCCTGGGGCGAACATCGTCAGTGGCATGTGGATTTTCAGGGTGAAGCGGCCGCCGGGTTCTCCGCCTGTCTTCAAGGCGCGTTACGTGGCTCGTGGCTTCAGTCAGCGGCAGGGAGTTGACTACTTTCAGACCTTCTCTCCCACCCCGAAGATGACCACTCTTCGGGTACTGCTGCACATAGCTGCTCACCGCGACTACGAGCTGCACTCTCTTGACTTCAGCACTGCTTTCTTGCAGGGCAGCCTGCACGAGGAGATCTGGCTGCGTCGCCCACCTGGCTTCACTGGGTCTTTTCCTCTTGGCACCCAGTGGAGCCTCCGGCGGCCAGTCTACGGTCTCCGCCAGGCACCGCGTGAGTGGCACGACACACTGAGGACTACACTTGCGGCTCTTGGGTTTGCTCCCTCTACTGCCGACCCGTCGCTGTTTCTGCGCACCGACACTTCTTTGCCGCCGTTCTACATCCTCGTGTACGTCGACGACTTGGTCTTTGCCACAGCTGACACTGCTGGACTCGCCCACGTGAAGTCCGAGCTGCAGAAGAGACACACGTGCACAGACCTGGGTGAACTGCGCAGCTACCTTGGCTTGCAGATCACCCGGGACAGAGCACGCCGCACCATTACCCTGACTCAGTCACACATGGTGCAGCAGGTCCTTCAGCGCTTCGGCTTCACGTACTCCTTGCCTCATGCCACTCCTCTGCCTACTCGCCACTCGCTCTCAGCTCTGCCTTCGGATGAGTCCGTAGAGTCGAGTGGCCCGTACCCAGAGCTTGTTGGCTGCCTCATGTACCTGATGACCTGCACACGACCTGACCTCGCATACCCTCTTAGCATTCTCGCACGCTATGTTGCTCCTGGGAGACACAGACCGGAGCACATGGCTGCAGCGAAGAGGGTGTTGCGTTACTTGTGCAGTACGTCGGGCATGGGGCTTGTGCTTGGAGGGCAGAGTCCAGTGGTCCTCACTGGGCACGCAGACGCTTCTTGGGCTGACGACCAGGCTACGCAGCGGTCGTCACAGGGTTACACCTTCAGCCTTGGTTCCGGCTCTGTTTCGTGGCGGGCTACCCGCTCGTCTTCTGTTCTCGGCTCCAGTTGTGAGGCTGAGATCTACGCCGGGGCCATGGCTGCACAGGAGCTTCGCTGGCTCACCTACCTGCTGACTGACCTCGGAGAGCCGCCTCGTTCTCCTCCAGTGCTGTACGTAGACAACAAGGCCATGCTGGCCTTGTGTCGAGAGCAGAGACTGGAGCACAGAACGAAGCACATTGCTCTCCGCTACTTCCTTGCTCGTGAGCTACAGCAGCGTGGTCAGCTGCGGCTTGCGTACGTGGCCTCTCAGGCCAACACTGCTGATATCTTCACCAAGGCACTTGCGCCTTGTGATCATCAGCGTTTCTGTACTCAGCTGGGCCTTGTGCCTACCTTGCCTCACTTGCTCACCCCTTGACCTTGTTTGTACTGTTGCATATATATATACACCTGCTCTTGCTTGTCTAGCCTTATATATATATGTAATCCTGCATGTGAACTGGCCTTGTGGCCTTGAACCTGTGCTCGGAATGTGTGGTGACTTTGTGATCCACCCTGAGCTTGCTTTGCTTTGCTTGACTGGTCTTGTGACCCCTTGTTCTCCCCCACTTTGCCTATGGGGGTGTGTCAGATTTATATGACAGAGCTACTGTAGGCTATAGTGGGGTAGCACATATGGGGTACAGTTTTCTAGGGTTTGCATTTTGTACCCAACTTTCCCTTAGTCATTCTCATTCCTCGTTTCTTCTCATTTATCGCGGGGCTGAAAAAAGAAACACGACAACATGTTGCGGCCGCAAATTGGAGCAGCTACAACGACGTCGTTTCGGCAGCGGAACGTTTCGACGTAACCACGATCGGAACACGACGACTTCATGGACGAGCTAGACGACATGGAGGACGCTTGGCTAACCCCACGTACGCCGACCCGATGGAACTCGATCGAATCGACGCGAAGGCAAGACCAAAGAAGAACAAATCTAAGTGTTCTTTCTGCGGCAAGCCCGGACATCGACTCATCGATTGTGACGAAATGAAAACTGCACGTTCAGCGCTTAGGGACCGCAGCAGTGGAGCAGATTTAATGCGAATATTGGAGGATCGTGGAGTGAATTTTTCAAACCACGAACGGACTCTACCAGGGAAAATCGCCAAGGGAAATAAAATCTCCGCGACACAAGACCCTGCTGGACCCGGACAACTCCAAAAAGGCCCTGTAAAAAGTAAGCACCCCTTCAAAATATCATACAAGGATGCTTTACTTGGAAAAAATTCCCTTGGGTCTACGGCCTTTGTGAAATCACGAGAGAGGCTCCAGAAGAAAAAGAATGTACCGGTACGACAACTACAGCAGCTGCGCATGGGGAACCAACAACGGAGCATGGAAGATCGACCTTCCAACGACGACATCGTCCTCTCTCTGAAAAACCAGCCCACGTCGACCAACCGGTCCCCACGGAAGAAGTCGGTGGCGCTGAAGCAGCTCAAGAGGGAGCTGGAGGTCAACATGAAGCTGCGACGACCTCAAACCTCCTCTACGGATGCATCTGCAACATCTGAAACATCTACGGTATCTACCCCATCTATGAATTCTACTACGAGCTCGAGAACCACGTCGACGACGACAACAAAAAATCATGGCAATAGGGAACGGCAGGACCGGCCATCTGCCACCCTAGGAGAAAACACAGAGCTATGGGAAATGCCCTATGATCCAATCAACGAGACGATCAACGGGTACAACGAGCAACGCCAACCACTTTTGCTCGAGGTGATCTGCAATGGACGACGCCTCCAAGCACTCGTGGACAGCGGAGCATCCCATTCAGTATGCGACAAAGCAACCCTCGAACGCATCAATGAGAAGTACACGCCTTCAAACTTCACAGCTACGATGGTTGACGGAAGCAAATTACAAGTCTACGGCGAAGCAGCGTTACACCTGCAGATGGGTCTTCTTCGCTGGAAACCGACCCTACCCGTCACCAACATCAAAGGGCTAGACTTGATTCTTGGGAGAGATTTTCTGAAGAAGTTCAACCCCGAGATCAACTGGGTCACCCGCACGGCGAGTATTTTCAATCAAGACAGAAGAGTTCCTCTTTCGAATTGGAGCAACACGGGAGATATTCCGTAGGAGACTCTCGCGTGCTTCGAGAAGGACGTGAAGCGAACCATGGTAGGGTTTGTTGCACTGGTTACCAACGAGGACGAAGGAGAGAGAAAAACGCTCGAGCTTCCACCAGCAATCCAGAAACTTCTAGAAGAGTTCGAAGACGTTCTCCCTGACGACCTTCCAGACCAGTTGCCGCCATACCGAACCCACCAGCACGAGATCATCGAAGAACCTGGTTCAAAACCGACCTTCCGAGCACCATATCGACTCAGCCCTACCGAGTTGGCCGACATGAAGAAGCAGATCGAGTACCTTCTGGACAAAGGACTCATTCGACCATCAACATCACCATACGGTGCACCAGTGCTTTTCACACCAAAACCTGACGGAAGCTTATGTCAGAATCTAGCAGTAGAAAGAAAGAATGAAGAAAGGAGGATGTTCACTAGCAAGCAGTTGGACACATATAGCAAACCCTAATTGGGTTGTACTCACTATGGAGTACCCCACTGCAGGCTAGACAATTATAACATTCTGACACACCCCCATAGCCAAAGTGGGGTGTAATCAGCACAACAAGCAAGCATAGTAATAGTTCACAATTATAAGCAAAGCTAGAGGTAATCACAGCGGGCAAGTGAGGAGGAGGAGGGACTGTGAGAGGAGAGAAGATGAGAGACGGCGGCTGAAGCTGCAGACACACGGGCAACAGGAGCTGCTGGCACAGTGGCTACCGGGACAGTGCGCCCCGGACTACTGGAGTAACTAGCTCACGGGCTACGACGAGCTACAGGAGCAACGGACCCTCGGGCGACAGGCGCAGCAGACTCTCTGGGCTACCAGGACAGTGCGCCCCGGACTACAGGTGCTGCGGACGACAAGACAGCAGCCTCCGCTCAACCTCCTCCAACTGTCCCACACACCCCCCACACACCCACTGCTTCACTCCTAACTCCACTTGCACGTCACCCCCCTAGTACCACTCCTTCGGCTCCCACACACCCACCCCCCTCAGCGGCAGCTGCAGCACTGGGAGACGGAGGAGGAGGAGGAGGAGCAGGGGACGACGCACAGAAACTGCACCCCCATACCCCCCACCCCCAAACCCTAATTCAGGAGAACGGGCAGCAGCAGCGGTGGGGCGCCGTCAGAAGCACGGGGGACAGCGGGCAGCGCAGGGGAAGAGGAAACAGGGCGCCCACGGGCCTGGCGCAGCCCGTACGAACCGCGTGCGGGCGGCCCGAGGCGCGCCCTGGCCTGGCGCAGCCCGTACGGGCCGCGCGCGGGCCTGGCGCTGCCCGTACGGGCCGCGCGCGGGCCTGGCGCAGCCCGTACAGGCCGCGCGCGGGCCTGGCGCAGCCCGTACGGGCCGCGCGCAGGCTGTACGGGCCGCGCGCGGGCCCTACGCAGGTCGCGCAGGCCGCGACGGGCGACGGGGGGCGACGCGCGGGTCCCCGTCGCCCGTCGCAGCGCCTCCCGGGAGCGACGCGCGGAGTGACGGGGCAGAAAGCCGCCGCGCGCCTCGGGGCGCACGGCGGGCAGAAAACCGCCGCGCGCCTCGGGGCGCACGGCGGGCAGAAAACCGCCGCACGCTCTGAGCGCGCGGCGGGATGAAAAATCCGTCGCACGCCACGGGGCGTGCAACACACAGAGTAGCAGTAGCAGCGGAAACAGTGAGGTGGTGGGCCCACCCACAGGATCGACCCAAGGGGATCGACCTGCTCTGATAGCATGTCAGAATCTAGCAGTAGAAAGAATGAATGAAGAAAGGAGGATGTTCACTAGCAAGCAGTTGGACACATATAGCAAACCCTAATTGGGCTGTACTCACTATGGAGTACCCCACTGCAGGCTAGACAATTATAACATTCTGACAGCTTACGCATGTGCATCGACTACCGAGCCCTCAACAAGCAGACGATCAAGAACAAGTATCCGATTCCACGGATCGACGATCTACTTGACCAGCTTCGTGGAGCCACAGTGTTCTCAAAACTCGATTTGAGATCGGGATATTGGCAGATCCGGATCGCGGATAACTCCATCCATAAGACAGCGTTTCGGACACGATACGGATCCTACGAGTACCTCGTCATGCCGTTCGGACTCACCAGCGCACCCGCTACATTCCAGGCCGAAATGAACCATATTCTTAGGCCTCTACTCGACGAATGAGTGGTGGTGTACCTGGACGATATCCTGATCTACTCGAGGGACATGAAGCAGCACATCGAACACCTACGACGTATCTTCGAGATACTTCGACGGGAGAAGTTCTACGTCAAGCTATCCAAGAGCGAGTTTGCCTTGAAGAAAGTTCAGTTCCTTGGACACATGGTGAGCGCTCAAGGAGTCCATGTCGACCCAAAGAAGATCGAAGCCGTACGTACGTGGAAGACACCGGAGAACGTGAAGGAACTTCAGCAATTCCTTGGCTTTGCGAACTACTATAATCGGTTCGTGCCACAGTATGCGAAGTTTGCAACACCTCTCACCAATCTACTGAAGAAGAATACACCGTTCAAGTGGGAGGATGTGCACCAGCAAGCCATGGAGCAGTTGAAGACCGCACTCACGTCCGCACCCGTCCTGATCCTGCCAGATCCAGAAAAAGACTATGTCATCGAAGCTGACGCTAGCGACCAAGCAGTTGGAGCAGTCTTGATGCAAGACCAAGGGAAAGGACTACAACCAATCGCTTACCTCAGCAAAAAATTGCACGGGGCGGAACTCAACTACCCGATTCACGACAAAGAGGCCTTAGCGATCATCACCGCATTCAAGACATGGCGATGCTACCTCGAAGGGAGAAAGACCACGGTCTACACAGACCATTGCAGCCTAAAATACTTGAAAACGCAGCCGAACCTCTCCAGACGACAAGTCACGTGGATTGACTTCCTCGAGACGCACTTCGACTACGACATCGTGTACAAGCCGGGACACAAGAATAAGGCTGACGCACTGAGCCGGCCTGGACACGTTGCCGCCATACAGATTGAGGGGATGAATCCGCTACTCAAGGGACTCTTCACGCACGGGTATACCATCGACCCCGAGATTCCCTTAGCAGAGAAAAAGAAATTGTTGCAGTGGGACCACGACGTCGCACTACGCAAAGGATCAACAAAGATATGGGTACCCAACTACCCGCCTCTTCGCCAGTTGCTTCTCGAAGAATTCCATGACGTGCTCTACGCTGGATACTTCGGGAGTAACAAGACTCTTGCCAGGATTGCGAAAGTCTACTACTGGCCTCACATGGCAAAAGATGTGCAATAGTTTGTCACTTCGTGCGACACGTGCCAGCGGATGAAAAGCAGTAAGCAGAAGAAAGCAGGACTTCTTCAGCCTTTACCCGTCCCGGAACAGCCTTGGCAAGTGGTCAACTTGGATTTCATCACCGGTTTACCACCTACCAACGCGGGGCATGACGCCATCCTGGTCGTCATCGACAAATTCTCAAAGATGGGACACTTCATTCCGACACATACAACCGCACGCACGGAGGAAACGGCACAGCTATTCCTCAAACACATCATCTCACAGCACGGGATCCCAACAACCCTCATATCCGACAGTGACCCCAAGTTTACTAGCGAGTTCTGGAAAGAGCTCATGTCGCTCATGGGGACACGCCTAGCAATGTCATCTGCATATCATCCCCAGACCGATGGGCAGACAGAGCGCTTGAACCAAATTGTGGAACAACTCTTGCGCGCAGCGTGCAAGGACGACATTAACAAGTGGGACTTGCAATTTCCGGTGTTGGAGTTCGCCTACAATAATGCGAAGCATGCCGCAACAGGAGAGACCCCATTTTTCCTCTGTTACGGACGACATCCACTAACTCCACAACAGCCGACAGTACCTGCAACTGTCCAACCCGCGCACGAATTCGTTACCACAATGCAGCAGCTTTGGGATCGGACACACAAGCGTCTACAGGACATACAGTCTTCACAGAAACGCTTGGCCGATCGCCATCGACGTGATCATACCATTGCGGTTGGTGACCATGTGCTTCTCGACACATGCAACCTCAACCTCGGTCACCTTCCATCCAAGTTACGACCTCGCTTCTGCGGACCTTTCCTCGTAGAAGAGCAGGTCACTCCAGTCACATTCCGCTTGCGCCTACCAGCTTCTTAGAAGATTCATAACGCCTTCCACGTGCAGCTTCTTAAATTCTATCAAGATCCAAATAAGCTGTACACGGGACGCCAACCTCCGCCGCCGCCTCCAGTCCTCGTGAATGATGAACTTGAGTACGAGGTTGAATCTGTGCTTGCACATCGTCGTCGTCGGCATGGCGCCCTGGAGTTTCTCGTACGCTGGAAAGGCTATGATCCTTCTGAGGACAGCTGGGTCTCTGAAGAAGACGGGTAACGCCCGACGTTCTCTCCGCGACTATCTTGTCAAGCAGGGTGTTACATCTACCACCCAGCTTTGAGGGGGGGAAGTGTGAGAGTACGCCGACGTTCGACATATTTCTCATTTCCATATTTTTACTCCATCTTATTCTCCTTATTTTCCTCTTTCATTTGCACTTTATTTCACCTCAATCGGACTACTATTCTATTTTCTAGAGCTTCCCGATTATTTCACTCATTTGGTATTTTCGGCACCGACATTTACATTATACGGCACCGACAGCACCGACAGTGGTGTACAAGGCGTAATCTCGCCATAATCCGAAGTGCCAATGGGCTTGCGTGCTTATGCGCACTTGTGATTATCTATTCTAGAAGAGCGCGTTCCCGAAGGTTCGGATTATCTGTTGTTTCTATGTATTTCTGAGAATAAATACGCCTTGTACTCACCTTTAGTGCAACATTCTCGAGTGGAAATTCGATCCTGTGACAGCGACAGGGAGTTTACTTCTTCCAGACCTTCTCCCCTACCCCGAAGATGACCACTCTTTGGGTTCTGCTGCACGTTGCAGCTCAGCGTGAGTACGAGCTGCACTCTCTTGACTTCAGCATAGCTTTCTTACAGGGCAGCTTGCACGAGGAGATCTGGCTACGCCGCCCACCTGGCTTCACTGGGTCGTTTCCTGCAGGTACCCAGTGGAGCTTCCGACGGCCAGTCTACGGTCTTTGCCAGGCGCCTCGCAAGTGGCACAACACATTGAGGACGACGCTTGCGGCTCTTGGGTTTGCTCCTTCGACTGCTGACCCGTCGCTGTTTCTGCGCACTGACACTTCGCTGCCGCCGTTCTACGTCCTCGTGTACGTCGACGACTTGGTCTTTGCCTCTGCTGACACTGAGGCACTAGCCCTTGTGAAGTCGGAGCTGCAGAAGAGACACACCTACACTGACATGGGTGAGCTGCGCAGCTATCTTGACTTTGTGATCACCCAGGACAAAGCACGGCGCACCATCACCCTAACTCAGTCACACATGGTGCACCAGGTCCTTCAGCGCTTCGGCTTCCAGTACTCCTCGCCACAGTCCACTCCTCTGCCTACCGATCACTCGCTCTCAGCTCCACCTTCGAACGAGTCCGTAGAGCCAAGTGGCCCGTATCCAGAGCTTGTGGGCTACCTCATGTACCTGATGACCTGCACTTGCCTACCCTCTTAGCATCCCGGCACGCTACGTTGCGCCCGGGAGACACAGACCAGAGCACTGGGAGGCCGCTAAGAGGGCGTTGCGCTGCTTGTGCAGTACATCGGGCATGGGGCTCGTGCTTGGAGGACGGGGTCCAGTTGTCCTCACTGGACACGCAGACGCTTCCTGGGTTGACGACTTGGCAACGCAGTGGTCGTCACAGGGTTACACTTTCAGCCTTGGCTCAGGCTCCGTTTCTTGGCGGTCTACCCGCTCGTCTTCTGTTCTCAGTTCTAGTTGTGAGGCCGAGATCTATGCAGGGGTCATGGCTGTACAGGAGTTACGCTGTCTCACCTACCTGCTGACCGACTTGGAAAAGCGGCCTCGTTCTTCTCCAGTTCTGTATGTAGACAACAAGGCCATGATTGCCTTGTGTCAGGAGCACAGAACGAAGCACGTCGTTCTGCGTTACTTCCTTGCTCGAGAGTTGCAGCAGCGTGGTCAGCTTCGTCTTGCTTACGTGGCCACTCGGGCCAACACTGCTGATATATTCACCAAGGCACTTCAGTCTGGTGATCATCAGCGTTTTTGTATTGTTTTAGGCCTTGTGCCTACTTTGCCTCACTTGCTCACTACGTGACTTTGCTTGTACTGTGATCTGTACATGCGTGCTTACATTTGCTAGGGTATGGTCACTGTACCGTTTGTTCTTTTTTATATAACTCAGCATGTGAACTGACCTTGTGGCCATTTGCTTGTGCTCGGAATGTGTGGTGACTTCGTGATCCACCCTGAGCTTGCTTTGCTTTTCTTGACTGGTGTTGTTACCACTTGTTCTCCCCCACTTTGCCTATGGGGGTGTGTCAAAATGTTAAATGCTTACATTGTGTAGGCTGTAGTGGGGTAGCCCATAAGGGGTACAATCCAATTAGGGTTAGTACTTGTACCATTTTTCTGTTTCAATGCATTCATTCTCGTTCAGTATTATGACATGATGCCCAATTTTTGCCATAAACTAACAGCGCATCTATTTGCACTACCTAGGTACTGCATGTGCCACGGTCATGCAACATGGCCATGCTATGCTATGGTTGCACCGCTAGCTTCATGGTGTGGTGACATTATGAACTCTGACTTAACCAACGCACATGTGGCAAGACGCCACATTATTAATTAGGGAGTGTTCAATACATGGCTGGTAGCAGGAACCTAGCTACCCTGCCTTGTGAGTATGCTTTGCATCACCAAACGGTCCGGTGTGGCAGGGTTTCAGGTAAAACGTGTACGGTAACAGGAAGCTGGCCAGCTATGTAACACATTGACCGAGATCTCTATATACCGTAAGAATCTGTTAACCGGCATAGGCATTTCACATCATTTGAGGGAAGGGGTGGAACCACGAGTCGAGGCCGATCCAGGCCTTGTTGAGGAAGTATCTGCGGCTGGCTGGAGTCATGGTCTTGAGCCACAGCACGCGCCCGTCCAGGTTGGCCCCGATGCCCGTGTTGTTGTACTCCGCGTAGAATGTCGTCCACTCCCGTGACCGCACGTAGAAATTGTTCCATGCTGGGGGGGAAGCAGCATGAAGGGGGTGGGTAATAAGTGAGAGAAGGTAGAGGGAGAGATGTTCGAGGCAGGTGATGGGAGAGGCGGGGGTTGTTCTTGTACTCGGTGTGGAACATCACCCACTCCCTCATTTCAGGTATAGAGAGAGCTCAGCGGGGGAGGTGATCACATTGTTCTCGACATGTGGTGGAGGGCGAGCATCTCTCCCCCACCTCATCTTGTTCTTGACAGTGTGTGGTGTCGGCGTTCTTTCGTGCGATCGCACATACACACTGCATTTAGCACTATGTCACCTACACCACTCCGGGTGCCAGAAAGTTGTCCCATGCACTGCGCTTAGCACTATGTCAGCTACACTACTCCAGGTGCCAGGAAGTCAGTTTCTTTCCAGTACGAGTGTGTGTGTGTGTGTGTGTGTGTATTCTCAGCGGTCTCACCATCAGCGTTGATGATTTCGTCCATGTACGAGTGTGCGAAGATGGTGCACGCGTACTGACCCCATGACCGCCCCAGCCACCCCTGCACACACCAAATGGGCACACACACACGAGGGCACCAGGAGAACACATCAGGTCCTGCGGCCATGGGTCCTAGTCGTCATAGACTTCTTGCATGGTGGTATTGATGAATGGTGTCATCGCCTGCATGAATGGTGGGCTGCTGCTGGCCAATGACGCTCCTCCATCACCATCACCAGCCAATCCTCAGCCTACTTTCTGTCCCGCTTTCCTCCCCTCTTGCCCGCTCAACCAGCCACCCCTTACCCACGTCACGTGCACGATGATGGACTGTTGGCCCATGACACTGCTCTGCCCATCACCATCACTAACCAATCATCATCCTTCTTAATGCCTCTTTCCATTACAACGCAGGTGCCGTCGTTCTTGATGCCTCCCTATCCCCGCTCCCCCCCCACCGGTTACTCCCCTCATTTCAACACAAACGCACCTGAGCGGTGATGGGTTGTTGTCCCTCTACTATGCTTTCCTCCCCCCACTCCCCCCCATATGCAACTGCCCTCATTTCTGGGTTGCTGCCCGGTTCTGCACTCTTGATCCTTGATAACGAAGCAGTTGTCGTCGTCCTTGATGTCACACTCTTGCGCTCCCCTCCTCTCCCCCCCCCTCGATTTCCCCCATCCGTTACTCCCCTCATTTCAGCACGAACACCTACCTGCGCGATGATGGGTTGTTGCCCGATGATGCGGCTCTGCACCATGACGAAGCAGTTATCGTCGTCCTTAATGTCGCGCTTCTGCGCCGTCACCGACGCGAACCCGTAGCTCGACATCTGCAGCACGCACGACTCGAACCGCGCCTTCGCCTGCCCGAAAATAAAATCCACCGTCCCGAAGATGTAGCCTGGAATGTGGAGGTGGGGGAGGGGAGAGTAGGGGGAGCGTGAGGCGGCGTGAGGGAGTGTGGGGAAGCGTGGGGAATGAGAGATGAGTGAGAATCAACGAGTCGTTTGGGAAACGAGCAGCTCACTCCTCTCCTCACGTTCACACACCCCTTTCCCCCCCGCTTCCCCTCGCTGCGCTACTCACAGTCTTTGTAGTACTGCCACCCCTTGTGCGCGTACAGCGTGTCCTGCGGAAACAGGCGGAAGGCGGAAGGGGAAGGGGGAAGCGGACGCGGAGGAGGGGAGGGGGTAAGCGCGTGGGTGAGTGTGTGTGGCGGCGGTGCGGCTCGCATGGAGGGACTCTGACCAGCGTTCGCGCCAATGACTCTGAAGGTGACGGTATGACGATGACGATGACGATGACGATGACGATGACTTTGACGTCGTCGGAGATGAGGGCGGCGGCGGGGCCTACCTGGAACGATTTGATGGAGCAGTTGTAGAACGCGGTGCGGTTGGCTGTCACTCTGACGGCCACCGCTTGGTAGATGTAGCTGTTGGGCGGCGGCCGCGGCGACGCGTTCTCAAAGTTGACGTTCACAGCCGTGAAATCGTCCGCGAATACGACAAAACAGCCCGTGTTCACTGCGGGAGGGAGGGACAGCACGTGAAGGGGACAGATGAGTAAAGCGAGGAAAGCGAGTGATGGTAGAGAGGGACGATCACAGGGGGAGCACATGGATCGGGGCAATGGCAATTACGGCCGTCGCGCGACTCAAGGCCGCGCGCCGGCACGGCGAGCCGATGCGGTGCCAACACGTGGAGGCAGTGTGCGGTGCTTACACGTGGAGAGCATGTCGCCGTTATCGTTGAGCATGCCGCTGTAGCGGTTGCACGACAACGTGCTGCCGCCGTTCTCGGGATCGCCGATCAGCGCCAGGTAGCGCTGCGGGGAGAAAGGGGAGGAGGGAGAGGGAAGCGGGAGGGGGAGGTGAAAGGGTTTGGGCGGAGCATTGGAGAGGGTGGAGAGGCGAGCATGCCACAATGCGGTCGCGCGCGGAGGTGCGGAGAGCGCGCTGCGAGGATGATGCTCGCGGCGGGCGAGCGACGCCTTTGAGAATCCTAAAAAACAACCCTCTTGATGTAACGCACCATGTACGGTCGGATGATGATCGTCTCGTTGTACCACCCGGCCTTCACGAAGATCTTCGTCCCTTGGTTCGGCAAGTACGCTGGCGGCACGTAGTATATCGCCTCCTGCCACGTCACAAAACGACCACCATGCCACGTCAGACGCCATCCAGATACTCGCCACGTGATAGCAGAATAGCGAGCGCGATGTGCTGGCGAGTAGCACACGAGCATGCGGCAGCAGTCCTGTTTAGCAATCGGTCTGCAATGGGCAATTGGTAAGTAGTCTCACTACCTCCTCCTTCCTCCCCTACCTATCTCCCTGCTTCCTTCCCTACGTAATCGTCTCCTCCCTCGCGTCCATTCAACCTGCCGCCCGTTCGTCCGCCAAATCTACCGGCCAGCCGTATCTTGCTTGGCGCGCTCCGCCTCGCGAAGCCCACGAGCACTCAGTATCGCCCACGTAGTTCTAGAGCGCGGTCATCATAAATATCGCACGCTTCGTGACCATGCGCCATCGCACGCGTCGCACGTTTCGCACGTGTCGCACGCACCTGGATAGTGGTGAAGTCGCCGGATCCGTCCTTTGCGACGACCATGTTGGGCACCACCGGCACGCCGTTGAGGAGGATCGTCATGTTGGTTCGCGACACCACGCCTGCCACCAACCCCGCCGCTCTGCTCGGCGCAATCGCAACGGTCATGAGCGCGAGGAGCGCGAATGGGAGGGAGAGCACGAAGGAAGAGAGGGCGAGCCGTTGTTGCCATCTCGCGCGGCTTGGTAACAAGCATGGACGGCGGTTCGCACCTAATACTTGTGTATCTCGATAGTACTGGGAGCTGGGTTCTGGGCATGACGAGCTGTGTCTTTCTAGCGGTATCGAGCCCATCTTTAGCGAGGCTTCTGGTTGACAATCGTGATTCCTACGACACGCCGGGCTCCCGGTTTCTGTTCGTACTACGCTTCGCTTTGTCGAGAGATCCGTGCCGCGCCGCATGAGGTCTCCCGAGGCTAGACGCCTTTCTTCTTCAGCGACTTGCCGATGCGTGGAGCAAGCGACTTGGGTGAGGAGAAATACGTCTTCGGACTATGCTGAAGAGTCCGTAAGGATATCGAAGGTCCCGAAGAATCGCAACAGAAGTCGACGAAAGAGTTAACTACTGAACGTGGAGGAAGGATGGGGTCGGTGGCACTCGCAAGCTCAGAGAGGCGGTTCTAGTCGGTCGGAAATGTCACGAAGTGGCTTTCAAAGCAGCAGTACGAAGTGGCACGAAGCAGCCCTACTCCTCTCCCGTAATTCACAAAGCAGGGAGAAAGGAACCCTTTTCGTGCTAGCCCTGCGCCGTCATACCAATGCCATGACACACCACGACTTGCATCAGCTTGTGGTGCACTTCCATACAGTGCCTGTGTCTCGCTTTCACTTGCTTCCGTTCTCTGTGTTCCTCCTCTCCTCCCCTCCCTCACTGCTTCGCTGTTGCCCAAACCCAGGTCTCGAATTTGTTCGCACCGACAGGCGGGAGAAGTCTGCTGTGAGTGTGCGCGAGAGATTTGTGTTGCGAGGGAAGCTGGACGGCCTGCAACCCGCGCGGCTCGCACAGACCAAAATTGGGCCTGCGGGGCGCGCTTGATTTCAGGACAGGGAGGCCACGCTCGTGGATGATGGAATTGTAAGGCTGGCGAAGATGCGATTGGGTATAGATGAGCTAGGAAATATACAGTAATGTAGTGTTTTTTGTACATTTTCGCGGACACAAAAGCGGAATGACACAAAAAATACATTAATGGTTACACAACAGCACAATCACGGTACGTACTGGCTAACACCACTACATCAATATGACTACGAGAAAGCATGCACAGGCATCACCGGGAAGGGTTGAACAACATGATCAGGAGCATTTACACCTTGCATCCTCATGCTAGGACCTGCCAGTGTGCTTCCTGAAGCAGCAGCAAGAAAACCACGATTATTCATTAACTTGGGTGTAGGAGCATCTCGAGGCAGCACAGGAAGTGGAGTATTAGGAGCCGAGGCCACGTTACGGGAGAACCAGTCCTTCATCTGCGTCAGGTCGTTGCTGGAGGAATCAGAAGAGGCAGCGACACAAGGTGCTGAAGCTCCAAGATAGATCTCCTCACCGCCCCCTTCACCCAGTCCTGCCGCACATGCAAGCTTTGCTGCGCTGGAACTCAAGCCAGCATGTAGGGCTCAGCATATTTCTGTTCAGGCCATCAGCATGGGTTCCTTCCACTGCTGCTGCTTTATCAGCAGCATGTGTGCCAAGGACAGCAGCAGCGGAGGGGCGGGCTACATGCAGGCGGAGGGACTTGAACAGAGAGAGGCGGTGAGACGCTGCCTGCAGCCGACCCTTGGTGCTGCTACTGACGCTGCTGCTGTCATTGGTGCTGGCGCTGATACTGCCGCTGCTGCTCTCAGCAACGCTGCTCCTGCTTGCATACCCTCTCCAGCTGCTGCCTCCTCCGCCACTGCAGCTGCTCTCAGAGCTCTCAGAGCTGCTCCGAGCCATGCCAAGACTGCCCTGACTGGACACTCTAGAGATGTACAGCCCCGTTGACCCCGTTGACTGCGTTGACTGCACTGAATCTGCAGCCTTCCGCCCTTGCTGCTGCGCGCCCTCGCCGGTCTCAGCTGCGGTCTCCACGGGCGACAGAAGCGGGAGGCTTCTGGTTGTCAGCCCTCCCGACCAGTTCGTCTGCCTCGCCTCATTTCGCCCACTGCCATAACGAACACTCCCGTTTCGCTGCCTTTCGTTACTCTCCGCCTCCCCCTCCTCGTCACGCTCACCACGGGAGATTTTGAGGTCCCGAATCGCGTTTTCCCAGGAGTACATATCTTCTGCGGGAATCATATTATCACCAAGCTGCTGTGCGGCACGCGACGCGCTCGCGCCTCGGCCTTTTGGCGAGATGAGGTCCATCAGTGACCACGGGCCTGACGCGCCGTGATTGCTGACGTCTCGCGGGACGAGGCTCCTTTCTGTCCCGTCGCGCTCGCGGGCTGCTGAAGTCCCCGACCTACGCGGGCGGGGGAGAGCGGTCAAGGCGCGCGCAAGCTTCCGCGACCCGCTGGAGAGAATCGCGCGGGGGGAGATGAGCGACGAAGCGGAGGCAGGGGGTGCGCGCGGGGATATGAGGGCGGACGCGGAGGCCGGTGGCGCGCGCGGGGAGATGAGGGCGGAAGCGGCGGAGGACGGCGCGCGCAGCGAGACGGAGTTGGGGAAGGTTGGCGCAGTGGGCGGCATCGTTCCGCTGGTAGTCCGCCCAAGGGGACGCACGGTTGTTGTCGCGGCGGCGCCAGGCGATGGTGGCAACGCGGCAGAGCCGCTGGCGGCAACAGTAGTAGTAGGTTTTCGCGGCGTTGTCGGCATCATCAGCGCGGCGCGCAGCGATTGGTGTATGGGGGGCATTGACGCCGCGCGCTCCAAGCCGGATCCGCCGCCTGTCGTTGCGACCGCAACGCGTTGGCGGGTCGAGGCGCGGGACGCACGCGGCGTGAAGCAGCTTACGACGGCCGCATCTCCCGATGGCGACTCCGAGTCGTCAATCCTGCTGTCCGCATCGCTCGCCGTGCACTCCGCCGCACATGTCGCCAAATCATGCGGCCGGCGCGCGTGGTTAACCGAGAGAGCATCGTGTGCAGCCAAGACTGGGTGCTCCACCAAGCAATAGGTTCCTCCAGGCCGCAAAAAACGCTCCGGCGGAAGAGGCGCCGCATTTGGCGGTTGTGATTGTCGCGACATCGCGTAGCAATAGCCAGAAGAAGCAGAAGCTGGCGGTGCCCCCGCGCCCGACGCTGCGATGTGATTCAGCGACGCGAGGCCGTGGTGGGGAAACTCTCTAAGGACGTCCCTGACTTGCATGAGCTGCTCGTGATACAAACGAATGGAGCCATCGGGAAGAAGAACGATGACGGGATCTGCGGAAGACGCGGGCTGTGCGACGGCAAACGCCATCAATTTCGACGAATAACAGAAGGCGTCACGTGACAGGGCTTAGGAACTGAAGAACGCGTACTGAGAGAGAAGCCGAGATGGTATGAGGACGTTGAAGCTGTGGGGGAAAAGAAGTCAACATTTTTTAGCGCGCTCGCGATTCTCAACTACGTGTGGGCGGAAGAACTTCCAAACGACTCGAGAAGGAAAGAATTGCTCGAGGCGTGCGTGGTGCTGCATGGTTCTGCTCGGTGACCTTGCTGAGTCAGTCGCTAGAAAGCCGAACCGGGCTGTCTCCTCTGACACCATCTGTACCAGACCACCAAAGTCCGTACCTTACCAAATTGTTTGGGCAGATCAGCGAGTACAGCACCGTTCTCTTCTGTACCATGTTCTCCGAGGCTCTCACGAAAGTCGGAGTCGCCGGTCGGTTACTCATTTGGGATGCCGGCGAACACCATGTTGGCGGCTTACTTGACGGACGGCTTGGGGGAGTCGAATGACGCGAGCTGAGACTTGAGAGAGTTCTACAGTAGCGTGACGTGACGACGACGCGATTTTGTACGAACGTGTGAAATGAACTTGACCGTAACCCGCGACGCAGACCTAACCGTTCCGCATTTTCCGAACCTCCGATTGGTGCCACTTGCAGGTCAAGCACTTTGCGGAGGAACGAAACACACCGAAAGCTGCAACCAGCTGGCATTTATGATTTGACAAACAGTGCATGCACATACAGCTGGAACGTTTTGTAAGCAAGCAACCTGGTTGCTCCAACTGATGCAGAAAAGTCTCCACTGAACTTCAATATCCAAGAAATACCGTGCTGAAACGTACTCTACCGAACATTGGTAATATCGAGACAAACAACCACAGACCGTTGAAAAAAACAAAGTGTACAGTAGAGATGCCTAGCCAGGCCAAGTTCATTCATCCAGCCAGCCTCCGAATATATCTCAGCGGACAAGCGAGTCCGCCCGGGGGAGCTGTCTGCCCGCGGGCAAAAAAAATAAACCCCATTCGGGCATGCATCCGGTCATGGAGGCATCAACCCTAAACACGGGGAGGCATGGATTTAGGGTTGATGCCTCCCTCGGATGGCATGCCATCCGATGGGGTTTTAGTTTTTTTCTGCCCGAGGCAGCATGTCGTCAAGTCGTCAACAGGTCGTCAGGCTTGACGACCCGTTTCCGCTGGGATATTCCGCCAGGCAGGCACCCCACATGTGTACGTCCAAATCAGACCTTCCTCAGCAAGCACACTTGCAGGAAAGCATCAACAGGTGATGGGTGTGGGTGCGACAGCTCGCTATAGGCTCATCCAGTACTGCAATAGCTCCTAAAACATTACATTTTTTAACGTCTTCCGTCTCCACTCAAAGCAGTGTGACATGGTCTGTTTCACTCACTACTAAATTCCCCTTTCCTAAATCTATCTGCTAGCCTTTTCCCAATCATGAACGCCACTGAATCAATAGACACCATAGGATTAACTCCCACAGGCGTCGGAAAAACACTTCCATCTCCCAAAAACAACCCAGACGATTCCCAACTCTCCCCATTCTCATCCACAACAGAGCTCTTATGGGAAATACCCATGGGGCAGCTACCAGTCTGGTGCGCAGAGAACAGTGTGCAGTCATTCGGCTTAAAGCCCGCCGCAGCCACAGATTTCAAATACGACTCAAACTCTGCATCGGACGTGCGTTGCCATCCATCCATCCTCCCCACTGGACCACCAGTGCCACCCAACCTGACACTGGCTGCATCTGCTGCTGCATCAGTTGAATCGGCATCGACGGGTGGTGGGATGAGGCAGCGGAAGGGCTTGAGTGACTGGTGAAGCGTTCCCACCTCCACTGCTCCTGCTGCTCTGAGGATGCGCAGCGACAGCAGCAGGGCCTCCTGGTCATGAATAGTGCATTGGGGAACAAGGAGAGGGAGACGGGGAGAGACGTGTTTTGACTCGACCCAAAAGTCAACAGCAGCAGGGCCCCCTGGTGATGGGTGGCAGATCATGCATAGCGCAATGGGGAACAAGGAGAGGGAGACGGGGAGACAGCCCACAGTTGTTTGCATGAAAAGCTTGCTAGCACAACCTGACCCGCCTTGCCCAGCTGGGGTGACTTTTGAGTCGATTTACATGTCTGCACAACCTTCCCACATCCCCCTCCACCCCCCTCATACACTTTCCCCTCCCCAACCCCTTTTCCCCACTCTCCCCTCCCTTACATCTCACCTGCATGCTCTTTTGGTCCTCCTTGCACAGCCGGTACATCACTACAGGCCGGCCGCTGCCATCCACGCGCACAGTGCCATGCCCGCGGTCCCTGACAATGGCGATGAGCGAGGCAATGCGGTCGAAGCGCACTGCAGACTGCTTGATGGCCTGACTGCCCAGCCAGGGTATGGCGCAGCCCAGCAGACCCGGGTGCATGGTGGGGGTCTGGGATGGCACACGGGGGGGAGAGGAAGGAGGATAAGTACAGGGTGCGGCAAGGGAGACGTGTGACGACATTGTGCAGTCTGGAGGGCAGGGAGGGAGCAAAGGAGAGACATGCGGCATGTGGCTTGCGAGAGAGTGGAGGATAGGCATGGCGGAGGGACGAGGGAGGTGTGGATTGATTGCTGGCATCTTGCTAATGGTGGTGGATAGGCATTGCTGACTGATCGGCCACAGATGTGACGTGATTGATATGACCTGCACCCATTTCCTGAATTATGGCGCCATATCCAGTGGTCCCCCAGTTGGGCGCCTCCCTCGAGTTGACGGTCATGAATAATATGACCTGATTTGTATGACCTGTATAATATGACCTGATTTCTATGACCTGAATAACATGACCTAATTTGTATGACCTGAATAATATGACCTGATTTGTATGACCTGAATAATATGACCTGATTTGTATGACCTGAATAATATGACCTGATTTGTATGACCTGAATAATATGACCTGATTTATATGACCTGAATAACATGACCTAATTTGTATGACCTGAATAATATGACCTGATTTGTATGACCTGAATAATATGACCTGATTTATATGACCTGATTTATATGACCTGATTCATAGCACCCGCACCCTTACCTGGATCATAGCACCATATCCACTTGTCTCCCAGTTAGCCGTCTCTCTCGAGTTGACGCTCATGATCGGCCCCAGGTACCCCGGGCCAGCGGGCAGGGAGGGCGGCAGGGAGGGAGCGGTCTCAGGGAAGAAGCCCCAGGCGGAGGTGACGGGGTGCAAGCGCAGTGAGGCTCCTATGGCGGGGTTTTTCAGACTGCTGGCGAGCAGCAGAGGAGGCGTGTGGAGGCTGGTGGGGGTTAAGTGGTTGCAATGAGGGGCAAGGAGTGGCAGGGGCAAGGAGTGGCAGGGGCAAGGAGTGGCAGGGGCAAGGAGTGGCACAAGTGGATTAAGGGGGGGCAGAGAGGGGAGCATAGGGGCGATGGGACAGGGGAGCATAGGGGCGAAGGGACAGGGGAGCATAGGGGCGAAGGGACAGGGGAGCATAGGGGGGATGGGACAGGGGAGCATAGGGGCGAAGGGACAGGGGAGCATAGGGGCGAAGGGACAGGGGAGCATAGGGGCGAAGGGACAGGGAGGTCTCGGGAAGAAGCCCCGATGGTGAAGGGGTGACGGGGTGACGGGGTGACGGGGTGACGGGGTGCAGGCGCAGTGAGGCAGAGGGGGCGTGCACAGACTGGTGGGGGCCCGGGGGGGGAGGGGGTATGGGGGATAGGTGGGTGCAATGTGTGTCAACGAGGGGCGGTGGGGAACCAAGGGGTGGAGAATGGGTTAAGGGTGGGAGGGGGAAGGGGAGCAATGGGGACAAGAGGGGAAGAAGCCCCAAGCGGAGGTGACAGGGTGCAGTGAGACGCCGATGGCCCGGTTGGTTAGACCACTGGCGAGCAGCAGCGGAGGCGTGTGGAGACTGGTGGCCTAGATGCTCTCACCTGCCACATTCCACCCACCTGGCAACCACCCACCTGCCACATTCCACCCACCTGCCACACGTTGCCCACCTGCCGCCACACGCCACGCCACCCACCTGCCACACGCCACAACAACCAAGTTGGCCTCCACCACGACTCTCTGCCGCACGCCCTGCTGCTCTACCCTCGCCTCCACCCCCACCACCCGCTTCCTCCGTCTCACGCCAGCACCCGCGCTGCTGCTTGTGGCACCAGGGGTCGTGCTGGCAGGGCGGTTGGGCGAGAGGAGGAGGCGGAGGGCGGCGCAGTGGGAGAGGATGAGGGCGCCATGTGTAACGGCGTCTGGTAACCAGGTTTCCAGCATCGATTGCTTCTCGCCTGACCAGCAGCCAAAGGTGCACCAGGCGCCTGAGAGGGCTTGAGCAGAGGGAGGGGGGACAAAGGTTGAGCTGAGAGCACGCGTGTGGAAAGCACATGGCAATGATGCCACTTATCCTGGTTGCAATGCATGCAGTGCGGGACTCACAGGAGTGAGGCTGGCGTGCGGGACTCACAGGAGTGAGGCTGGCGTGCGGGACTCACAGGAGTGAGGCTGGCGTGCGGGACTCACAGGAGTGAGGCTGGTTGGTGTTGCGGGGGGTGATGGCATGGTGGCAGCCCAGAGCCGCGCACCCCGCCTTGAGTGCCGCGTTGCTCAGGCTGTGTGGGGTGAGGGACTCGTCTGCTGTCACCTGTGCAGCAGGGAACATGCATGCAGTGGGGCAAGTGAGCAAGAGGCGGAGAATGGAATCGCAACACATGGAGCAGGCAAGGGAGTGCAGAGGCATTGAACTCAATGCAGCTTTGGCCTCACACACCCCTGCAGCAACCTCTCACAACCCTCATCCTCTCAAACGCACCTTGAGTTTCTCACACACGGCATCCATGGCTGCTGAATACTCTGGCGTCTCAAATTGCTGCCAGCAGTGCGGGGCAGAGAGGAGGAGAGCAGGCGAGAAGAGGGAAAGTGAGCAAGAGGGGCATGAGAGAGAGCCGTGTACGTGCAGAAGTGAATCACATGGCACGGTGGCACGGGATAACAGCGCGTTCTACATCACACCATCCATGTTTAGGAACGTTTATAACAAAAGCAAAACTCGGAGTAATATGCTCATCAGCATCTCAACAACCCCATGCTGGCCTACCTTGAGCCCATACTGGTTGGCCCACTCCTTGGTGACATGGGGCGGTGTGCGGAAGGATGCAGACCAGTTGACAGTGCTGCCACCTCCCACTGTTCTACTTGCTTCCCGACTAGTCACAAACACACCACACTCAGCACATGCCCAACCACAGCACAGCCTATACTATTTACCCACGCCTGCTCACTTTAAGCCCATACTCGTTGGCCCACTCCTTGGTGACATGGGGCGGGGTGCGGAAGGATGCAGACCAGTTGACAGCGCTGCCGCCTCCCACTGTTCTCCCTGCCAGCAGCGCTACCCCGCCATCCTCCGTGGTCAGAAATCCCTGCGTGTCGTACCTGAGGGAGGCAGAACAGGGAAGGAGAGAAGAGGGAGGATGAAACAGGAGTGTGGGAACCCAGAAGTTCAACCACCACCAGCGCTACCCCGCCATCCTTGGTGGTGAGAAAGCCCTGCGTGTCGTACCTAAGGGGAGCCAGGACAATGAAGGAAATAAGAGGTAGGATGAGAAGAGAAAGTGGGAACACAGAATTTAGAGGAAAAAGGTTGAGAAGACGGATCAACGGGGAGGAAAGAGGGCAGCAACTGGCTGTGAATGCTCTCTCGAGCGAGCCTGACAGATCATTTCCCATGGCAGCAGCAAGGGATGAACACAGCGCACAGGGTCGGGAGAAAGCGGACGGGAAGAAAAGCAAAGCAAAGAAAGGGAAAGCGAGCACTAACATTTGAGCGGAGGGGCCTTCGAGAAGAGACAAGTCGGAGCGGAAGAAGTACCCCCCTGCTTCCAGCACCAACACCTTCCTCCGCCTGCTGCTGTCCCCACCAGCCACTGTTGCTGCTTCTGCGAGCTGGGCCGCAATGATCGCTCCTCCACAGCCAGAACCGATCACCACCGCATCGCACCGCACCACCACAGGCTGACAAGGTGTGTGGTTCGATGGAAGGGGTGCAGAGCGGTTGACACGGGGAAGAAAGGGGCAGATAATTGACAGCACTCGGTTAAAAAGGATGGCACAAGGTGGAGGGTGTGCGAGGTGTAAGGGAAAAGGATGAGGGTTTTGTAAGTTCATCTCAAGAGCATTTCCCTCTAAACCACCCACCCACTGCACAGTGCACAAACATCACCTCACCCGAGCCACCCACCTCGCCTTCCCCTTTATCTCTTCTGCCCAGCAGCCCTATCGTCTGCCTGGGCCCTGCCAGAACCTCCACGCCCTTGCCTTGCAGCACTGCTGCCAGCCCCTCGCACTCTGCTGCACAGTCCACCACTGCTGCATCCAGTGGCCTCGTCTCGCCTCCCTTCTCCTCACACCCATCATCACAACTGCCCCCTCTGATCGTTCCCTGTTCACGCTCAGCTTCTCCCTCGCTATTGTCGGATCCCTGAGCTGGACGCTGTGCCACGTCAGCATGCTGAGCTGGCCGCTGTGCCACGTCAGGATCACAAGCAGCTGAGCTGTCTCGGCTGCTGCTGCTGGTGTATTTGCGTTGCTTCCCAGCAGCCAGCATGCTGGGATCCGGTCCACAGTACCCCATGGCTCGCCACTGCATGTTGTCGCCAGAGCCGTCATGCTGAGATGCATGGGATGTATGGGGTGCATGGGGTGCATGGGTTGCATGTGTGCATTAAAGGTGACTGGCTCAACAGGGATGCTACAACTTAAGGCAATCGCTTTCTCAAGGCGCATGTCTCAAGCACAGATTCCATACGTGCCAACTGGGAGGATGGTGCCAACTACGTGCCAGACAAAATAAGATAGTACTTCTGGTACTTGTGCCTCGCCTATCGCAGCAAGGGAGCTTCTTGGTTGATTAATGGGGGGTATGAGGAGGGAGGCGTGAGCGAGGAGTGTAGCGTGGGGGAGCGGCGCGTTGCAGGGTGGGTTAAAAACGAGAAAGATTGGGAAACGAGGGAGCAGCAGGTTGCAGTGCAGGGTGAGTAGGGGTTGCGTTGCATGGGGAGGGGAGAGAGCGCAGCTGGGGCATGTGGCATGGAAGGAGGGATAGGAGGCTCACCTGTGCACCCACGTGGAAGAGTGTGAAGCTGCGGAATGTCTGTGAGAGACAAGGGGGGACACAGGGAGCACGAACATGACGAAGAGAAACGTGAGCAAGCACGAGGTTCACTCACATGAAAATGCTTGCACGAAAATGCTTGCACGAAAATGCTTGCACGAAAATGCTTGCACGAAAATGCTTGCACGAAAATGCTTGCACGAAAATGCTTGCACGAAAATGCTTGCACGAAAATGCTTGCACGAAAATGCTTGCACGAAAATGCTTGCACGAAAATGCTTGCACGAAAATGCTTGCACGAAAATGCTTGCACGAAAATGCTTGCACGAAAATGCTTGCACGAAAATGCTTGCACGAAAATGCTTGCACGAAAATGCTTGCACGAAAATGCTTGCACGAAAATGCTTGCACGAAAATGCTTGCACGAAACTGAGTCATACACGGTTTGGAATCCGAGCATGATTGAGTCTTGGGTCGACAACCGTGACTTTGAAGCTGCCTCACAAATGCATGTCCCTCAGAGCTGAAAATCATGCACACACAGCCTCATGGCAGGATTCGCTCTCTTTCCTTCCCTATCGATGTCACCACCATACGTCATCACTGAATTTCTCCCCCCCTCCCTTCCCCTCCTGATTCCCACCTTGAACAAGGTCTGCAGCAAAAAGTTGCTGCTGACAGACCATTTGCATGGCCTTGCGAGCCTGAAGCAGTCATGAACAGCATAAAACGCACCACGATTCCCTCCTGCTGTCAGTCACTATCCGGCATCATCTTTCACACCTTGAACACAGTGCACCTTGAACACAGTGCACCTTGAACACAGTGCACCTTGAACACAGTGCACGGCAGGAAGTTGCTGCTGACAGACCCTTGCAGCAGCATGGCCTCTCGGGCCTGCGGCGTCAACCTTCGTTACCAGCTTCCCCACACCCTTATCCCCCTCCCCTGATCCCCACCTTGAACACAGTCCGCAGCAGGAAGTTGCTGCTGACAGACCACTGCAGCAGCACGGCCTCGCGAGCCTGGGGCGACAGCTTCGCGAAGGGCTGCACGAATGGCGGTCGCCGGGTGAATGCCCTGCGGCCAGCCAGCAGGAGCGTGCCGAGGCGAGTAGAGAGGAGCCACAGCAGCGTGGCAAAGACGACCAGAGGCAATGGCTTCACGCACTGCTGCATTGTCACGGCCACCTGAACCAAGGGGGGGCAAAGGCGGCGAAATATGACATGTCTTCAGGAAGGCGAGTGGAGAGCAGCCATACGACCGTGCTGAAGACGCTAAGAGGCAGGGATTTCAGGCACTGCTGCATTGTCACGGCCACCTGAACCAAGGGGGGGCAAAGGCGGCGAAATATGACATGTCTTCAGGAAGGCGAGTGGAGAGCAGCCATACGACCGTGCTGAAGACGCTAAGAGGCAGGGATTTCAGGCACTGCTGCATTGTCACGGCCACCTGAACCAAGGGGGGGCAAAGGCGGCGAAATATGACGTCTTCAGGAAGGCGAGTGGAGAGCAGCCATACGACCGTGCTGAAGACGCTAAGAGGCAGGGATTTCAGGCACTGCTGCATTGTCACGGCCACCTGATCAGGAGGGGAGCAGAGACAGAGGTGAGATGTCTATAGAAAGGTGAGTGGAGAGGAGCCACAACACCGTGCAAAGACGTTAAGCGCTAGCGGCTTCTGGTATTGTTGCATTGCCGCGGCCACCTGCACGGGAGGGGAGCAGACACGGCGACGGAGACGAATAGGCAAGAGATGGAAAGTATGGTAGCGCGCGATTCGCCGTTATTCTTGTGCAAGTTGCAGGGTCGAACGAGGGGAGGCTGCGGAGGAGGACCGGACGGATGACCGTTGAGTCAGAATGCTGAACGAACGAGAGGCGAGAGCGCGAGGAATCGAGGATCATACCAACGCGACGACGAACCTTGTCGACGATGCCGAGGCTAGACGCGGATTCCGCGAAATACGCCGCAATGGCCTCCTTCCGCGGCTTGCCGTAAAACTCGCTCCATCGGTTATCCGACTGCGAGCCTTCCTTTCGCTTCCCGACGAGCTGAAAGTACGGGTCGTCGGAGTCCGTCGGAACCGGCATGGAGGATACGAGCGTGTCGCATACGGCGGTCAACGCGGCGAGCTGACGAGGCGACATGGAATGCTTGGAAGACGTGCCTTTCTCCTTGAGCTTCTCACTACTACGAGTAGGCATTCTGACAATCCGTCCGAAGCACGGGGAATCGACCCTGAATACAAACCAAGAAAGGTAGAAAAGACGATAGAATGTAGGAGGACTAGAATCCGGCGAAGGAATGGCTGATGGAGCTTCTCAAGCTGCCTCGTCGTCCTGTCCTGAACCTGAAATGCCTGAAGTCTGAAGTTCCTGAAATGCCTGATATTGCGGCATGCAGCGTGGAGCTTGATTGAGCAGAACAAGGTGTTGGATGATCTTCCCCTTCCCAAGGTGCAGAAGTGCATGGAGTAATCGAGGGGCGCATCCTCGCTTGTAGAAATCTGTAAGAAATTTTAGTGCTGAGCTAACAAAGGTATTACGATGCATTGAAAGGTGTAGTTTCGGCAAATCAAGAAGGGTCAATGCGACGGATGCGAATTTGCAGGTCGACAATACGACAACGTCACCACCATCCATTGCAGCGAGCGAGAGCATTGAAGAAGATCCCAAAGCAGATTGAAGCCGTCCGATGTACATACTCTTCTTGATGAACCGACATTCGCCAGTGACAAACGGTCTGGTCGCATGGCCCAGGGTGCTGCGATGCGAACAACTTCTCGTTCGCCCAGGGTCTCATTTCTGACAAATCCCATCGCATGGATCCATCGCATGTATGCCTCTCCGTTCTGTCCGTCCCGTCGGTCCCGTCCTTCCCTTCCTGCACACTGCTTTCCCCATGTTCTGCTGCTGTGCCGTGCTACAGTGACACGGACCAAACCTAGATGTGTTTAGTGGGTTTCAGAGAGTTGCATTGCGTTACAAAGTTAACAATTCGGCTTCAAGACGGTTAAGTAGGGTTTCGAGGTCGAAAAACTCCCATGTGACGCAAGCTCATTCCGAGCATCTGAGCAGTGAGCATCCCAGCCAAATTGCTGCTTCTATGAGATAACGTAGAACTGACGGAAGCATTCACCAGCAGAAGCCCCCTTGGCCTGGAAAGTCGCTAAAGGTTCTCCTAAGTTCTCTCCCCTGTCGAAAGTAATAGTTAGGCGCAAGACTCGATTCCTTTATATCGGCGCGTCTTATCTCTGATTGTGTGCGATATTGTGGAATCCAAGAGGGAGGCGAATAGACGGAGTGCTGCGTGAGATGGATGACTTCGAGGTTGGTGCATTCCACTGGCTCTTATGGCTATCAATGTTTTATTCGCTAGTTTCCATACCACTAATACGACGTTTACTATCATATCGTGCATCATGTCATTCACTCTTCCTCGTTGAGCTAAGTACGTCTCTTTCCGCGGTTGTCGTCATCTCTTTTCCACTGTGTCTTTTTTTTCCCGCGCTTTATTTTCCGTACGCTCCCTGGCATCAGCTGATGGGCGATGCGAGCGATACGGACATGGCGGAGCAGCACGAGGACACAGACGCCGACTATCGCTACACGGAACAGCAAGAGGACACGGACGGCGACTATCGCAGCACGGAACAGCACGAGAACACGAACTCCGACTATCGCTACACGGAGCAGCACGAGAACACGAATGCCGGCTATACTCTTACACATCAGCGCCGAGTTTACTACGACGCGGGTCCCGCCAGTGGCGATCCGGAGCAGCGGCAGGTGTATTACGACACGGACGAATCGCTTGCAGCGAGCGACGGCGACGACGAGGAGAGCGTTCTGGGCGACGACGACTTCGGATTCTCATGGCGCCGACGAGGCAGCCAGCGAGGCGGTACCCGGTCGTTCCAAGACAACTCCGACGACGATAATGATCTCGTACGTTTTCGGATCGTCGATTGGCCGTTGCGTGGCGTGTTCATCGCCTCATTACACGCTGGATGCATGTTCGTTGCATGCTCCCTATGCGTGTTACGGTGTTACGCATTTACGGGTGTAATCTCATTCAGCCGCCTTCGCGTGCGACAATTCCAATTACCGTCAATTTCGTCGCCAGCCTGATTCAGATTAGGTCAGGTCGCGGCGCCATTCCCCGTCGCCGCGCATCCTGCTTCTTCATCAACTAAACAAAATCCCTTTTCCTTCCCCCCACCTCCCTGTTTCTCCCGTCGCACCCTGTTTCACCCTGATGGTAGCTGGAAGGCCCGGAGGACGTGAGCGCGCGGCAGGTGCGGCGAGGGCGGGACATTCAGGGGATCCCGTGGGAGCGGCTGCACCTGAGTCGGGAGAAGTACCGCGCGATGCGGCTGCAGCAGTACAAGAACTACAAGAACCTCGACGTCTCGTTAGACGCTGTGGATAAGGTGCGCGCGGTGTTCATGTGCGCGACATGCATCATCACGAGAGCAAGTGTCAGGCGTCCTCGATTCTCCGTTTCATTCATCTCCTCCTCGTTTTGCACCTCTTCTCTTCCTCCGGTTTCCCTCCTCCTTCTCCCTCCCCAGCCCCGTTCTCTTCTCACCCCTTCTGCCTGCCTTACCCCGCATCTTGCCTCACCCTCCACCCTCCACGATATGGCCAAGTCACACTCGGCCTCCTCAATTTACCCCTCTTCTTTCTCCGTCCCCTCTTCTTCCTCCTCACCCCTTCCCCTCTCCCTCCCCTCTGGCTCCTTCTTTCCTGCCTTATCCCCCGTCTTGCCTGTCAATTCTCCCAGGAAGTGCAGCAGGTGACGACGGGCAGCAATCTCTACGAGTTCACGCACAACACGCGCGCAGTCAAGTCCACCATCGTGCACTTCCAGCTGCGCAACCTCGTGTGGGCCACGTCAGCGCATGACGTGTACTCGCTGCACCACCACGTCATCAACCACTTCTCGCCACTCACGCGCAACTCCACCCCGGTCCTGGACCTCGGAAACCCCCTCGTCGCCAGGCGCAACGCCCCCCCTCACGCGCACGCGCCCATAGCAGGCGCGCGGGGCGCAGCGGGCGCAGGGGGCGCGGGGGGCGCGGGGGGTGCAGTAGGCAGGGGGGATCAGCGCAGCGGAGTGCAGCTGGAGCCCTCTGCGAGGGCGATTTACACGGGGGCCATGCCCTCCGCTGGAGGCTCCGCTGCTGCTGGGAGAAGCAACAGCAGTAGCAGCGGTACAGAGGAGGGCAGAGCGGTGCTGGGGAGAGAGGCAGAGGGACTGGCGCTTTCTCAACAGCAGCAGCAGCAGCAGGAGGGGGTGTGGGAGGCGGTGGATCGGGTACAAGTGAGCACCATGTGCGTCAGACACGGGCTGCTCGTAGCAGGGGGCTTTCACGGGGAGATGGTCTGCACCAGGCTCGGCACAGGCTCGGAAGCGGACGCAGGCTCGGGGTCGGAAGCAGGAGTGGCGTTCACAGGGCGGGTCTCCCGGGATCAGAGTGCCATCACGAACGCTGTTGAGATCTTCAGAGCTAACAGGTGCGAAGGGAGGGGTTTTGAGGCCCGTCAAAGGTTATCCTGGGATGAGAGTGCCATCACGAACGCTGTTGAGATCTTCAGAGCTAACAGGTGCGAAGGGAGGGGTTTTGAGGCCCGTCACGAATGTCATCGAGATCTTCAGATCCAGCAGGTGAGAGGAGAGGCGGCCCTTGGGGATGGGATACAAACGGCATTTGTGATCGGTGTGGGGATGGGCTATATTTGCTCAGGGATGTTTGGATTTCCTGAGTGGGATGGTGCGGTTTCCTGGCTTCCGCACGTCTCGCTGCAGCAACCTTCTGTCCCGCTCTGCTGTTCTTCTCACCTATTTCCTCCCGTTTTTCTCTCGTCCCTATCTCCCCTCTCTCTCCTCTCTCCCCTCTCTCTCCTCGCTCCCCTTTTTCCTCTCTCGCCAATCTCCTTTCTCCCTCGCCCGCAGTGGAGCACTGAGCGTGCTGACGTCCAACAACGACTGTGTGGTGAGGGACTTCGACGTCGCCACCTTCTCCATCCTCTCCCGCCATGCCTTCCCCTGGCCCGTCAATGTGAGCCCCGCCTTTCCTTTAATTCCCTCCCCTGCTCCTTGTTTCTACACGTTTTCTCCTCTCATCCTGCACTCTCTCAACTCGTTTTCCCCATCGTCTTCCCCACCCGCCCCCTCGCTTTCGCCCACCAGCACACGGCAGTAACCGGGCAGCACAGTGGTGTCAGTGGTGGGAACACTTCAGTCCATATCAGCCTCACAAGCATCCCCCTCCCTCTCCCTCTCGTCTCATCCTCCCTCTTGTTTTCCCCTCTCCCACACGCATCAGCACACGGCAGTAGCACCGGACAGCCAACTGGTGTCAGTGGTGGGGGACGACCCTGAGGCATCCCGTGGTGCATCCCCTCTTGTCCATGACGCATCACTCTCTCGTCTCATCCTCCCTCTTGTCCATGACGCATCACTCTCTCGTCTCATCCTCCCTCTTGTCCTTCCCCCCTCCCCCTCGCCAGCACACGGCAGTGGCACCGGACAGCATGCTGGTGTCAGTGGTGGGGGACGACCCTGAGGCGTTGTTAATCGATCTCACCTCGGGCAAGGTTCGTTCCTCCTGCCCTCGCATCCCCTGCCCTCGCATCCCCTGCCCTCGCTTCCCCTACCATCACATCCCATGCCCTCGCATCCCGTGCCCTCGCATCCCCTGCTCTTCTTTGCCGTCCCGCTCATTACATGTGCCCCTGCCTCACTCACTCCACCCCTGCTCGTCCTTGCTGAGTTCACTCCACTTTGCTTCAGGATGAAATCGCTTTTGTGCTGAGCTGCTGTACAAATCTTAACCTCCTTGCCTCAATCCTGTCTCATGTGCCACGGCCCCCACATCCCCCACATCTCCATCTCCCCATCCCCCACATCCCCACATGCCCACATCCCCCACATCCCCATCTCCCACATCCCCCGCATCACATCCCCATCCCCACATCCCCCACATCCCATCCCTCGCTGCCCTCACAGGTTGTAGCACGCATGCAGGGCCACGTGGACTACTCCTTCGCTACAGCCTGGCACCCGGGCGGCAACCTCTTTGCTACGGGCAACCAGGACACCACGTGCCGTGTGTGGGACCGCCGGCGACTTGACTCCTCCCTGTTCACGCTCAAGGGGCGCCTGGGGGCCATTCGGTCACTCAGATTCACTAGCGATGGCAGGTGGGTGCCTGGTGGTGGAGGAGGGGGGAAAGAGGGGGGACAGGCAATGGCAGGTTTTTGGTTCACATGACAAACACTTCTGCCTGTTTCACAACATGAGTATTCCCATCTGACATGTCATTCCCTGCCTCTCCCTCCCTCCACCCAACTTGATGGTCATGGCTGGGCCTGCACACTTCCCTCCCTCAACACCACATGTGGCCCTGCCCCCTCCCTCCCTTCTTTCACTCCTCGCCACATGCTTGCACATTACACATCACCTCAAAACCCCTTCCTCCCCCCCTCCCCTCTTCCCCCCTTCTTCCCCCCTCCCCCGCCAGTCCCCTTCCGCCCAGGTTCATGGCAGCCCGAACCAGCAGACTTCGTGCATGTCTTTGACGCAAGCAGCCTCTCTCACTCCCTAGCCCCCGTCCTCACCACATCCTTGCACATGGCACATCAACTCGATATCCCTCCCTCCCTCCCCTCACCCATTTCTCCCTCAGGTTCATGGCCATGGCTGAGCCAGCAGACTTTGTGCATGTATTTGACACGAGCAGCGGGTTCACCCGAGCACAGGAGATTGACATATTCGGCGAGATTGCGGGCATATCGTTTTCCCCCGATACAGAGGCGCTCTTTATTGGCGTGGCAGATCGCACATACAGTAGTCTCCTGGAGTACAGCCGCGCACACTCGTACGCTTATCTTGATGCTTGCATTTAAATATTTGTAGAAACGGCATTGTGTTAGTACATGTTTGGCCGACTTCTCTTCGGCCAAGACGTGCAGCAGATGGATGGTATGGTATGGTACAAGACTACGCACATGGAATCTGCAATAATGCCAGGTGAGCGTCTCAATCAGGTTCATTTCAACACTTGAGTCTGTATAGAGCTCCCATGCTGACAATAGGAAGAAGATAATTGAAATATGGATGGTAGAGTTGGGCAGAAGGACCTCTACTGTGCTAAAACCTTATCATGCAAGTGAATCCCAAGTGTGGTCTAAAGATAAGTATGGAGATGTATATTGCTTCAGACTAATCAACTGTAATGTATTGTCAACTTTGGTTTGTGTACATTGTGAATTGGCACGCTATTGATCGAGTGCACATGTAGCGTGTAAGATTTCACTAGCTTCGTTATAACACTAAAGCCAAGTCTCAACTCATGTTGCTGTGCAGCCGCAGCTCAACCATGCCCGAACGCGTTTCGCGGCTTGTGTCGGGTGCATCATGACTGCAAGCCGTATTTCTGAAACTTTTGTACCACCCGAATGTGGCTTTCTGCCGCGTCACGCCAGCGTTTGAGCAATCTGTTACCAGTCATAACGAGAAAGAACATTCCCGCGCAATCCTTCTCGTCTCACCCATCTGCACTTCGCCAGTCTGGGTTACATCCCTCGCGTCTCGAGGGACTGGAACGCTGCAACCAGCCGGAACCCGCCTTCTTCAAAACCAGTTTGGAGGGACTCCCAAGGTCTGTTTGCGGGGCAGCCTTCGTAAGTTTGAATGCTGAACCTAAGGGCGTGTGTGATTTTTTTTCGAACCTCCCACAACTTTTATAACGGTTCTACATGGTAGAATACGTTTGAGAGCTGTTTTGCCACGGTGCAAAGCGGTTAGAGTTCGAACTTCGACAGGTTTCCAAAAATCACACACGCCCTAATACACGATTTAGAAGAATCACGAATGCTGTCATGGGGTGTTTTTGGGGGTGTTTTTGCGTAGGATCTTCAGAAATACTTTCAGTTCATCAGCCCTTTACTCGGCCACATCTAAAAAAATAATATCACGTGATTCCGAATTCGTGGGGTGGGGACCACCACTGACACAGTTGCGTTGTGATGTGATTCACTGGAAACAGCCTTCTTCAAAATTAGGGACTCCGAGGTAAGTTCTTGGGCAGCCTTTTCCACCTCGACTGGTCAACCAGTTACTGTACAGTGCCACAATAACGAGTGTTGTCTTGGGGTGTGGGGGTGTGCGTGTGGAAAATGACCGCAGGAAATGCTGTACATTCACACAAAACTGGGTGTGAACAATTTAGTTATTAGCCCTTTCCTCGACTGCCACGCAAATCCCAATTCCCGTGGGGGGTGGGGTGGAGTGGGGACCACCACCATCCCCAGAAAGAGCGGGCATAAAGAGAAATGCTGTTTAGTTTGGGGGGCTCGCTTTAGATTGTCGCTGCTGATTTTTTTATGGCAGAGCTAACCAGAACGGGGGGGAAGATTGTGGTCAGCCTGGTACTTGGTCTGAATTGTGCTGACATTTTCGCTCGGTGGGAAAATTGTCATTGGAAGTGATTATTCTTGAACTTCCTCCAAATGTTCACTCCATTGTCTTGAATCTGACACTGTTCCAACTTCTGCTGCACCCTCCTCTTCCCGCCTGGGTCAGCTAGGGTTTGCTCAAGCTGACTCCACACAAGCAGAGAGGAAAGCAACCCGTCAGAATTAGCGGCTACCATGGCAGGTTAGCAGCTCCCTCTCAGAGCTTGATCGATGCGCGGTTAATTTTGGTGCCGCAACAGATTAGGATCCGATCCACAACCTGCTAGGTTGTGTTTCCCCGAACCTCTACCTTCAGATCCACTTTCTCCCAAACCTTGGATGAAGCATGAATATTCAAGCAGTTGAGACAGTCGCTCGGGCTTTCATCCAATCCAGATCGTTTTTATTTCGAAAAATGCGCGGCAAAGAAGTTGTAGGTTGGGATCCGAACCACCGATACTTCTCCCAAACCAGGACCCCCGTTCAAACATCCTTTCAAGCTCATCCTTGTGATTGAGCCAACTTGATAGTAGTGCAGCAGATGTGGTCATTCTGAGCTCAGAACTCGATGTCTTCTCTTCTAGCACTCGGAGTCTTCTCTTCCAGCACTGTGGGCAACTCCTCAACCGATTCTTCTTGTGGACGCGAACTATCACTTCCATCAATGGAGGGTGTGCGAAGGCGGTGATGAGCGTGGCATGAAGGCGGATCTGCTCACGATGACCGCAACTGGGAAGTCCCATTCCCTTAACGTTCTTTATGTTATTTTTTTTTTCCGCTCATTGTCGTTTTTTTTCTCACATGCACACATCATTCATAATTCATTGTGCACCGTCCCTCTGATTCGATGATGGTCGCAGCAAGCAGATGATCCTCCTCGGTTTGGGTTTGGGTTTGGGTAGCAGTTAGATCCTCCCTCTGCGAGCTGTGGCCATTCGGAGAATCATGGATGCTCCCATTTCTCATTCACTTCATTGCCATTTTTTGCAATCATTTCGTTTTTCGGTTTGCTCTTGTTTTATTTTATTCGCAACTGTATTTATTGGCCACTAACTTACTTTGTTTTGTCTTGTCGCCCGTCCCCCAGTGAAGAACAACACGCGTTTTAAGTGGTGCGCGGCTGCTGGAGCTGGAACGAATTTATCCCGTTGCTGCGAGCTGTTGGGAGGAGATGCTGCTGGTTTACTTTCAAGTACTTTCAAAGTAGACTTTCAAAGTAAGTATGTCTTATTTCATTATTGCTACTGCTGTAGATATAATTTCAGTTCCTTATTTCTTTAATACTTTGTTAAGAAAGCTTCTTGTCAAGTTTTAACTTCGTGCTATTGCCTTGTGCAGGCAAGAGAGCTGCTGCTGCTGAACGGATCTGGAATCAAGCTGAACGGATCTGGAATCAAGCTGAACGGATCTGGAATCAAGCTGAACGTAGCTGGACTCAAGCTGAACGGATCTGGACGGAGGGTGTCCTTTCCCTCCAAGTCTACTTTTAAAGTAAGTTTAATCCGATTTCAGTCTTCCTACTGTGGTAGATCAATTTCAGTTCCGTGTTTAAAGATACATTGTTACGAATTATTCTTGGCAACTTTTAACATTGTGCTGTTGCATTCTGCAGGCAAGGGAGCTGCTGCTGAACGGAGCTGGAATCAAGCTTAAACTGATCTGGAATCAAGCTTAAACGGACCTGGAATCAACGGATCTGAAAGGAGCTGCTGGGAGGAGGTGAACAGAGCCGTAAGGAGGGTGTGCTTTCCTCCAAGTCATCTGTCGAAGAAAGTATGTATCTGATTTCGTTCTTGCTACTGCAATAGATATATTTCAGTTCTGACTTTTTAAGATTCATTGTTAAGAAAGCTTCATTGGAAGTAGTAACTTCATGCTATTGCGTTCTGCAGGCAAGTGAGTTGCTGGTTCTGAATGGAGCTGGAATCAAGCCGAACGAATCTGGAAGGAGGGTGTATTTTCTCTCCAAGTCGACTTTCAAAGTAAGTATAAATTTGATTTCATTCTTACCACTGCGATAGATCTATATCAGTTCCGAGTCCTAAGATACATTGTTAAGAAAGTAGCATGGCAAGTACTAACTTCGTGTTATTGCGTTCTGCAGGCAAGGGAGCTGCTGCTTCTGAATGGAGCTGGAATTAAGCTATAACATATATGGAATCAAGCTTAACGGACCTGGAATCAACGGACCTGAAAGGAGCTGCTGGAGCTGAAGACAAGCCGCAAGCGAAGCTGCTGCTGCTGCTGCCGCTGTTGGAGCTGAAGACAAGCCACAAGAGATGTTGCTGCTCCTGTTGAAGTGAAGACCCTTCCATCCGCCACCCGCCAACCTCCACGCGCCACTCGCCAACCGCCACCCGCCTTGGCCTCCAATGAAACATTTCAAGTAAGTTTCTGTTTACTTACACCGCCTCCTTGTCAATTTATTTTTTTGCCACTTGCGCTTTCCTTTTCTAATTTGTATGTTTCTTCTCTGTTTTGTTGAAGGAATTTCTTTTCAGATTCTAACTTAGTTTATTTTCTTCTCTTGACCAGGGAAGGGACCTCCGCTAGAGGTGAAGACAAGCCGCAAGCGACGCGGCTGCTGCTGCTGTTGGAGCTGAAGACAAGCCACAAGGGATGCTGCTGCTCCTGTTGAAGTGAAGACCCTTCCATCCGCCACTCGCCAACCTCCACGCGCCAATCGCCAACCCCCGCCACCCGCCTTGTCCTCCAATGAAACGTTTCAAGTGAGTTTCTGTTTACTTACACCGCCTCCTTGTCAATTCATTGTTTTGCCGCTTGCGTTTTCGTTTTCTAATTTGTATGTTTCTACGCCGTTTTGTTAAGGAATTCCTCTTCAGATTCTAAATTTGTTTATTTTCTTCTCTTGTCCAGGCAAGGGACCTCCGCTAGAGCTGAAGACAAGCCGCAAGCGCTGCTGCTGCTGCTGCTGTTGGAGCTGAAGACAAGCCACAAGCGATGCTGCTGCTCCTGTTGAAGTGAAGACCCTTCCATCCGCCACCCGCCAACCTCTACGCGCCACTCGCCAACCGCCGCCACCCGCCTTGTCCTCCGATGAAACGTTTCAAGTGAGTTTCTGTTTCCTTACACCGCCTCCTTGTCAATTCATTGTTTTGCCGCTTGTGTTCTCCTTTTCTATTTTGTATGTTTCTACGTCGTTGTTTAAGTAATTCTGTAGCAGATTCTAACTTCGCTTATTTTCTTCTCTTGTCCAGGGAAGGGACCTCTGCTGGAGCTGAAGACAAGCTGCAAGCGCTGCTGCTGCTGCTGCTGCTGCTGCTGCTGCTGCTGGAGCTGAAGACAAGCCACCAGAGATGCTGCTGCTCCTGTTGAAGTGAAGACCCTTCCGTTCGCCACCCGCCAACCTCCACGCGCCACTTGCCAACTGCCGCCACCCGCCTTGTCCTCCATTGAAACCTTTCAAGTAAGTTTCTGTTTGCTTACACCGCCTCCTTGTTATGTCATTGTTTTGCCGCTTGCGTTTTTCTTTTCTAATTTGTATGTTTCTACGTCGTTGTTTAAGTAATTCCGTAGCAGATTCTAACTTTGTTTATTTTCTTCTCTTGTCCAGGGAAGGGACCTCCGCTGGAGCTGAAGACAAGCTGCAAGCGCTGCTGCTGCTGCTGCTGGAGCTGAAGACAAGCCACCAGAGATGCTGCTGCTCCTGTTAAAGTGAAGACCCTTCCGTCTGCCACCCGCCAACCTCCACGCGCCACTCGCCAACCGCCTACCCGCCTTGTCCTCCGATGAAACGTTTCAAGTGAGTTTCTGTTTCGTTACACCGCCTCCTTGTTAATTCATTGTTTTGCCGCTTGTGTTCTCCTTTTCTATTTTGTATGTTTCTACGTCGTTGTTTAAGTAATTCTGTAGCAGATTCTAACTTCGCTTATTTTCTTCTCTTGTCCAGGGAAGGGACCTCCGCTGGAGCTGAAGACAAGCTGCAAGCGCTGCTGCTGCTGCTGCTGCTGCTGCTGCTGCTGCTGGAGCTGAAGACAAGCCACCAGAGATGCTGCTGCTCCTGTTGAAGTGAAGACCCTTCCGTTCGCCACCCGCCAACCTCCACGCGCCACTTGCCAACTGCCGCCACCCCCCTTGTCCTCCAATGAAACCTTTCAAGTAAGTTTCTGTTTGCTTACACCGCCTCCTTGTTATGTCATTGTTTTGCCACTTGCGTTTTTCTTTTCTAATTTGTATGTTTCTACGCCGTTTTGTGTAAGGAATTCCTTAGCAGATACTAACGTTGTCTATTTTCTTCTCTTGTCCAGGGAAGGGACCCCAGCTGGAGCCGAAGACAACGCAAGCGCTGCTGCTGCTGCTGCTGCTGCTGCTGCTGCTGTTGGAGCTGAAGACAAGCCACAAGAGATGCTGCTGCTCCTGTTGAAGTGAAGACCCTTCCATCCGCCACCCGCCAACCTCCACGCGCCACTCGCCAACCGCCGCCTTCCGCCTTGTCCTCCAATGAAACGTTTAAAGTAAGTTTCTGTTTGCTTACACCGCCTCCTTGTCAATTCATTGTTTTGCCGCTTGCGTTTTCGTTTTCTAATTTGTATGTTTCTACGCCGTTTTGTATTAGGAATTCCTTGGCAGATTCTAACTTTGTGATTGTTTTTCTCTTGTCCAGGGAAGGGACCTCCGCTGGAGCTGAAGACAAGCTGCAAGCGCTGCTGCTGCTGCTGCTGCTGCTGCTGCTGCTGCTGGAGCTGAAGACAAGCCATCAGAGATGCTGCTGCTCCTGTTAAAGTGAAGACCCTTCCGTCTGCCACCCGCCAACCTCCACGCGCCACTCGCCAACCGCCGCCACCCGCCTTGTCCTCCGATGAAACGTTTCAAGTAAGTTTCTGTTTCCTTACACCGCCTCCTTGTCAATTCTTTGTTTCATCTCCACACTCGCTTTCGTGCTTGATTTCTCCTTGTCTTTATGATAGCATTCTTTTCTAACTCAGTTTGGTGGTCTCTTTGCAGGAAACCGACTCTCTACGTCGGGATTTGCATGTATGCCCTGCTGAACTCGAACAAAAGGCTTTTCTTGGAATTCTGCCGCCATCTGACTTCCGCCATGCCCATCCGCTGATGCATGGAGCAGCAGCAGAGAGATGAATGGGGAAGCAGGAAGATGTTTGGAGCAGCAAGGAGATGAATGGAGCAGCAGGGATATGAATGGAGCAGCAGGGAGATGAATGGAGCAGCAGGCAGATGTATGGAGCAGCGATGTATGGAGTTGGAAGGAGTTGAAGGGAGCTGCTGGAAGGAGTTGAAGGGAGCTGCTGGAAGGAGTTGAAGGGAACTGCTGGAAGGAGTTGAAGGGAACTGCTGGAAGGAGTTGAAGGGAGCTGCTGGAAGGAGTTGAAGGGAGTAGCTGCTGGGAGGAGTTGAATGGGAGGAGCTGCTGAGAGGAGCTGCTGAGAGTAGCTGCTGAGAGGCGCTGCAACTTAAGAAGCTGTATTCTTCCAAGCAGTCTCCTTGTAAGCAGTCTCCTTGCGCTGTTTCGAGTTTGCTTTAATTTTCGTTTTCCCAGCCATGTCTGTTCCAGTATACTGACTTGGTGTTTTCGTCCTGTGCAGGGAGCTGCTGGGAGGAGTTGGCATGGCATGGCGTGGGATGGCTTGGCATGGATGACATGGCATGGTGTGGCATGGCTTGGCTTGGCATGGCATGGCATGGGATGGAATGGAATGGCATGGCATGGCATGAAATGGAATGGCATGGAATGGAATGGCATGGAATGGAATGGCATGGAATGGAATGGCATGGAATGGAATGGCATGGAATGGAATGGCATGGCATGGAAAGGAATGGCATGGTATGGTGTGGCATGGAATGGAATGGCATGGTATGGAATGGAATGGTATGGCATGGTATGGAATGGCATGGCATGGAATGGAATAGCATGGCATGGCATGGAATGGAATGGCATGGCATGGCATGGCATGGAATGGAATGGCATGGTATGGAATGGAATGGTATGGTATGGAATGGAATGGTATGGCATGACATGGAATGGAATGGTATGGCATGACATGGAATGGCATGGTATGGAATGGAATGGTATGGCATGGAATGGAGGAGCTGCTGGGAGGAGCTTCTGGGAGGATCTGCACGGCGCTGCGACTTTAAAGCTGCAACCTACAAAGTAAGTTGTCTTCTTGCAAGTTGTCTTTTTGCAAGCTGTCTCCTTGCGCTGTCTCAAATTTTCGTTTTCCAGCCATGTTCTTTTCAGTATACTGACTTGTTGTGTTGGTCCTGTGCAGGATTCCGCCGCGCAAGGGGGCTGCCTGGGTGCCTCGACCAGGAGGGGGCTGAGCTGTGGCTGAGACGTGGCCAAGGCTTGATGGGGCCTTGGAGTGGCAAGCATGAGACAGCATGCGAGGGTGCTTTCCCACACTGGGGAGGGTGTGGGGGGCAGAGGGCGGAGCCTGCTCCAGTGGTGATGTGATGAGCAACCGGGCCGGGACGCTTTTGGAGCCCTGACGGTGTGCAGTCGGCCGGCCGGCGTCTGTACATTGGAGGGAGGTTCAGGCCTTCAAAGCGTTATGGGCACCCGGATGGCCAGGTAGCATCACTGCTGGAGTGGGTGACGTTCTCTTCAAGTCAGTATCACACCGGGGCGGGTGTGAAGGGCTTGTGCTCTCATGAGGCCTGATCACACTGGGGTGGGTGTGAGGCTCTCAGCCACTTCAGAGAGAGAGAGTAGTCCACACCGGGGTGGGTGTGGAGAAATCTCCTCTTTCCACATAAGAGCTTTCCCACACTGGGGTGGGTGTGGGGGGTTCTGTCTCGGTCACTTGAAGGCTTTCTCACACCGGGGTGGGTGTGGAGGGTTCTCAGTCTCCTAGGCTTGCCACACTGGGGTGGGTGTGGTTAGACCTCAGCAACTAAGGGGAAGACCGCACCGGGGTGGGTACGTCGGAAGGGATTTTTAGCCGAGTTATACGGCAGTACCCGAGCTATACGGCAGTACCCGAGTTATACGGCAGTACCCAAGTTATACGGCAGTACCCGAGTTATACGGCAGTACCCGAGTTATACGGCAGTACCCGAGTTATACGGCAGTACCCGAGTTATACGGCAGTACCCGAGTTATACGGCAGTACCCGAGTTATACGGCAGTACCCGAGTTATACGGCAGTACCCGAGTTATACGGCAGTACCCGAGTTATACGGCAGTACCCGAGTTATACGGCAGTACCTGAGTTATACGGCAGTACCCGAGTTATACGGCAGTACCCGAGTTATACGGCAGTACCCGAGTTATACGGCAGTACCCGAGTTATACGGCAGTACCCGAGTTATACGGCAGTACCCGAGTTATACGGCAGTACCCGAGTTATACGGCAGTACCCGAGTTATACGGCAGTACCCGAGTTATACGGCAGTACCCGAGTTATACGGCAGTACCCGAGTTATACGGCAGTACCCGAGTTATACGGCAGTACCCGAGTTATACGGCAGTACCCGAGTTATACGGCAGTACCCGAGTTATACGGCAGTACCCGAGTTATACGGCAGTACCCGAGTTATACGGCAGTACCCGAGTTATACGGCAGTACCCGAGTTATACGGCAGTACCCGAGTTATACGGCAGTACCCGAGTTATACGGCAGTACCCGAGTTATACGGCAGTACCCGTAACGCCTCCGGGTCTCAGCCCGTAAGCATCGCCCGGGAGATGCTGATGGGACGGATTTTTATCCCTGGCTCTGATGGTGAAGCCTAAAAAAAAAAAAACAAAAAAAACAAAGCGAAAGTGGAGTCATTCCATGGTGGGGTGGCCATGGAGGGCAGGATGATGAAAGGTGGAGGGATGGCGGAGAATTGAAGGGAAGGATGGTGAAAGGTGGAGGGATGGTGGAGAATTTAAGGGAAGGATGGTGAAAGGTGGCTGGCTGGATGGAGAAGTGGAGGGAAGGTTGGAGAAGTGGATGGGAGAATCGCTGGTTGGTTGGTGCATGGTGCAATGGAAAAGTTTAAGGGGGATGACTTAAAGGGGAGAAGTTGTAGGGGGGATGATATCTAGGGGACTAGTTTTAGGGGACTACCGTACTTCTAGGGGACTAGTTCTTGATAAGCAATTGAGCTGTAAACTTCTTCTAGTGACTACTGTATGAGTGTACACTTGCCACACTTGCTCATGTGCACTAGTTCTAGGGGGAAGATTTCTGATCTGAGGCACTAGTTCTAGGGGTGAGGACTTCTGATCTGAGGGACTAGTTCTAGGGGTGAGGATTTATGATCTGAGGGACTAGTTCTAGGGGTGAGGACTTCTGATCTGAGGGACTAGTTCTAGGGGTGAGGAGTGTTGGGCTGAGAAAAAGCCCTTAGGATCTTTGCAGGACTAAATTATGAGTAGGACGTGATTAGGTTCTCCGTTGGAGCCATGTGGTAGTTCGACGAAGATTTCTGCGTCGACAGGTGCGTAGAGAAATGCGTTGGCGACATCAATTTGCCGCCGTTTCTTTTTCTTCATGGCGGCGATCGCAAGGAGAATTCGTAGTGAGGTGTGTCGGCTGACCGGAGCGAATGTCTCGGTGAAGTCACGTCCGTGCTCTTGGTCGAAACCGCGTACGACCCAGCGCGCTTTAAACTTGTCGATGGTGCCGTCTGCCTTTGTCTTCACACGGAAGACCCACTTCCCGGTGAGTACTGTCTTGTTTCGTGCCACGCCGATAGGGACGACTTTCCAGGTGTTGCGTTCCTTCAGTGCTTTCAGTTCCTTGTCCATGGCTTCATGCCATTTTTCCCTATGCTCCCCCCCCAGAGCCTGTTGAGCTGTGGCAGGCTCCTTAGGAATCTCTGTGCCGTGGACCGCGGTGACGAGACCGAGTATCTGGAGGCCACTCTGTGTGTAGCGGGGGAGAGTTGTGTCCGCAGGATAAGCTGCTTCGTCACCTGTTTCTGGGTCAGGTATGAAGTTGGGCCCTATGCGTTCTGCTTCGTTGGTGTTGACTTCTGCGGGTGTAACGTAACCATTGTCGGCGAAGTGGTAAAATACGTCGGCGTTGGTGCTTTCGCGAGGATTTTCGTCATCCATTGGGACGTCGACGGAGTAGTAAGGGAGAGGGCCGGCTTCCTCCGAGGCTTCATCCACGTTCTGCTCGTCCCAGTCAGCTTCGTCTGCTGCCGAGGCGAAGGCTCGGTCACCACAGAAGCCACCTGTGGGGTCCCGATCTTCTTCCAGGTTGGCAAGATACGTCGGAAGGGTGAGTCGTTCGTAGAAAATGACATCATGTGCTGCTACTGTTTCTTTGGAGTGGACGTCGAAAATCTTCCACGCGTTGTAATTTCTTTCGATGCCCAGGTGTAGTCCCCACTGTGCGCGTTGAGAAAATCTTCCGGCTCTTGCAGTGTGTGGGCGATACTGTACCATGCAGCCGAAAACTCTTAACATTTTTGTGCTGCCCTGTTTTCCTGTCCACAGCAGGTGCGGTGATGCGTTGTTCGGTAGTGATGACGACGAAAGCAAGTTGTGCAGCATGACGGCGTGGTCCATCGCCTCAGGCCATTGGTGATTTGGCAGTCGCGTGCCACGCAGTAATTTGCGCATGGTGTTCTGGAGAGTTCGATTCATCCGTTCTGCCACGCCTTGCTGTTGATGGGCGTAGGGAAGCGAGATGAGCCTCTTGATTCCTCTTTCTGCCAAGTACTGCTTGAACCTCTGTGAGGTGTATTCTCTTCCTCCGTCTGACTGGAAGCTTTTTAGTTTCACACCTGATTCTCGTTCTGCTACTGGGAGCCAAGCGACGAAGGCCTCGAAAGCCATGTCCTTGCTCGGAAGGTTAAGGTGCCAAACGTAACGCGTAGCGGCATCGATGAACGTGATGGTGTAGCTGTATGCTCCTTGTCCAGGTTCGCGATTGTACAGGATGTCGCTGTACACTTTCTCAAGTGGTGTGTAAGTTGGTGCGCTGGGGTTGTGGTGAGAAGTGAATGGCCAATGTGGTAAGTCAGCTTCGGGGCAGGTAAAGCACGTTCCACGCGCTCGTCGAAGTTCGCTTCCATCGGTTAGGAGCAGTGAATCTTTGTCGAGTACTCCTGCTCTGATTGTGTTGTTTAACACCGTGTTGCTTGGATGTCCAATTCGTGCGTGCCAGATGTCTTCGCTAGCGCGATGTCCGGGTGAGCGACGATACAAGTCGGAGTTGGAGTAGAAGCTTGCGGTGAAGTTTGCACTTCGATGTACTTCTCGTGGTGTTGGGTTAAGCTGTTGCGCAGGAGTCGGTGGAGTGTCGTCGATTTGAGCCGATGCAGTTGAAGGACCAGCGATTGGTGTCGATGTTGCTGCTGCTGCTGCTGCCGTTGTTTCTGCTGCTGCCGATGTTGTCTCTGCTGCTGCCGATGTTGTCTCTGCTGCTGCCGAGTGTTGAATTGTTGCTAATGCTCTTGTTCGTTCTGTCTCAGGGATGGTGTGCGAGTACCAGAAGCCTTCTGGACTGAAGTCGGGGTCGAGATCCGGTGGATGTGTCCAGGAGGTGAAAGTGACAATCCCGTCGCTGTCAGCGGTGCCAAGATCTGGGACAAAGTCGAGAACGAAGACGTTATTCTTCAGGACCGCCTTCCCGATGTAGAGACCGCCTTTCCCGTTATATAACTTGAACTCCTGAGTGGTGCTATCTGCTTCGAGGTGTATGCCCTTCGCCATCAGTTGACTGACGCTTAGTAGGTTGTAACCGAGTCCTGCTATTAAAACCTTCGACATCTGCAGTATGACGTTTGTTTCTCGTGACTGAAGTTGCACTACGCCTTGTCGTCGTGTGCGCAGATTCTGATTGTTGGCGACGGTGATGACGACCTCGTGTTGAAGTTGGTGTTCACGTTGAACAAAGCGTCCTGAAGAGCACATATGCTGTCCGCAGCAGCTGTCTAAGAACCACGTATCTTTCCCGGACGGTTCGCTTTGAGCGATGGCTGCATACGTCGGATTTGGTTGAAGTAACTCGCGGCGAGGCGTGTTGTTGTCGAGTTGCTCTTCCGGTGAGTAATGTGGTGGTGACTCTGTGATGCAGGAGTCGGTCAGCCGTGCCATGCAACTGACGATGTTTCTTGTTCCTTGCGCAGGTTGTCCCGTCGATGTTGTTGAGGCTTGTACTTGAGAGGTCGGATTCGCTTGCGTTGAGGCGACTTGACTGCTTGAAGGGCGAAGCGGCCGGTTTGGGCAGTGTGTACGGGGGTGACCTGACGTCTTGCAAAGGTGACAGAACGGAGGTACTGGTTTCGGTTGATGCCGATAGTTGTTGTTGTTGTAGCGCCGTTGAGTGTGGAATGCGAATTCGGGCACTGATGCCTTCTTCTTCTGTCGTTCTTCTTGCAGGTCCATATCTTGCTGCTCAGCGTGGATCTCGGCGCAGAGTGCTGCTTCTGATATTTTTCCGTGGGCTCGGAGTATGGCGCGGGTGGAGCGCCACTGAGGACCGAGGCCGCCGATGATGACTGTGACGAAGGCGTCTTCTGAAATCGACCCTCCGCATCGAAGGAGTTTGTCGCGCAATTCGCGACAACGGCTGATATACGCCATCCCCTTTTCGGCCGGTTTCATTTCGACTGTTGTCAGTTGCGCCATTAACCGACTTTGATTGACGCTGTCTGTTGCTTGATACAGGTTCTTCAGGTGGTTGTACGCGAGCTCTGCAGAGTTGCCGTATCCCCGGTAAGACCGTAAATTCTGCTGCTGATTCGGAGTGATGTTTCTCAGTAGTATTGTGTACGCCATCATTGACTGATACGTGTACTGCTGCTTGTCGTACTGTGTGCCGTGTGTTGGATATGGCAGGGACCCGTCGAAGAAGCCAAGAATTTGCGCGCCTTCCATCATCAGTTCGAATTCGAATGACCAGGTAAAGAAGTCCTTTCCGTCGAATGGTCTTGACGTTTGCAGTTTTAAAACGTGCGCAAACTGCGACTGAACTTGAAGTGCATCTAGTGTCTTCTCTTGCTCAGGTGAAGGCTGCTGGCGCGGCATGAAGCTGACGGAGCCGCGCTGAGGTTCGTACGGGGCGAAGGTAGGTTGTTGCTGATTTCTTCGTGCGTAGGATGAACCGTCGAGGCTCATCGGTGTTGCGTTGTTGTTGTTGCTGATGTTTGACTGTGCAGGTGCCCCTTGCTGGTGTTGTTCGTAGAAGGACATGAAGGAGAAGAATTTCTCCATCATGTCTGGGTCGAAGGCCGCGGCTTGATTTGCGGGAGTTTCTGAAGACGTTGCTCTTGGTCTTGTTGCCGTACCCTCCTCTGTCTGTAGGCCAGAGGCAGGAGGTGGAGTAGGAGTAGTACCGAGAGAGCCGTTAGAGGAGCTTCTCTCCTTCTGCGTTGCCATGTCTTGTGATGTTGTGGGTGTCTTGGTTGTAGTTGAATTTGTCCTGATAGCTCTCATACCATGTTGGGCTGAGAAAAAGCCCTTAGGATCTTTGCAGGACTAAATTATGAGTAGGACAATGTAATAGCGGAAGCGTCTTAATAAGAACTTTGTGAACCACCTTGCGCTAGTATGTGAGGGCAAAGTAGATTGATTAATAGCAAAGAGATACAAGCTTTTATAAGAATACAAGGGAATATGAAGGGTTATAACTAATAACCGTTTTACCATTGCTGTTGCGGTTCGATACAGTGACGACTCGGGCAACTGCTCAATAGCGAGTCAGTTGTTTGTCCTTGCTGTCGCGCTGTACTTCTCAGGTCAAAGGTCGCTGACCTTTGACTTTCGCGTAACCTCCAGCAGTTGTTCAACCTCCGAGGGTTGACTCGCTGATGCTTCGATATGTTCAGCTTCGCTTCTGACTTGGTGTTTCGACACGACAGAGGCGCTTAAATCAATTGTTTCCAACAAGGAGGACTTCTGATCTGAGGGACTAGTTCTAGGGGTGAGGACTTCTAGGGGACTCCCTAGAAGTTCTAGGGGTAGTTCTAGGTGTGAGATTCTTCTAGGGGACAAGTTGTGTGTGCAGTTCTCATGTGAAATTCTTCTAGGGGACACTGAGTGCAATTCCAAACTAGAGACATGCCTATCACATTCCAAAAACTTGAATCATTCTACGGTACATATAGACACGAATTTGCACTAAGTGATGTCACCGCATTGCACGGAATCTGCATGCAAGCAATTGCAGAATCGAGTCCAGAGAGTCTGCATGTCAGCTTGAGTAAGGACTCCTGTGCGGGAAAGGTGCGAGCATCTTGTCCCCAAAGACTGTGAGAAGCTCCAGCTTGTCTCCTGGGTGAAACTTGTAAATGTGAGTCCTCACAGGACCCATGCCCCCATCCTCACAGAACTCCTTGTGAGTCGGGTCAGGAATTACGAAGATGCAGGCACAAGCGGCTTGAGGAAGGACTCCTGTGCGGTCATCTCGTCCCAAAAGAGCTCCAGCTTGTCTCCTGGGTGGAACTTCTTGGTGGCTCCCTCCTTGTCAATCTGTGGGGCGGTTGGGAAAAAAGCACAACTCGTGTGGAATCAGGTGTGCCCTGGAAACACGAGCACTTGAGAAACGAAACTGAAAACGAGTGTGGGAAGGGGGGGGATGAGGGGGGAAAAGGGAGAAACTGCACCAAGCACAGAAAAATTGGATTGTCAAGGACAGACGGAGGGAAGATGAGCACACGAGAGTGCAGGTTTTGTCACAAGGCAGCATCCAAATAGTGGCATGGCACGCAAAAAGTACAATGGTGGGAAGATGCGAGGCAGAGAGACCCACCGTGACGGTGCGCACACATCCCCCACTCGCCCCGTCGCGAGCCATGGCGAGTGACACCGCCTTCACCACAAAGGCCTGGCAGGACAGGACACACATGCAGCAAGATGGGGAAAGGAGGTCAGGGGAGGCACTGAGCACAGAGCACAGGGCACAGGGCACAGGGCACAGGGCACAGAGCACAGGGCACAGGGCACAGGGCACAGGGCACAGGGCACAGGGCACAGGGCACATCCCCACTCGATCCGTGGCGAGACATGGCCAGCGACACCGCCTTCACACACAAAGGCCTGGCAGGACAAGGATGTGGGCAGTGGCAGCACACGCATGCGGGCAGACAGGACAAGGGCAAGGGTAGGGGGCTACTGCCCTGTGCTCATCGCCGCGGCAAGACAAGGATGTGGGCAGTGGCAGCACATGCAAGCGGGCATACAGGAGACACAGCATCAGCCGTGGCGATGAGTACAGGGCAGTAGCCCAATCACAGCGCACAGAGCTCTGTGCACAGAGCACAGGGTACAGGGTATCGGGCACAGGAGCGCAGAGCACAGAGAGAATACAGCATATGTACAGAGAGAATACAGCACAGCATATGCACAGAAAATTTCAAGCTTTATGCCTGAACACATCTCCTTTATGAGCCCTCTTTCCTGTATCCTAGACCTTGACCGCTCACCTCACCCTGCTGCTTACTCGCCTCCGCCCCCCTTGCCCTCTTTCAAGTGCATGTCACAGAAGTTGTAAAAGGACGACACATGTGCTGACCTTCCATATTCCTTACACCAAAACAAAAGCTCACCTCTGCCTCCTCCCTGCTCATGCCCTCCTTGAAGGCAAAGATGTATGAGGAGCCCGACCCTCCAATGTGCTTAATGAAATGAAGTCTCACCTCCGCCTCCTCCCAGCTCATGCCCCTCCTTGAAGGCTGCGTCGCAGAAGGCCAAGAGGTACGAGAAGCCAGACCCTCCGATGGCGAAGGGCACCTTGAGCAGCGTGCCTCTATCTTCCTTGGACCAAACCAAAGCTCACCCTCAGCCTCGTCCTTGCTCATCCCTCTTCAAGTCTCACCTCCGCTTCCTCCTTGCTCATGCCCTCGTTGAACGCAAAGAGGTATGAGGAGCCCGACCCTCCAATGTGCTTAATGAAATACAGGTGCGCTGAAAAAGCCTTACAACAATAGGAAGTCTCACCTCGGCTTCTTCCTTGCTCATCCCCTCCTTGAAGGTCGCATCACAGAATGCAAAGAGGTACGAGGAGCCGGACCCTCCGATGGCGAAGGGTGCCTTTAGCAGCGTGCCTCCCTGCGGCAGCGCGTACACTGACGCCCCGTCGTACTGATCCCACCCGCCCACTATCATGCCCGCTGATAGCATGTTCTGCGAAACACACAAGGAGATACAGCAAGAACAAGGGAGGATGAGGGAGGGATGAGTACTGCATTGTTCTGTTAAGACACAAAAGAAGGGTCCCCGCCCACGACTATGGCTAACGACGCCACACGAAGGATCAGGGAGGACAAAACATGGGCATTGCAAGGCGCACACAACAAGGGATGGGGACAAACACAGTAAGAAATGGAACGACCATACAATGTCAGAATCACGCCTGCTGTCAACATGTCAGGATCGCGCCTGCTGTCAACATGTCAGGATCACGCCTGTTGTCAACATGTTATGTCACACGACGAGGAAATGGAATTGCAAGGCAGTCGACAAAACGTAAGCCATGAAGAAAGGAGGATATGTTAAAAAAAAGGAAGGGGAAACGTGGGATGGAAGGGGGGGGGGGGGGGAGGGAGGGCGACGGGATGTCCAGGAGAATAGTGTTTAGAATAAACATGTGGTGGCTAATAGGTTGTGGACAAGAATTGAGTCACCTTGTTGCTGTAACTGATTTGCTTGACCACATTAGCCACCGTCTTCACATCTGTAGGCTTGCCCAGCTCCATCCTGATGCCATGCCATGCCACGGGATGGGTTGAGATGGAAGGCTTACGACGTGAGATGGTGTGATAATATGCGATGTTGTGATGTGATGTGACACGATGTGTGCAGACATGGTGAACCAAGTCAACTTGCAGGTTTTACCATAAGCCATGCACAAGCAACCAACTCACAACATGTGCATAACGATATCAAAGAGTCGCTGGTAGCATGCATAGACCAGAAACGGAGAGCAAAGTCCCGCACCTTTTTAATCCAATGTGCACTCATTGCTGCTACTCAAATCCTGAAAAAAACGTCTCAGTCCGAATTCACTCACTATGCTGGCTGGCAAGGTAGTAGCGTGCAAAGGTGGACGCCACTACCTGCACTCCTTGCTGCTACCGACACTGACATCGTTGAGTAAGCTCTGCACTCACTGGTGTTGTGAGAGGTAGTACTGTGCATACGTGGACACTGTCTGGGTGTCCGCAGCCTGCAGAGGAAAAGCGAGCATCGGTAACAAGGTTGACAGCCAGAGCAGATATTTAAGTTGATACTCAGGCAAACAGGCTGACATTCAGGCAAACAGGCTGACATTCAGGCAAACAGGCTGACATTCAGGCAAACAGGCTGACATTCAGGCAAACAGGCTGACATCCAGGCAAACAGGCTGACATTCAGGCATACGGGCTGACATTCAGGCAAACAGGCTGACATTCAGGCAAACAGGCAGACACTCAGGCAAACAGGCTGGCATTCAGGCAAACAGGTTGGCATTCAGGCACACAGGTTGACATTCAGGCAAACAGGCTGACATTCAGGCAAACAGGCTGGCATTCAGGCAAACAGGCTGGCTGGCATTCAGGTAAACAGGCTGACATTCAGGCAAACAGGCTGACATTCAGGCAAACAGACTGACATTCAGGCAAACAGGCTGGCATTCAGGCAAACAGGCTGACATTCAGGCAAACAGGCTGACATTCAGGCAAACAGGCTGGCATTCAGGCAAACAGGCTGGCATTCAGGCAAACAGGCTGACATTCAGGCAATCAGGCTGACATTCAGGCAATCAGGCTGACATTCAGGCAAACAGGCTGACATTAAGGCAGACATCTAGGCTGACATTCAGGCAGCACACATCTAGGTTGACAATCAGGCAAACATCTAGGTTGACAATCAGGCAAACATCTAGGTTGACAATCAGGCAAACATCTAGGTTGACAATCAGGCAAACATCTAGGTTGACAATCAGGCAAACATCTAGGTTGACAATCAGGCAGACATCTCTAATGACATTACCTTTCATTGTAAAAAAACAAAAATCCCTTAAACAGCAGCAATCCAATCACTCACAGATCCTGATCGGCAGAGGTAGGCGAAGTCTGTGAGGGCAGTGATCTTCTCAGACGCTCTGTTGCTGATGTACGTTCCTGGCGACGCAGCAGGGAGGCAGAGGTAAATGAATTGGCAACATATAAAAGTCAAGTTTCTAGTCGACTCATAGTCCGTGAGGGCAGTGATCTTCTCAGACGCTGTGTTGCTGATGTACGTTCCTCTCGACGCAGCAGGCGACGCCAAGTGAGAAGGCACGGGAGAAGGGGAGGAAAACGCAGGAGAGGAGGGAATGAGAAGGCCAGAGAAGGACAGATGGAAGGAACCGTGACACGAGGAGAGTACGAACGAACGAAACGAAGGAAACGAACGAACGGACGAACGGACTAAGGAACGAACGTCGAGCGACGGAACCGCCTCAACCTGAATCGCGAATTGACGAGGATTCCTGAAATGATTCAATATTACCTGTGGTAACCCGAGTATCAGCTCCAAGCACGACCCCCCCATCGTACGCCACTGCCATGATGGTCGTCTGCGGGAGAAGCAAGGGAAGCACTCGAATCAAGCACAACAGATGATGCGACGCTGCTAGATTTGAGCCAAACAATTGTTGCGTCTAGACAATTGAACCAGGCGAAGGTGAAAGCAAGAAAATGAGACTGCGATAATCCCAAGGAAAGCGCAGTTGCGACAATCCCAACTGGTGAAAGCAAGGCCTAGAGGGAGACCAGAAACCATAAGAGTTTTTTGGAATCTTTACGGAAAGTCATGAATCTGGCTACTCTTGAGTCATTTAGCATGTAATAACCACAAGGATGATATAATTCTCCTGAATCCACGAAGAGAATCTTGCTGAGGCGTTTGGGAGAACAAATCCGTTCATCCTGGCACATGTAGCGTAGAGAAATTACGCGCATGATGCCTGTGAATCCAGATAAACTAGCAACAGTTCCAAAGCTGGCATCGTCTTCTGACACGAAGTGACTTTTGAGTCGAATATTGTAAGCGTAATGTCCGCGTTCAATTGCTTTCCGGAAACGCCAAGCACAGACGGCGCCGCACAGAGGAGCCGCTGAGCAACTGAAACCATATCCGAAGCGCCTCACACGTACGCTAGCTGCTGATGGGATCTGAATCAGGATCTATTGTTAACGTAAGTCACAGATAATCCGTCCCGGAACACCCACCCCGGTTGATACGGCTCCATACGAGCTCGCGCAATCCACCTCCATGACGCCGTGGCACTTCGTCGACCAACCTGGATCGAATCGAGCAGAACAGAGACAACTAAGTCTACCGTCTGGAACTACTGTGCGTAGCTCGAATCGCGGTAACGAGCAACAAGGGAGCGATTAGGAACCAGCTATTATGGCGGTGACGCGATCTGAGAAGTGCATGAGAAAGTCGTCAGCAAAGTAGAAGTGGAGGACAAATGCTTCACATTCTGGTGGAAAGCGGTTAGGCTCCGAAACCGTTTTCGACCGCGAAGGGGACCTACTGAACCACGATAATCACAAGCAGAACAGAACAGGGGAATCAATAGGGTGGGATGTGCCGTTCGTTTTAGTGTTTCCGGCTTGGTGCTTCTGATGTAGTTTTATATTTTTTCCATTCCAGTACAGTTAACCTGATTGAACTTGACATTCAGCTTGCAAACAACTTCAGCGTTTGTGACCAATTTTCTTCAGCTTTTGTGGACCACGGAATCAATGCAAATTCAAATACCGTACAGTACACAAATTCAGGCTGGCAGCGTGGACAATTCCAGTGCTAACTAAATGGAGCGCTGGGACTCCTTTGAGGGTGCCTGAAATGTTTCAGTGTTTGATGGAGCGCTTGTACTCCTTGAAGGTGCCTGCGAAGGGCTTGGCCACTCCCTTGTCCACCGCCCACAGCTGGTCCACACTGCCACTGATCAGATGCTCGTCGTGACTCACCTGTGGGTGAGATGAGAAGAGAAATGGGAGAAGGGGCGAGGACAGGGTGAAGGGTTGGGGGGAAGAGAAGAGAGATGCATTCAGAGAGCACAGCTGGTCCACACTGGCACTGACCAGATGCTATTGTCGTGACTCACCTGCGGGAGAAAAGGGAGAAGGATTGGGGATGAAGGGGGGTTGGGGGGAGAAGGGAGTGTTGCATTCAGACAAGCTCTGCTGCCCCACACTGTCACTAATCAGATGCTCGATGCTCCTCATGTCTCGCACGCAAACAAAAGGGGGTGGTGGGGGGAGCGGCGGGAGGAGTGTTAGGAAGCAGATGGGGGAAAGAGATTGATGGGTGAGGGGATGAGAGATCAGGCGGGGCTGCAGGACAGTAAAACGATCAGACGTGAACCTGGGGGCGATGAGAAGCAGGCACAACAGCCAGCCACCGGAAGCATGCGAGCGGTCTCATGTGAGAGATCCCAGCAAACCACATGTCGTGACAGCGCGCCAGCCACCAGACGCATGACATGACATTCCTGTGCCACCCTGCACCACGTCCTGTTTCACCACCATTGCACGCTCATCTCCCGACTATCTCACACCCATACGTGCCCAACAAGCCGCCCATGCCCAACAGGCCCCGCACCCACTCATGCCAGATACGCCTTGCACGCACCCATGCCCGACAAGGCTCACCATGAGAACACCGCCTTGGAAGAGAGCAAGGCCCTGAATCAATGCCTCCACTGCATCAATGTCCTGATGGTGGGGACAGGAGGGGGGGGAATGAGACGAGAGGTAGAGTGGGAAGAAAGGGGATGAGTACGGTTACGGAAGCAGAGCAGAGAGCAAGGCCCTGAATCAATGCCTCCACTGCATCAATGTCCTGATGGGGAGGAGAGGGGGGAGGAAGGCACAAGGACGAGAGGAGTGGAGCATTTGAAAAGTAAAAATGGGCGAGAGGGCAAACGAAGAAGAGTCCATGAGACACAGACAAGAGGGCAGGGGGCTAGAGGAGATGAGATCATGAGGGAATGAGTGCGCTGATGGCAACAGAGACTGAGAGTTCTCAGGGTAACTGAAGACGCCTGAAGCCAAGGGCAGAAGAGTCTCCAAACAACGGCACAAAGGGCTGCCAGAAAACACCAAGGCAGGCATGCTGGACGAGGTGCGTGTGAGGGTAAGGTGAGGTTCCTCCCAGGTGGTGAGACTCGTACGAGATGGTTGGAGGGCGTATCAGATGGTTGGAGGGCGTATCAGATGGTTGGAGGGCGTACCAGATGGTTGGAGGGCGTACCAGATGGTTGGAGGGCGTACCAGATGGTTGGAGGGCGTATCAGATGGTTGGAGGGCGTACCAGATGGTTGGAGGGCGTACCAGATGGTTGGAGGGCGTATCAGATGGTTGGAGGGCGTACCAGATGGTTGGAGGGCGTACCAGATGGTTGGAGGGCGTACCAGATGGTTGGAGGGCGTACCAGATGGTTGGAGGGCGTACCAGATGGTTGGAGGGCGTACCAGATGGTTGGAGGGCTCATCGAGCAGCAGAATGTGCGGCTTGTGGAACGTGATCTTAGCGAAGGACACTCTGCTCTTCTGCCCTCCTGTTATGTGCACGGGCAGCGAGGGTAGGCAGCAGGAAGACACGCAAACAACAATAGCGATGATCTAAACAGACTATGGTTGCTATTTACCTTTGGTGCTGATAACAAAATCACTTTTGAACTGACTCAAAAGTCACCAACTACTTAGAGATACAAGCACAGCAACAGGGAAGGTGGGAGGAGCGCAGACCTGAAAGTGTGTACATGGGCTGCAGCGCCAGATTGCCTCCCAGGCCAAAGGAGCCCAGATGCGCCCTCAGCTTCTGCTCCGGTACTCCCTGAGGAAACAGGGTGAATGCATGGTGGGGGGAGAGGAAACAACAGGGTAAGAGGGCCATGTATACAGATGCGTATGGAAAAATTGTGTTGCGGGTCTGTATTGATGCAAGAATGTGTCTGGCCTCTGGCAAGAAATTGGGCTCAAGGAAAGTGCTGGGACGAAGAGGGCTGAAGTGAAGTGGAGAGCTGGGAAGGAGTGGGTGAAAGGAAGGTACCCAGATTTAGAGGTTAAAAGGAAAGTAATGAGAGGGAATGGGCAAAAGTAAGGTACTAGGAAGGAGTGGGGGAGAGGGACGAACCGGGAAGGAGTGGGCCATGTAGAGCAGAGGCGACTTGGAAAGCTCCAGCCCGTCCACATGGTGCTGGGCGAACACTGCCATGCGCACCTGGTGGGTGGAGCATGGAGAGGGGGTGAATGGGGGGTGGTGGGTCATATCTGTGCACAAGGGAGAGCTCCAGCCCGCCCACGTGGTGCTGGGCGAACACTGCCATGCGCACCTGGTGGGTGGTGCATGGGGAGGGAGGGGCCATGGGGAGGGGGCTGCGTGGGGAGGGGGAGTTGGGGGGTGGTGGGTTATCTCTGTGCACACAAGAGAGCTCGCGGCCGCCCACGTGATGCTGGGCGAACACTGCCATGCGCACCTGGTGGTGCATGCACCAGGGAGAGCATGGGGGAGGGGGGGAGTGAGTGCATGGATGAGTGTGGTTGATCATACGTACGTGCCATGCGGCATGAGTGCATAGACGCATACATCCGAGGACAAACTTGTGGGAGAAACTAGTAGGGGGTCAGCAAGAACCCATACCTTGGGGGAGCGGAAGGCAGTGCCTGAGGTGGGCTTGAGCTCGCCAGATATGAGCTTCAGCAGCGTGGTCTTGCCTATGCCGTTAGGGCCCACAACTGTATTGTGGAGAGGGGTGGGAGGGAGGGGTACGATGGGGTGGGGGGGCTGATGCTTCAGCAGCGTGGTCTTGCCTATGCCGTTAGGGCCCACGACTGTATTTCGGAGAGGGGTGGGAGGGAGGGGTACGATGGGGTGGGCGGGCCTGATGCTTCAGCAGCGTGGTCTTGCCTATGCCGTTAGGGCCCACGACTGTGTAGCAGAAAAAGGGAGACGTGGATGGGGGAGAAATGAGGTTTGAAAGGAAGCCACATGATGTCAGCATGGGAGCACAGCAAGCCGGCTGCACATGCGAGCTTCCTCCCACGGGACTAGCAGTCTCCTCCCATCAAGGGTGTGGCATATATGACAAGAGGCACACACCAGCACGACAGGGTGCACACACTAGCACGTACTAGCGCTGCAAGAAGCACATACTTGCGAGTCGAGCTGTCAAGGACCATTCCAAAGTCGAGGCTCTTGAAGAGCAGCGGGTAGCATGGCAAGAGGCACATGGCAGCATGGCAAGAGGCACATGGCAGCATGGCAAGAGGCACATGGCAGCATGGCAAGAGGCACATGGCAGCATGGCAAGAGGCACATGGCAGCACGGCAAGAGGCACATGGCAGCATGGCAAGAGGCACATGGCAGCATGGCAAGAGGGACATGGCAGCATGGCAAGAGGCACATGGCAGCACGGCAAGAGGCACATGGCAGCACGGCAAGAGGCACATGGCAGCACGGAAAGAGGCACATGGCAGCACGGCAAGAGGCACATGGCAGCACGGCAAGAGGCACATGGCAGCATGGCAAGAGGCACATGGCAGCATGGCAAGAGGCACATGGCAGCATGGCAAGAGGCACATGGCAGCATGGCAAGAGGCACATGGCAGCATGGCAAGAGGCACATGGCAGCATGGCAAGAGGCACATGGCAGCACGGCAAGAGGCACATGGCAGCATGGCAAGAGGCACATGGCAGCACGGCAAGAGGCACATGGCAGCACGGCAAGAGGCACATGGCAGCATGGCAAGAGGCACATGGCAGCATGGCAAGAGGCACATGACAGCATGGCAAGAGGCACATGGCAGCATGGCAAGAGGCACATGGCAGCACTGCATGGCTGCCATGGCAGCACAGCACTGCATGGTTGGAACTTAAAAACAAAAACAAGCACGGCAGGGAACAACATACTGGCGAGTCGGCTGTCGAGGTCGACGCCAGAATGGAGGTTCTTGAAGAGGTATGGCAGGAGGCACATTGCAGCATGGGGTGGGGCCACGTACTAGCAGCATACAAAAATGGCAAGGGGGGACATACTAGCAAGTCGGCTGTCGAGGTCGATGCCGAAGTTGAGGTTCTTGAAGAGCAGAGGCCCGCCCGGGTAGCCAAAGTTCACGTCGCTGCAGACAGGTACGGAACAGGAGGTGGAACACAGGGGTGATTGACTCACAGAGATAGAGGGTCGACTCGCAAAGATACAGCTTCGACTCACAGAGATAGAGCGTCGACTCACAGAGATAGCGTCGACTAGCAGAGATAGAGCGTCGACTCGCAGAGATAGAGCGTCGACTCGCAGAGATAGAGCGTCGACTCGCAGAGATAGAGCGTCGACTCGCAGAGATAGAGCGTCGACTCACAGAGACAGAGCGCCGACTCACAGAGACAGAGCGTCGACTCACAGAGACAGAGCGCCGACTCACAGAGACAGAGCGCCGACTCACAGAGACAGAGCGTCGACTCCCAGAGATAGAGCGTCGACTCGCAGAGATAGAGCGTCGACTCGCAGAGATAGAGCGTCGAATCGCAGAGATAGAGCGTCGACTCGCAGAGATAGAGTGTCGACTCACAGAGACAGAGCGTCGACTCACAGAGATAGAGCGTCGACTCAGAGACAGAGCGTCGACTCACAGAGATAGAGCGTCGACTCACAGAGATAGAGCAACTCACAGAGATAGAGCGTCGACTGGTGAAAAAGAGGTAACTATTATAGACACAACAGACATCCACCTTTACTGAATCGATGTCAGCATGCGGGCATGCGAATTGTGGGTCTGTGAAAGATGAGCAATTCGTCAGCATTGTAACACAACCCATGGCATTCCCCATTGAGTACAGTGCAAGCACGTGCCACTGAGAGTGCACTGACTCTGCTCATATTACACCAGCAACCGGATGCCACAATGCCAAGGACAGAGCTATGGGCAATGTGAGTGCCACAGTGCCACTCACGTGTAGCTGATGAGGGGCACATGTGGCCCATCCTCAGCCTAGCGTTGAGTCGCCTCAACAGTAGACCTACGCCACTCCCATGCAGCCAACATTGGTGCAAGTCACATGCGGCCAGCACCACCGGTGGCGGGACTACTCACGTGAAGCTGATGATGGGGGCCTGAGGCCGGTCCTCTGGCGTGGGGAACTCAAAGCGGTACCTGTGAATAGAGTAGGGGGTTGAGAGGGGTGGGTTGGGATGGGGTGGGATGTGGTGGGGTGGGATGGGGTCGAGTGGGGCGGGGACGAATGGGATGGGGTGGGGTTGGGAGGAGTGGGGTGTCAAAACAGCAGGTTGGCGGGCCTACTAGCAACAACAGGTTCAGAGGGCCTGAGCGCTTGGCTCCAGTCAGCAGGTTAAAACAATGGCAGCAGCAACAAGCAGTGCACGAGATGAGGTGCGTGCAATGTGTATAATAACTCTGTTTGCAAATACAGTAAGGAGGTGGGATGGGGTGGAATTGTGGTGGTGGCGCGAGTAACGACGGCATGGCGACAAGTGTAGAGCAGCAGACGTGGTAGTTACGCCACGTTCAGCGTGAGCTGAGGCAGGCGTGCGCAGAGAATGCGGCGCTGCTGCTCAGAGCACCCGCTCCCGCGTCTGCTGCTCTACACTTGTCGCCGTGCCGTCGTTACCCACACAACTACCAGCTCCACTCCACCACCACATCCGCGCACAGAGTGGGGCGGGTGAGATGTGAGGAAATTTGGGCAGGTTTACTAGCAGTAGCAGGTTCACGGCGCTTGGCACCAGCAGGGCTTAACAATGGCAGCAGTAACCCGCCCAAAGCACCCGCTCACTCTGCCCCCACTCACTGCCCGCCCGGCACTCACTCTCCACCCTCCACACCCCCCATCCACTCTGCCCCGCTCACTGTCCAACCCCCACTTCCAGCCCTCCACACCCCCCACTCACTCTGCCCCACTCACTGCCCACCCCCCACTCACCCCCAACCCTCCACGCCCCCCACTCACTCTGCCCCACTCACTGCCCACCCCCCACTCACTCCCAACCCTCCACGCCCCCCACTCACTCGGGATCTGCCACCACAGAATCCACAGTGCCGATTCTCTCCAGCGCCTGCGGAGAGCGAGGGGGGAGTGAAGTGAAGAGCACAGAGGGGGAGAAGGGCGCAGTGTTGGGCAGGAAAGGGAAGGAGGGGCAAAGAAGTTCAGAGGAGTAAGGCAGTTGAAGGGAGCGCGCAGAGGGTGGGAGCAATGTAGTCGGGGAGAGGGTAAGGGTGAAGAAAGCGGAGGTTGCATGTGGAAATTCACGGGAAAAGCGCAAGGGAAGGGGGGGCGGGTTGAGGGGGAGAAGACACGATCGCAGTGGAATCGAGAAGAAGTGGAATCAAAGTAAAATGGGTGCGTTGAAAAGGAGGGAGGTTGCACGGGAGAAGTTACAGGAAAAGGGCATGGGAAAGGGGGGCGGGTGGGGGGTGGAGAAGGCACGATGGCAGTGGAATTCAGGAAAGTTGAATAAGAGTGCGATGCGTGGGCGTGAGGATGAGAGGGGCAGAGAGGACATGGGGAGGGAAAAATGAGGTACCTTGATTCGCGACTGCACGAGGGACGCGCGCTTGGCATTGTAGCGGAACTTGTCAATGAAGGCCTGTGTTGGATGCACACACACACAGGTAGGGAGCGCACAGAGCGGAGCACACAGAGGGAGAGAGCACACACAGGGAGGGAGGCACACAGAGGGAGGGAGCACACAGAGGGAGGGAGCACACACAGGGAGGGAGGCACACAGAGGGAGGGAGCACACAGAGGGAGGGAGCACACAGAGGGTGGGAGCACACAGAGGGAGGGAACGCACACAGGGAGGGAGGCACACAGAGGGAGGGAGCACACAGAGGGAGGGAGGCACACAGAGGGATGGAGCACACAGAGGGATGGAGGCACGCGGAGGCAAGCACAAGGTGGGACACAGGATTAGTGGCAGGGAGAGAGGGGTAAAAGGCACAGCAGGGAACACACCATCGGTGGCAGACACGCATCAAAAGAGGATGCAGGAAGAGGGTGCACAATCGGAATGTGTTTAGATAGGAACAAATTCAACTGGGCTGCAGTAGAGGATGCAGGACAAGGAAGCATGCAAAGATGGCAATGAATAGCACCACATGCCACATGGTACGACCCTGCATGGCATGGCATGGCATGGCATGGCATGGCACGCGGTTGCACAGCACACAAGGAGATGTGCGTTTGCACCTGGATGTGGGCGCGCTTGGCATCATTGGCCTCGGCCGCCTTGTTCTGGTTGCGGATGCGCTCGTTGGCATGGCATGGCATGGCATGCAATGGGTGCCGCAGAGAATGCAAGGAGCATGACGTGCAAGGGGCATGGCACGGCATGGTATGGCAAGGAGCTCTTACCTGGATGTGGGCGCGCTTGGCATCATTAGCCTCAGCCGCCTTGTTCTGGTTGCGGATGCGCTCGTTGCGCGTCTTCTCAAACGTGTCGTAGTTGCCCTGTTGGTGTTGGTGTTGGTGCCAGGCAGCAGGGCACACGTGGAGACGTGCAATGGAAGAGGGAGTTAGTAGGAGCGCAACTGCCAGATGACAGGTGAGTTTTCTCACAAGTGTGCCATAGTTGCCAAGTTAGTGCATCAACAAGCGGAGGGAGGAAGGCACGCAATGGGTTGATTGATGCACAGCTGAAAGACCGTGCAAGCTGGGGTGCACCAGCTATTGGGGCAAGGCTTAAAGCAACACAGCATCATTGTGCAGGTGAACAACGTCCGTGACAACAGTGTTGAGGAAACCCCCCTGGTATGGCACGCAACAGTGCTTCCCCACCACCACTGCACCTATGAGTCCTGAGCTTCTGGTTGCATGCCAGAGCAGCATGGACGTTGTAGGTGGTGAGCTTCTGGTTGTGCAGGTGAACGATGTGCGTGACAACGGTGTTGAGGAACGCTCTAGCATGGCGCACACAGTGCTATTCACGACACTGCTCCCTCCCCAGCATAGACCTTGTGTGTGAGAGAGCGAGTGCGTGCCAGCACGGACCTTGTAGCAAGTGAGCTTCTGGTTGTGCAGGCGAACAATGTTTGTGACAACGGTGTTGGGGAGCCCCCCCCCTCCTAGTATGGTGCACAGCAGTGCTTTCCATGATGGAGCTTCACAACACCGACCTTGTGAGTACGTGACTGGCAGTACCCACCTTGTAGCATGTGAGCTTCTGGTTGTGCAGGTGAACAATGTCCGTGACAACTGTGTTGAGGAACTCGCGCGCATGGGACACCACCACCAGCGTCTTGGGCCACGTCAGCAAATGATCCTCCAACCACAACACCGCGTGCAGATCCAGATGGTTCTGGGGGGAGGGGAGGAAGGGGAAGGGGAGACAGGAGAAAGGAGGGAGCGTGGCGGGCAAGTGAGTAAGAGGCTTGGGGCACGTGAGCAGATGGCCCTCCAACCACAACACCGCGTGCAGGTCCAGATGGTTCTGGGGGGAACAACATTAAGGGATGGAAAGGGCAATAAGGAAAGGGGAAGGGCGGAAGAGCAAGTAACAGCCTTGGGCCATTAGCGCCTTGGGCCAAGACAGCAGATGGTCCTCCTGCCATAGCACCACATGCAATACAAATGGCTCTGGAAGCATAGGGGCACGGAGGAAACGGAAATGGGGGAAGGAGGCGAACGGGGAAGACGCGGAGGGGAGAGCAAGGGGAGCGAAAGGGACCATGGAGCGCACGTGAGCAACGGGCTTGCAGCAGCCCAGCAAACACGTCTCACTGCACCCAAATGCGCAACCCATCCACCGTGGGTTGGTCCAAAAGCAGCAGGTGGGGCTGGATGAAGAGCGCGGGCTGGGACAGCAGTCACAACACAACACTTGCATGATGACTCGACAGAATTAGCCCCACTACACGCAGCTGCTGAGCTCACCGCGGGTTCGACCAGCAGCAGCAGGTGGGGCTGGATGAAGAGCGCAGCTTGGGTGAGGAACAACACAGTGGGCCATTGCTCCCGGTGCAGTGCATGCATAATGACTCCACAACATCAGCCTCACTCCACTCACCGTGGGTTCGTCCAGCAGCAGCAGGTCAGGCTGGATGAAGAGCGCAGCTTTGATTATTGGTCACGATGCATGCATGACTTGACAAAGCCACCCCCACTGCATCCAAGTCCTCCACTCACCGTGGGTTCATCCAGCAGCAGCAGGTCGGGCTGGATGGAAGCAAGCCTTGCTTCATCGTTCCCAATGCATGCATGGTGACCAATGAACTATGAATTTTATTCTTCTGTGAGTGACCCAATCCTGACTCGACTCACCGTGGGTTCATCCAGCAGCAGCAGGTCGGGCTGGATGAAGAGGGCACGGGCGAGGGAGACTCGCATGCGCCACCCTCCTGAGAAGGTCCTTGTCGCTCGATTCTGCATGTCCTTTGTGAAACTCAGACCCTGCCAAGCCAACACAAGAGGGACGCATGGGCACATGGGGAGGGGGACGTGGGGACATGAGGTTAGTTGAGGCGCCTCTGAAGAGGGAATCATCACAGAGCCTCAGAAAGAGGGAGAGTCGCATGTGCCACCCTCCTGAGAAAGAAGGTCCGCATGGCGCGGCTCTGCATGTCGTTGCTGAAGCTCAGGCCCTGCCGAGACAAGAGGGACGCATGGGCACGTGAGGAGTGGGACGAGGGGACATGAGGTTAAATGAGGCGCTTCATAAAAGGGGATATTTACAACGTCTCACTCGCATCCATCACCCTCCTGAGAAGGTCCACGTGGCACGGCTCTCCATGTCGTTGCTGAAGCTCAGGCCCTGCCGAGACAAGAGGGACGCATGGGCACGTGAGGAGTGGGACGAGGGGACATGAGGTTAAATGAGGCGCTTCATAAAAGGGGATATTTACAACGTCTCACTCGCATCCATCACCCTCCTGAGAAGGTCCGCGTGGCACGGCTCTCCATGTCCTTGCTGAAGCTCAGACCCTACTGAGGGAAGAGGGGACGTGGGGGGCGGGGGATGGGGACATGAGGTTCCTTTAGGCGCCTCAGAGAAAGGGGTGTTTACAGGGTCTCATAAAACAGGACGACGTGCATCCGCCACCCTCCTGAGAAGGTCCGCGTGGCACAGCCCTGCGTGTCGTGTCCTTGCTGAAGCTCAGACCCTGCCGTGACACTGAGGGTGTGGGGGAGGGGGGAGGCTGTGAGCATGCGGGGATTCCATCCAGCGGGGATTCCATCCAGCGGGGATTCCATCCAGCGGGGATTCCATCCAGCGGGGATTCCATCCAGCGGGGATTCCATCCAGCGGGGATTCCATCCAGCGGGGATTCCATCCAGCGGGGATTCCATCCAGCGGGGATTCCATCCAGCGGGGATTCCATCCAGCGGGGATTCCATCCAGCGGGGATTCCATCCAGCGGGGATTCCATCCAGCGGGGATTCCATCCAGCGGGGATTCCATCCAGCGGGGATTCCATCCAGCGGGGATTCCATCCAGCGGGGATTCCATCCAGCGGGGATTCCATCCAGCGGGGATTCCATCCAGCGGGGATTCCATCCAGCGGGGATTCCATCCAGCGGGGATTCCATCCAGCGGGGATTCCATCCAGCGGGGATTCCATCCAGCGGGGATTCCATCCAGCGGGGATTCCATCCAGCGGGGATTCCATCCAGCGGGGATTCCATCCAGCGGGGATTCCATCCAGCGGGGATTCCATCCAGCGGGGATTCCATCCAGCGGGGATTCCATCCAGCGGGGATTCCATCCAGCGGGGATTCCATCCAGCGGGGATTCCATCCAGCGGGGATTCCATCCAGCGGGGATTCCATCCAGCGGGGATTCCATCCAGCGGGGATTCCATCCAGCGGGGATTCCATCCAGCGGGGATTCCATCCAGCGGGGATTCCATCCAGCGGGGATTCCATCCAGCGGGGATTCCATCCAGCGGGGATTCCATCCAGCGGGGATTCCATCCAGCGGGGATTCCATCCAGCGGGGATTCCATCCAGCGGGGATTCCATCCAGCGGGGATTCCATCCAGCGGGGATTCCATCCAGCGGGGATTCCATCCAGCGGGGATTCCATCCAGCGGGGATTCCATCCAGCGGGGATTCCATCCAGCGGGGATTCCATCCAGCGGGGATTCCATCCAGCGGGGATTCCATCCAGCGGGGATTCCATCCAGCGGGGATTCCATCCAGCGGGGATTCCATCCAGCGGGGATTCCATCCAGCGGGGATTCCATCCAGCGGGGATTCCATCCAGCGGGGATTCCATCCAGCGGGGATTCCATCCAGCGGGGATTCCATCCAGCGGGGATTCCATCCAGCGGGGATTCCATCCAGCGGGGATTCCATCCAGCGGGGATTCCATCCAGCGGGGATTCCATCCAGCGGGGATTCCATCCAGCGGGGATTCCATCCAGCGGGGATTCCATCCAGCGGGGATTCCATCCAGCGGGGATTCCATCCAGCGGGGATTCCATCCAGCGGGGATTCCATCCAGCGGGGATTCCATCCAGCGGGGATTCCATCCAGCGGGGATTCCATCCAGCGGGGATTCCATCCAGCGGGGATTCCATCCAGCGGGGATTCCATCCAGCGGGGATTCCATCCAGCGGGGATTCCATCCAGCGGGGATTCCATCCAGCGGGGATTCCATCCAGCGGGGATTCCATCCAGCGGGGATTCCATCCAGCGGGGATTCCATCCAGCGGGGATTCCATCCAGCGGGGATTCCATCCAGCGGGGATTCCATCCAGCGGGGATTCCATCCAGCGGGGATTCCATCCAGCGGGGATTCCATCCAGCGGGGATTCCATCCAGCGGGGATTCCATCCAGCGGGGATTCCATCCAGCGGGGATTCCATCCAGCGGGGATTCCATCCAGCGGGGATTCCATCCAGCGGGGATTCCATCCAGCGGGGATTCCATCCAGCGGGGATTCCATCCAGCGGGGATTCCATCCAGCGGGGATTCCATCCAGCGGGGATTCCATCCAGCGGGGATTCCATCCAGCGGGGATTCCATCCAGCGGGGATTCCATCCAGCGGGGATTCCATCCAGCGGGGATTCCATCCAGCGGGGATTCCATCCAGCGGGGATTCCATCCAGCGGGGATTCCATCCAGCGGGGATTCCATCCAGCGGGGATTCCATCCAGCGGGGATTCCATCCAGCGGGGATTCCATCCAGCGGGGATTCCATCCAGCGGGGATTCCATCCAGCGGGGATTCCATCCAGCGGGGATTCCATCCAGCGGGGATTCCATCCAGCGGGGATTCCATCCAGCGGGGATTCCATCCAGCGGGGATTCCATCCAGCGGGGATTCCATCCAGCGGGGATTCCATCCAGCGGGGGATTCCATCCAGCGGGGATTCCATCCAGCGGGGATTCCATCCAGCGGGGATTCCATCCAGCGGGGATTCCATCCAGCGGGGATTCCATCCAGCGGGGATTCCATCCAGCGGGGATTCCATCCAGCGGGGATTCCATCCAGCGGGGATTCCATCCAGCGGGGATTCCATCCAGCGGGGATTCCATCCAGCGGGGATTCCATCCAGCGGGGATTCCATCCAGCGGGGATTCCATCCAGCGGGGATTCCATCCAGCGGGGATTCCATCCAGCGGGGATTCCATCCAGCGGGGATTCCATCCAGCGGGGATTCCATCCAGCGGGGATTCCATCCAGCGGGGATTCCATCCAGCGGGGATTCCATCCAGCGGGGATTCCATCCAGCGGGGATTCCATCCAGCGGGGATTCCATCCAGCGGGGATTCCATCCAGCGGGGATTCCATCCAGCGGGGATTCCATCCAGCGGGGATTCCATCCAGCGGGGATTCCATCCAGCGGGGATTCCATCCAGCGGGGATTCCATCCAGCGGGGATTCCATCCAGCGGGGGATTCCATCCAGCGGGGATTCCATCCAGCGGGGATTCCATCCAGCGGGGATTCCATCCAGCGGGGATTCCATCCAGCGGGGATTCCATCCAGCGGGGATTCCATCCAGCGGGGATTCCATCCAGCGGGGATTCCATCCAGCGGGGATTCCATCCAGCGGGGATTCCATCCAGCGGGGATTCCATCCAGCGGGGATTCCATCCAGCGGGGGATTCCATCCAGCGGGGATTCCATCCAGCGGGGATTCCATCCAGCGGGGATTCCATCCAGCGGGGATTCCATCCAGCGGGGATTCCATCCAGCGGGGATTCCATCCAGCGGGGATTCCATCCAGCGGGGATTCCATCCAGCGGGGATTCCATCCAGCGGGGATTCCATCCAGCGGGGATTCCATCCAGCGGGGATTCCATCCAGCGGGGATTCCATCCAGCGGGGATTCCATCCAGCGGGGATTCCATCCAGCGGGGATTCCATCCAGCGGGGATTCCATCCAGCGGGGATTCCATCCAGCGGGGATTCCATCCAGCGGGGATTCCATCCAGCGGGGATTCCATCCAGCGGGGATTCCATCCAGCGGGGATTCCATCCAGCGGGGATTCCATCCAGCGGGGATTCCATCCAGCGGGGATTCCATCCAGCGGGGATTCCATCCAGCGGGGATTCCATCCAGCGGGGATTCCATCCAGCGGGGATTCCATCCAGCGGGGATTCCATCCAGCGGGGATTCCATCCAGCGGGGATTCCATCCAGCGGGGATTCCATCCAGCGGGGATTCCATCCAGCGGGGGATTCCATCCAGCGGGGATTCCATCCAGCGGGGATTCCATCCAGCGGGGATTCCATCCAGCGGGGATTCCATCCAGCGGGGATTCCATCCAGCGGGGATTCCATCCAGCGGGGATTCCATCCAGCGGGGATTCCATCCAGCGGGGATTCCATCAGCGGGGATTCCATCCAGCGGGGATTCCATCCAGCGGGGATTCCATCCAGCGGGGATTCCATCCAGCGGGGATTCCATCCAGCGGGGATTCCATCCAGCGGGGATTCCATCCAGCGGGGATTCCATCCAGCGGGGATTCCATCCAGCGGGGATTCCATCCAGCGGGGATTCCATCCAGCGGGGATTCCATCCAGCGGGGATTCCATCCAGCGGGGATTCCATCCAGCGGGGATTCCATCCAGCGGGGATTCCATCCAGCGGGGATTCCATCCAGCGGGGATTCCATCCAGCGGGGATTTCCATCCAGCGGGGATTCCATCCAGCGGGGATTCCATCCAGCGGGGATTCCATCCAGCGGGGATTCCATCCAGCGGGGATTCCATCCAGCGGGGATTCCATCCAGCGGGGATTCCATCCAGCGGGGATTCCATCCAGCGGGGATTCCATCCAGCGGGGGATTCCATCCAGCGGGGATTCCATCCAGCGGGGATTCCATCCAGCGGGGATTCCATCCAGCGGGGATTCCATCCAGCGGGGATTCCATCCAGCGGGGATTCCATCCAGCGGGGATTCCATCCAGCGGGGATTCCATCCAGCGGGATTCCATCCAGCGGGGATTCCATCCAGCGGGGATTCCATCCAGCGGGGATTCCATCCAGCGGGGATTCCATCCAGCGGGGATTCCATCCAGCGGGGATTCCATCCAGCGGGGATTCCATCCAGCGGGGGATTCCATCCAGCGGGGATTCCATCCAGCGGGGATTCCATCCAGCGGGGATTCCATCAGCGGGGATCCATCCAGCGGGGATTCCATCCAGCGGGGATTCCATCCAGCGGGGATTCCATCCAGCGGGGATTCCATCCAGCGGGGATTCCATCCAGCGGGGATTCCATCCAGCGGGGATTCCATCCAGCGGGGATTCCATCCAGCGGGGATTCCATCCAGCGGGGATTCCATCCAGCGGGGATTCCATCCAGCGGGGATTCCATCCAGCGGGGATTCCATCCAGCGGGGATTCCATCCAGCGGGGATTCCATCCAGCGGGGATTCATCCAGCGGGGATTCCATCCAGCGGGGATTCCATCCAGCGGGGATTCCATCCAGCGGGGATTCCATCCAGCGGGGATTCCATCCAGCGGGGATTCCATCCAGCGGGGATTCCATCCAGCGGGGATTCCATCCAGCGGGGGATTCCATCCAGCGGGGATTCCATCCAGCGGGGATTCCATCCAGCGGGGATTCCATCCAGCGGGGATTCCATCCAGCGGGGGATTCCATCCAGCGGGGATTCCATCCAGCGGGGATTCCATCCAGCGGGGATTCCATCCAGCGGGGATTCCATCCAGCGGGGATTCCATCCAGCGGGGATTCCATCCAGCGGGGATTCCATCCAGCGGGGATTCCATCCAGCGGGGATTCCATCCAGCGGGGATTCCATCCAGCGGGGATTCCATCCAGCGGGGATTCCATCCAGCGGGGATTCCATCCAGCGGGGATTCCATCCAGCGGGGATTCCATCCAGCGGGGATTCCATCCAGCGGGGATTCCATCCAGCGGGGATTCCATCCAGCGGGGATTCCATCCAGCGGGGATTCCATCCAGCGGGGATTCCATCCAGCGGGGATTCCATCCAGCGGGGATTCCATCCAGCGGGGATTCCATCCAGCGGGGATTCCATCCAGCGGGGATTCCATCCAGCGGGGATTCCATCCAGCGGGGATTCCATCCAGCGGGGATTCCATCCAGCGGGGATTCCATCCAGCGGGGATTCCATCCAGCGGGGATTCCATCCAGCGGGGATTCCATCCAGCGGGGATTCCATCCAGCGGGGATTCCATCCAGCGGGGATTCCATCCAGCGGGGATTCCATCCAGCGGGGATTCCATCCAGCGGGGATTCCATCCAGCGGGGATTCCATCCAGCGGGGATTCCATCCAGCGGGGATTCCATCCAGCGGGGATTCCATCCAGCGGGGATTCCATCCAGCGGGGATTCCATCCAGCGGGGATTCCATCCAGCGGGGATTCCATCCAGCGGGGATTCCATCCAGCGGGGATTCCATCCAGCGGGGATTCCATCCAGCGGGGATTCCATCCAGCGGGGATTCCATCCAGCGGGGATTCCATCCAGCGGGGATTCCATCCAGCGGGGATTCCATCCAGCGGGGATTCCATCCAGCGGGGATTCCATCCAGCGGGGATTCCATCCAGCGGGGATTCCATCCAGCGGGGATTCCATCCAGCGGGGATTCCATCCAGCGGGGATTCCATCCAGCGGGGATTCCATCCAGCGGGGATTCCATCCAGCGGGGATTCCATCCAGCGGGGATTCCATCCAGCGGGGATTCCATCCAGCGGGGATTCCATCCAGCGGGGATTCCATCCAGCGGGGATTCCATCCAGCGGGGATTCCATCCAGCGGGGATTCCATCCAGCGGGGATTCCATCCAGCGGGGATTCCATCCAGCGGGGATTCCATCCAGCGGGGATTCCATCCAGCGGGGATTCCATCCAGCGGGGATTCCATCCAGCGGGGATTCCTCCAGCGGGGATTCCATCCAGCGGGGATTCCATCCAGCGGGGATTCCATCCAGCGGGGATTCCATCCAGCGGGGATTCCATCCAGCGGGGATTCCATCCAGCGGGGATTCCATCCAGCGGGGATTCCATCCAGCGGGGATTCCATCCAGCGGGGATTCCATCCAGCGGGGATTCCATCCAGCGGGGATTCCATCCAGCGGGGATTCCATCCAGCGGGGATTCCATCCAGCGGGGATTCCATCCAGCGGGGATTCCATCCAGCGGGGATTCCATCCAGCGGGGATTCCATCCAGCGGGGATTCCATCCAGCGGGGATTCCATCCAGCGGGGATTCCATCCAGCGGGGATTCCATCCAGCGGGGATTCCATCCAGCGGGGATTCCATCCAGCGGGGATTCCATCCAGCGGGGATTCCATCCAGCGGGGATTCCATCCAGCGGGGATTCCATCCAGCGGGGATTCCATCCAGCGGGGATTCCATCCAGCGGGGATTCCATCCAGCGGGGATTCCATCCAGCGGGGATTCCATCCAGCGGGGATTCCATCCAGCGGGGATTCCATCCAGCGGGGATTCCATCCAGCGGGGATTCCATCCAGCGGGGATTCCATCCAGCGGGGATTCCATCCAGCGGGGATTCCATCCAGCGGGGATTCCATCCAGCGGGGATTCCATCCAGCGGGGATTCCATCCAGCGGGGATTCCATCCAGCGGGGATTCCATCCAGCGGGGATTCCATCCAGCGGGGATTCCATCCAGCGGGGATTCCATCCAGCGGGGATTCCATCCAGCGGGGATTCCATCCAGCGGGGATTCCATCCAGCGGGGATTCCATCCAGCGGGGATTCCATCCAGCGGGGATTCCATCCAGCGGGGATTCCATCCAGCGGGGATTCCATCCAGCGGGGATTCCATCCAGCGGGGATTCATCCAGTGGGATTCCATCCAGCGGGGATTCCATCCAGCGGGGATTCCATCCAGCGGGGATTCCATCCAGCGGGGATTCCATCCAGCGGGGATTCCATCCAGCGGGGATTCCATCCAGCGGGGATTCCATCCAGCGGGGATTCCATCCAGCGGGGATTCCATCCAGCGGGGATTCCATCCAGCGGGGATTCCATCCAGCGGGGATTCCATCCAGCGGGGATTCCATCCAGCGGGGATTCCATCCAGCGGGGATTCCATCCAGCGGGGATTCATCCAGCGGGGATTCCATCCAGCGGGGATTCCATCCAGCGGGGATTCCATCCAGCGGGGATTCCATCCAGCGGGGATTCCATCCAGCGGGGATTCCATCCAGCGGGGATTCCATCCAGCGGGGATTCCATCCAGCGGGGATTCCATCCAGCGGGGATTCCATCCAGCGGGGGTTCCATCCAGCGGGGATTCCATCCAGCGGGGGGGATTCCATCCAGCGGGGATTCCATCCAGCGGGGATTCCATCCAGCGGGGATTCCATCCAGCGGGGATTCCATCCAGCGGGGATTCCATCCAGCGGGGGATTCCATCCAGCGGGGATTCCATCCAGCGGGGATTCCATCCAGCGGGGATTCCATCCAGCGGGGATTCCATCCAGCGGGGATTCCATCCAGCGGGGATTCCATCCAGCGGGGATTCCATCCAGCGGGGATTCCATCCAGCGGGGATTCCATCCAGCGGGGATTCCATCCAGCGGGGATTCCATCCAGCGGGGATTCCATCCAGCGGGGATTCCATCCAGCGGGGATTCCATCCAGCGGGGATTCCATCCAGCGGGGATTCCATCCAGCGGGGATTCCATCCAGCGGGGATTCCATCCAGCGGGGATTCCATCCAGCGGGGATTCCATCCAGCGGGGATTCCATCCAGCGGGGATTCCATCCAGCGGGGATTCCATCCAGCGGGGATTCCATCCAGCGGGGATTCCATCCAGCGGGGATTCCATCCAGCGGGGATTCCATCCAGCGGGGATTCCATCCAGCGGGGATTCCATCCAGCGGGGATTCCATCCAGCGGGATTCCATCCAGCGGGGATTCCATCCAGCGGGGATTCCATCCAGCGGGGATTCCATCCAGCGGGGATTCCATCCAGCGGGGATTCCATCCAGCGGGGATTCCATCCAGCGGGGATTCCATCCAGCGGGGATTCCATCCAGCGGGGATTCCATCCAGCGGGGATTCCATCCAGCGGGGATTCCATCCAGCGGGGATTCCATCCAGCGGGGATTCCATCCAGCGGGGATTCCATCCAGCGGGGATTCCATCCAGCGGGGATTCCATCCAGCGGGGATTCCATCCAGCGGGGATTCCATCCAGCGGGGATTCCATCCAGCGGGGATTCCATCCAGCGGGGATTCCATCCAGCGGGGATTCCATCCAGCGGGGATTCCATCCAGCGGGGATTCCATCCAGCGGGGATTCCATCCAGCGGGGATTCCATCCAGCGGGGATTCCATCCAGCGGGGATTCCATCCAGCGGGGATTCCATCCAGCGGGGATTCCATCCAGCGGGGATTCCATCCAGCGGGGATTCCATCCAGCGGGGATTCCATCCAGTCCAGCGGGGATTCCATCCAGCGGGGATTCCATCCAGCGGGGATTCCATCCAGCGGGGATTCCATCCAGCGGGGATTCCATCCAGCGGGGATTCCATCCAGCGGGGATTCCATCCAGCGGGGATTCCATCCAGCGGGGATTCCATCCAGCGGGGATTCCATCCAGCGGGGATTCCATCCAGCGGGGATTCCATCCAGCGGGGATTCCATCCAGCGGGGATTCCATCCAGCGGGGATTCCATCCAGCGGGGATTCCATCCAGCGGGGATTCCATCCAGCGGGGATTCCATCCAGCGGGGATTCCATCCAGCGGGGATTCCATCCAGCGGGGATTCCATCCAGCGGGGATTCCATCCAGCGGGGATTCACCAGCGGGGATTCCATCCAGCGGGGATTCCATCCAGCGGGGATTCCATCCAGCGGGGATTCCATCCAGCGGGGATTCCATCCAGCGGGGATTCCATCCAGCGGGGATTCCATCCAGCGGGGATTCCATCCAGCGGGGATTCCATCCAGCGGGGATTCCATCCAGCGGGGATTCCATCCAGCGGGGCGGGGATTCCATCCAGCGGGGATTCCATCCAGCGGGGATTCCATCCAGCGGGGATTCCATCCAGCGGGGATTCCATCCAGCGGGGATTCCATCCAGCGGGGATTCCATCCAGCGGGGATTCCATCCAGCGGGGATTCCATCCAGCGGGGATTCCATCCAGCGGGGATTCCATCCAGCGGGGATTCCATCCAGCGGGGATTCCATCCAGCGGGGATTCCATCCAGCGGGGATTCCATCCAGCGGGGATTCCATCCAGCGGGGCGGGGATTCCATCCAGCGGGGATTCCATCCAGCGGGGATTCCATCCAGCGGGGATTCCATCCAGCGGGGATTCCATCCAGCGGGGATTCCATCCAGCGGGGATTCCATCCAGCGGGGATTCCATCCAGCGGGGATTCCATCCAGCGGGGATTCCATCCAGCGGGGATTCCATCCAGCGGGGATTCCATCCAGCGGGGATTCCATCCAGCGGGGATTCCATCCAGCGGGGATTCCATCCAGCGGGGATTCCATCCAGCGGGGATTCCATCCAGCGGGGATTCATCAGGTCCAGCGGGGATTCCATCCAGCGGGGATTCCATCCAGCGGGGATTCCATCCAGCCGGGGATTCCATCCAGCGGGGATTCCATCCAGCGGGGATTCCATCCAGCGGGGATTCCATCCAGCGGGGATTCCATCCAGCGGGGATTCCATCCAGCGGGGATTCCATCCAGCGGGGATTCCATCCAGCGGGGATTCCATCCAGCGGGGATTCCATCCAGCGGGGATTCCATCCAGCGGGGATTCCATCCAGCGGGGATTCCATCCAGCGGGGATTCCATCCAGCGGGGATTCCATCCAGCGGGGATTCCATCCAGCGGGGATTCCATCCAGCGGGGATTCCATCCAGCGGGGATTCCATCCAGCGGGGATTCCATCCAGCGGGGATTCCATCCAGCGGGGATTCCATCCAGCGGGGATTCCATCCAGCGGGGATTCCATCCAGCGGGGATTCCATCCAGCGGGGATTCCATCCAGCGGGGATTCCATCCAGCGGGGATTCCATCCAGCGGGGATTCCATCCAGCGGGGATTCCATCCAGCGGGGATTCCATCCAGCGGGGATTCCATCCAGCGGGGATTCCATCCAGCGGGGATTCCATCCAGCGGGGATTCCATCCAGCGGGGATTCCATCCAGCGGGGATTCCATCCAGCGGGGATTCCATCCAGCGGGGATTCCATCCAGCGGGGATTCCATCCAGCGGGGATTCCATCCAGCGGGGATTCCATCCAGCGGGGATTCCATCCAGCGGGGATTCCATCCAGCGGGGATTCCATCCAGCGGGGATTCCATCCAGCGGGGATTCCATCCAGCGGGGATTCCATCCAGCGGGGATTCCATCCAGCGGGGATTCCATCCAGCGGGGATTCCATCCAGCGGGGATTCCATCCAGCGGGGATTCCATCCAGCGGGGATTCCATCCAGCGGGGATTCCATCCAGCGGGGATTCCATCCAGCGGGGATTCCATCCAGCGGGGATTCCATCCAGCGGGGATTCCATCCAGCGGGGATTCCATCCAGCGGGGATTCCATCCAGCGGGGATTCCATCCAGCGGGGATTCCATCCAGCGGGGATTCCATCCAGCGGGGATTCCATCCAGCGGGGATTCCATCCAGCGGGGATTCCATCCAGCGGGGATTCCATCCAGCGGGGATTCCATCCAGCGGGGATTCCATCCAGCGGGGATTCCATCCAGCGGGGATTCCATCCAGCGGGGATTCCATCCAGCGGGGATTCCATCCAGCGGGGATTCCATCCAGCGGGGATTCCATCCAGCGGGGATTCCATCCAGCGGGGATTCCATCCAGCGGGGATTCCATCCAGCGGGGATTCCATCCAGCGGGGATTCCATCCAGCGGGGATTCCATCCAGCGGGGATTCCATCCAGCGGGGATTCCATCCAGCGGGGATTCCATCCAGCGGGGATTCCATCCAGCGGGGATTCCATCCAGCGGGGATTCCATCCAGCGGGGATTCCATCCAGCGGGGATTCCATCCAGCGGGGATTCCATCCAGCGGGGATTCCATCCAGCGGGGATTCCATCCAGCGGGGATTCCATCCAGCGGGGGATTCCATCCAGCGGGGATTCCATCCAGCGGGGATTCCATCCAGCGGGGATTCCATCCAGCGGGGGATTCCATCCAGCGGGGATTCCATCCAGCGGGGATTCCATCCAGCGGGGATTCCATCCAGCGGGGATTCCATCCAGCGGGGATTCCATCCAGCGGGGATTCCATCCAGCGGGGATTCCATCCAGCGGGGATTCCATCCAGCGGGGATTCCATCCAGCGGGGATTCCATCCAGCGGGGATTCCATCCAGCGGGGATTCCATCCAGCGGGGATTCCATCCAGCGGGGATTCCATCCAGCGGGGATTCCATCCAGCGGGGATTCCATCCAGCGGGGATTCCATCCAGCGGGGATTCCATCCAGCGGGGATTCCATCCAGCGGGGATTCCATCCAGCGGGGATTCCATCCAGCGGGGATTCCATCCAGCGGGGATTCCATCCAGCGGGGATTCCATCCAGCGGGGATTCCATCCAGCGGGGATTCCATCCAGCGGGGATTCCATCCAGCGGGGATTCCATCCAGCGGGGATTCCATCCAGCGGGGATTCCATCCAGCGGGGATTCCATCCAGCGGGGATTCCATCCAGCGGGGATTCCATCCAGCGGGGATTCCATCCAGCGGGGATTCCATCCAGCGGGGATTCCATCCAGCGGGGATTCCATCCAGCGGGGATTCCATCCAGCGGGGATTCCATCCAGCGGGGATTCCATCCAGCGGGGATTCCATCCAGCGGGGATTCCATCCAGCGGGGATTCCATCCAGCGGGGATTCCATCCAGCGGGGATTCCATCCAGCGGGGATTCCATCCAGCGGGGATTCCATCCAGCGGGGATTCCATCCAGCGGGGATTCCATCCAGCGGGGATTCCATCCAGCGGGGATTCCATCCAGCGGGGATTCCATCCAGCGGGGATTCCATCCAGCGGGGATTCCATCCAGCGGGGATTCCATCCAGCGGGGATTCCATCCAGCGGGGATTCCATCCAGCGGGGATTCCATCCAGCGGGGATTCCATCCAGCGGGGATTCCATCCAGCGGGGATTCCATCCAGCGGGGATTCCATCCAGCGGGGATTCCATCCAGCGGGGATTCCATCCAGCGGGGATTCCATCCAGCGGGGATTCCATCCAGCGGGGATTCCATCCAGCGGGGATTCCATCCAGCGGGATTCCATCCAGCGGGGATTCCATCCAGCGGGGATTCCATCCAGCGGGGATTCCATCCAGCGGGGATTCCATCCAGCGGGGATTCCATCCAGCGGGGATTCCATCCAGCGGATAGGGATTCCATCCAGCGGGGATTCCATCCAGCGGGGATTCCATCCAGCGGGGATTCCATCCAGCGGGGATTCCATCCAGCGGGGATTCCATCCAGCGGGGATTCCATCCAGCGGGGATTCCATCCAGCGGGGATTCCATCAGCGGGGATTCCATCCAGCTGGGATTTCCACTCCAGCGGGGATTCCATCCAGCGGGGATTCCATCCAGCGGGGATTCCATCCAGCGGGGATTCCATCCCAGCGGGATTCCATCCAGCGGGATTCCATCCAGCGGGGATCCATCCAGCGGGGATCATCCAGCGGGGATTCCATCCAGCGGGGATTCCCTCCAGCGGGGATTCCATCCAGCGGGGATTCCATCCAGCGGGGATTCCATCCAGCGGGGATTCCATCCAGCGGGGATTCCATCCAGCGGGGATCCATCCAGCTGGGATTCCATCCAGCGGGGATTCCATCCAGCGGGATTCCATCCAGCGGTGGATTCCATCCAGCGGGGATTCCATCCAGCGGGGATTCCATCCAGCGGGGATTCCATCCAGCGGGGATTCCATCCAGCGGGGATTCCATCCAGCGGGGATTTCCATCCAGCGGGGATTCCATCCAGCGGGATTCCATCCAGCGGGGATTCATCCAGCGGGGATTCCATCCAGCGGGATTCCATCCAGCGGGGATTCCATCCAGCGGGGATTCCATCCAGCGGGGATTCCATCCAGCGGGGATTCCATCCAGCGGGGATTCCATCCAGCGGGGATTCCATCCAGCGGGGATTCCATCCAGCGGGGATTCCATCCAGCGGGGATTCCATCCAGCGGGGATTCCATCCAGCGGGGATTCCATCCAGCGGGATTCCATCCAGCGGGGATTCCATCCAGCGGGGATTCCATCCATTCGGGGATTCCATCCAGGGGATTCCATTCCAGCGGGGATTCCATCCAGCGGGGATTCCATCCAGCGGGGATTCCATCCAGCGGGGATTCCATCCAGCGGGGATTCCATCCAGCGGGGATTCCATCCAGCGGGGATTCCATCCAGCGGGGATTCCATCCAGCGGGGATCCATCCAGCGGGGATTCCATCCAGCGGGGATTCCATCCAGCGGGGGATTCCATCCAGCGGGGATTCCATCCAGCGGGGATTCCATCCAGCGGGGATTCCATCCAGCGGGGATTCCATCCAGCGGGGATTCCATCCAGCGGGGATTCCATCCAGCGGGGATTCCATCCAGCGGGGATTCCATCCAGCGGGGATTCCATCCAGCGGGGATTCCATCCAGCGGGGATTCCATCCAGCGGGGATTCCATCCAGCGGGGATTCCATCCAGCGGGGATTCCATCCAGCGGGGATTCCATCCAGCGGGGATTCCATCCAGCGGGGATTCCATCCAGCGGGGATTCCATCCAGCGGGGATTCCATCCAGCGGGGATTCCATCCAGCGGGGATTCCATCCAGCGGGGATTCCATCCAGCGGGGATTCCATCCAGCGGGGATTCCATCCAGCAGGGATTCCATCCAGCGGGGATTCTATCCAGCGGGGATTCCATCCAGCGGGGATTCCATCCAGCAGGGATTCCATCCAGCGGGGATTCCATCCAGCAGGGATTCCATCCAGCAGGGATTCCATCCAGCAGGGATTCCATCCAGCGGGGATTCCATCCAGCAGGGATTCCATCCAGCAGGGATTCCATCCAGCAGGGATTCCATCCAGCAGGGATTCCATCCAGCAGGGATTCCATCCAGCAGGGATTCCATCCAGCAGGGATTCCATCCAGCAGGGATTCCATCCAGCAGGGATTCCATCCAGCAGGGATTCCATCCAGCAGGGATTCCATCCAGCAGGGATTCCATCCAGCAGGGATTCCATCCAGCAGGGATTCCATCCAGCAGGGATTCCATCCAGCAGGGATTCCATCCAGCAGGGATTCCATCCAGCAGGGATTCCATCCTTGCTGCTCCGCTCACTCACAGCAAGGATGCAGGCAGCTCAAGATTCAGCAGAATATGCATCCATCTCCTCCAACCACCCCCGCTAACCGCTCCCATAACACGCTCCCTCCCTTTCCTCCCTCCTCCGACTCACAGCAAGGATGCAAGCAGCTCGGGACTCGGCAGAATACGCATCAATCTCCTCCAACCGCTTATAAAGCTCCGCCAACCTTTTCGCCGCCGCCTCATCCTCCCCTGCACCCGCCTCCGCCCCTCCCCCATCCCGCTTCTTCCCCTCCGCCTCCCCGCCCGCCTCCCCATCCTCCCCGCCAGATTTCCTCGCTAGAAGCTGCTTCTCTTCCTCTAGAAGAGCTGTGCGTTCGAGGTCAGCACTGAGCACGCACTGTAGGACGGAGGTGTCGTCCCCCACCACCTCCTGCTCCACATGCAGCACCTGGCACGAGCGCGGGATGCCGTCTATCGCATGCATCGCCATGTGCTTCAAGAGAGTCGTTTTTCCTGTCCCGTTGCGCCCAATCAGCCCTGCACCCACGGACAGGGGGACACAGATTGCAGGCAGCAGAGAAGTTTTTGATCTGAAGGCCGATGAAGCCTTTCCTCCTGGTGGGTTGGGATGGGAGCAGTGCAGCACGAAGGGAGGTGTCGTCCCCCACCACCTCCTGCTCCACATGTAGCACCTGGCACGAGCGCGGAATGCCATCTATCGCATGCATCGCCATGTGCTTTAACAGGGTCGTCTTTCCTGTCCCGTTGCGCCCGATCAACCCTGCGTGAACAGAAAGGGAGACACAATATCACGGGCGAACGGGCAACAAAACCGGGTTTGAGGCGCATGAAATGAAGCCCATTCTTGCTGCTGAGATGGGAGCAGTGCAGCACAAAGGGAGGTATCGTCCCCCACCACGTCCTGCTCCACATGCAGCACCTGGCACGAGCGCGGAATGCCATCTATCGCATGCATCGCCATGTGCTTTAACAGGGTCGTCTTTCCTGTCCCGTTGCGCCCGATCAACCCTGCGTGAACAGAAAGGGAGACACAATATCACGGGCGAACGGGCAACAAAACCGGGTTTGAGGCGCATGAAATGAAGCCCATTCTTGCTGCTGAGATGGGAGCAGTGCAGCACAAAGGGAGGTATCGTCCCCCACCACGTCCTGCTCCACATGCAGCACCTGGCACGAGCGCGGAATGCCGTCCATCGCATGCACCGCCATGTGCTTTAACAGGGTCGTCTTGGCCATGCCGTTGCGGCCAATGAGCCGTGCATGCATGGACAGGGAGACACGGAATCACAGATCACGGGCAAAGCAAACGACGTGAGCGCCTTGCCCGACACAGTCACTGTGAAGTTGCTCAGGTGGATGTCCCTCGCCCCGCCCCCTGTGTTCCCCACCACCCCCTACCCCTCTACCCCTCTCTCAACCACCTTCTACCGCACTCCAGTGCCCCAAACCCTACCGTATCTCCTGCCGAAAGCCAGAGTGATGGAGGCGTCGCTGATGAGGTCCTTCCCAGCAACAGTGACGGTGAAGTTGCTGAGGTGGATGTCCTTCGCCCCGCCCTCCGTGCCATCGCCCCCGTGCGACACCGTCACCAGCGGCATGGACGATAGGATGGCCTCGCTCTCCTTCACGTGTGCCTCGTATGCATCCTGGGGTGAGCGGTGACGGAAAGGAAGAGGCGGGACGGGGGAGGGGGGTAGGGAAGAGGGCGAGGGGTCACCAGCGGCATGGACGACAGAATCGCCTCGCTCTCCTTCACGTGCGCCTCGTACGCGTCCTGGGGTGAGGAGAGGAGAGGAAGGGAGGGGATAGCAGAAGGCGGGAGAGGGGAAGGGAAGGGAAACAGGGAGGGGGGACACCGTCACCAGCGGCATGGTCGCGAGAATCGCCTCGCTCTCCTTCAAATGCGCCTCGTACGCGTCCTGTGGAGAGAACGTGGAAGAGTGGGCGTGGGCGGAAGTGGTGGGGGGAGGGGAACGGAAGCGGGGAGAGCGAAGGAGATGGGGGAAAGGGAAGGCATCAGCATGGATGGACGTCAGTTAGCGGAACATGCGCCTCGCCTTGCATGCATGCATTCTGCAAAGGCGATGTGCCTGCTGCAAAGGAGAGAAAGGGCATATTGCCAACACCCCTTCCTCCCCTCCCCCCTTCCCCCATCCCCTTTCCCCCCCTCCCCCCTCAGCGAAACCCTGAGACCCACCATGCGCTGGCGCTCGTCCTTGCGCTTGTTGCGCTCGAGCTTCCGTAGGTCACGCTCTGTCACGAAATACATCGACTCCTCCTCCCCCTCCGCCGCCACCGCCTGGATCACCCCCGTCTTCCCCTCCCCCAGCAGCGCCTGCTCCGCCATGCCCTCCCCCATGCGCATCGGCGCCCCCAAGCTCCGCACGTTCTCCGCCGAGGCTGCGGCATGCGCGTCGCCGAACCTGGCGGCTAGGTTTTGAAAGAAGGCGCGCGCGGAGAAAGCGTCCGGGAAGCAGCCGACGTTGAGGAGAAGTGGACCGACGGCGTCGTATGCGAGATCGCCACGTGGACCGAAGTCAAACGTCTCGTCCTGGGAAGTGTACGGGGGGAAAGGGGGGGGAGGTGGGGGCGGGAAGGGGAAGGGGGAAACAGTGAGGAGAGTAGATTCGGGACGTGGTCATTCTTCAGAATTTCAGAAGCGATGGCGTCGTACGCGATTTCGTCCCACGGACCAAAGTCACGTCGCGTCCGGGGAAAAAAGTGGTAAGAAAGAAGGGTGAAACGAGGTAAGAATTTTTTTAGACATCTCAAAACAAGAAGACAAACGTCCCGTCCCGGGGGGAAGGGGGGGAGAGTACACTCGGGACGTGGAGAAAGAACGGAATTGGTCGCTCTTTGGTTCGGAATCAACTTCGCGGACCAAAGGCATATCTTGTCTTGGTGACGGGACGAAAGATACGATTTCAGAGGCCGGAAACACCTGGGAAAGAGGTCGGGAAACATAACCAATACGGTCGCCAGGCCCAGCGAAATCGAAAGCTCCAGTAAACTTGACGGCTGCAGTAAATCCGTCAGGTTCAGTGAAGTCAAACGGTCCAGTACGAAGTCATGAGAGTCAGTGACAATGTCAGATTCGATAACGTTGACAGATTCAGCGAATTCGACCAGTGTCATCACACTGACACCTCACGCTACGCAATCAGCTTGGCATACTAACAGAATAAGGACGCCTTATGACAACGGAGAGCTCTTTCAAGCTGATACTAAACCTAGGCTTTAAGGTCCGGAAAGATACGAATGTAAACCTCTCACCGCTCACCTTTAGGACGTTAACGACATAGTCTATTATAATAGGGTCCACTTCGTTAGCTGTGGGACCAAGTCCCTGATGGATCGCGGTTGCAATTTCGGCCATGGCTGACTCCAAATCAGCAAGGTGTGACTGGACGAGATGGTACTCTCTTGTGAGAAGGAAAATATCAAGGTGTATGCTCGACGATGCCAAGATACTCGATATTGCATGTTCCGCGTCGACTTCTCGTTTGTCAGATTTCTACCTTTGAGCGCACCCACGTAGTTTTAGAGTATGCCCCAAAGATACAAGCACCCATGTACTCTACCGTGTAATTATTTCCGCAAAACAAGACTCTACCGTATTGCCAAAGACAAATGATGGCATGCGCAGGTAGGAGGACAATGCTATCACTTGTACACAATTTCGTAACATCCTTGAAACGTCGTACACTGTATACACCTCCAGTCAGCTTGCTCTAACGGGGTTCAAAACAACTGCAAGCTGCTTCCAACTAACATAACAACCACCCACCAAGCCGCGCACTGCTGTAACTCCCCCTTTCCCACCACTAGCTACATCAAGCCGTCTCACGAGCCTCGTATCACTCGCTGCGCACTTGGCGAGTCAAGGTCGTGCTGATAGAGCAAGCAGCGTCAAGCAGTCTGCACTTCCTCGTCACACACGAGAGGTTGCAGCCGCCTCGGCTGGTCGCTCCGTATAACATGGACATGAGGCAAGCCAAGGTCAAGGCCCGGTTGCACACTACCTTTCCATCATCCGCCACCTCCACACACTTGCGCGTCACGCCGGCATCGTTGACCTCGCGAGGTCATAAGTTATCCCTGCGTCAGAGCTTCGAACAGCTCCAACCGTCCGTACACGAATGCCAGGACAAGGATGCGGCAAGGTCAAGGGTGGAAGGTCAAGGGTGCAAGGTCAAGGATGCAAGGTCATAAGCTCGCTGTATTCTTTCGTCCGAGCTTCGAACAGCTCCAACTGTTCGTACACAAACTAGCGCGACCGATGTTGCGTGATTTCTTGAGCGGGAAACTCGAGGTCGATACCAGAAAAGCTACAAGGTCGATAATCAGTAGCTCAGGGAACCCTAAACAGGCTGTTGACAGATGGCATCCCGCCAAATGGAGACTCGTTCCTTTTTGAGAATTCTTACGAATGAAGATCAGGCGCGTCATGGCGTACGGGGCCGTACGCACTACAGTCCGATTCGTTTATCAATGTGGAACTGCTTCACGCTGATCTTGTTCGTGTCTTTGTTCTCGACGCGTGGCAATGCAAGCAGCACGCCCAGTTTCTCGGTCCTGACCGGTGATTCTACCTTTTCCAATGATCATTCTTTGCGAGAAAGAATCAAGATTGGGTTCCCGACCGGTGATCCTACAGCGCGCCTTGATCAGTTGTCGCGCGAAACTACTACAAAGGATGTCGCGGGCAAGTGGACAAGTGGGTCGCTTGTGGTCAGACCTCCCGGATTTCCCACGTCTGAAGGGCGCAACGGCGGGAGTCGGCGAAAGCTGCTTTCCGCCAGCGACTGGTTACCAGGAGCATCTCGGCGGAAGCAAGGCACTCATTTCGCATCAGCGGGTGATTTGCGAATTGCGATCGACAGCAGGCGTCTTGAAGTGATCGACCTCAACCCCAATCCGCCTCCGAGCGTTCTTTCGCGAAAGGTTCGGCGAAAGCTGAGAGCTGTAACCAGCAGGCGAAAATATGCGACGTGCGCCAAGGCCCTCCGTTGCCCCGAATTTCGGATGTGCGAAGACGCGGGTTTCGAGGATATTTCCGTCTGCCATAACCCGGATTACAAGGATCTAGCCCCGCGAATCGCGGCGAACGGTACAACGGCTAAGCCCCGGGGAAACGACGAATACGGGGGTGTGGAGGAGGAGGAAGAAGACGAAGAGGAGGAGGAAGGGGGAGAAGACGGAGAAGGGAAGGAAGAGGAGGAAGGGGGAGGCGGGCGCGGAGGGGACGGGGGGAAAGGGGGTGGTGCGCCCAGCATGGTGTGGTCGGGGCGGGTGTTTGCGCTGCACGACGTGTATGTGAACAACAAGGGGCAGGTGTTCAACGCTACCCACGTCTTTAACCCCAACGGCTGCTACGCCGAAGACAAGGTGCGTCTGGGTGGGTGGAAAAAGGGGGGTATTGAGGAAAGGGGGATGGGGATGGAAGGCTGGAGGGGGGAGGAGCGGGGCGGGGCGGTTAGTAGGGGAGAAAGGGGAGGGCGGGGCCGCGGGGAATCAGTAGGGAAGGAGAGGGTAGGGATGGGTCAGAGGAGTTTATGAGGGACTCAGGGCGGCTGCGCGAGGAAAGGTGAGAAGAGCGAGGGGTGTGGCAGGGGCTGCATCAAAGATACGTGAGGCCAAGATGCGCCTTCCACACCCGTCGCTGGTAGCCTGCATTTCGGAGGCCAAGTGCTCCTACTAAACTTCCACCCACCTACCTACCCCACCACCCCTCTCTCTCCCCTTTGTGCCCGTCTTTCACGAGCCAAACTCCTGGGTTTCCTTCTTATGCTTTTACACCACTTCCACCCCACTCTCTCTCACTCCCCCCCCCACTCTCACAACCCCCCTCCCCCCTTCTCTCATGTAGTTCCGTTACGAGGCAGGCACGCGCGTCTCCTCCTACAGCTCGCTCGTGATTCATGGACCTGCTGGTCATCTGGGGCACGCCTGGGGTGGGTGTGCGTGCCCCAGGCGTGCCAGAGGAGCGAGTTGTAGGAGGAGACAGGCACGCACGCGCGACTCTTCCTCTCACTCGCTGCTCATCGGGGGCACGCCTGGGGTGTGCGTGCCCTTCCACGACTCCTGTGTGAATCTGCGATGCAATGCGGGTCATTGGAGGCACCACCACCCACCCCATCTTCACTTCACACCACCCCCTCCCGTCTCCCCCCTTCTCCACAGTTCCACTACGAGGCAGGAACTCGTGTTTCTACCCACAACTCGCTCGTCAACCTGCTGGTCATCGGGGGCACGCCGCACCCCATCCCGAACCCTCCCCCTCCACATGCTCTCCACTCCCATCCCCTTCTCCACAGTTCCACTACGAGCCAGGCACGCGTGTTTCTACCCACAACTCGCTGGTCAACCTGCTGGTCGTTGGAGGCACGCCCGGCGCGCGCCTGCCCTTCCACGAGGTTCTCGAGCTCGTGCCGCTCTTCCTGCCGCTCTCCCGCGTGCTCGAGAAGCACGGCAAGCCGGCACTCGTCATGCGCGGCAAGAAGGTAATGTGCTCGCATTCAGTTAAATTGAGGTGCTGAGTTGCGTGTGTGCTGAGTTGCGTGTGTGCTGAGTTGCGTGTGTGCTGAGTTGCGTGTGTGCTGAGTTGCGTGTGTGCTGAGTTGCGTGTGTGCTGAGTTGCGTGTGTGCTGAGTTGCGTGTGTGCTGAGTTGCGTGTGTGCTGAGTTGCGTGTGTGCTGAGTTGCGTGTGTGCTGAGTTGCGTGTGTGCTGAGTTGCGTGTGTGCTGAGTTGCGTGTGTGCTGAGTTGCGTGTGTGCTGAGTTGCGTGTGTGCTGAGTTGCGTGTGTGCTGAGTTGCGTGTGTGCTGAGTTGCGTGTGTGCTGAGTTGCGTGTGTGCTGAGTTGCGTGTGTGCTGAGTTGCGTGTGTGCTGAGTTGCGTGTGTGCTGAGTTGCGTGTGTGCTGAGTTGCGTGTGTGCTGAGTTGCGTGTGTGCTGAGTTGCGTGTGTGCTGAGTTGCGTGTGTGCTGAGTTGCGTGTGTGCTGAGTTGCGTGTGTGCTGAGTTGCGTGTGTGCTGAGTTGCGTGTGTGCTGAGTTGCGTGTGTGCTGAGTTGTGTGTGTGCTGATTTGTGTGTGTGCTCTTCACTACGACTCCTCCTCCCACTCTCCCACCCACATGCTCAAGAAGCACGGCAAGCTGGCCCTCGTCCTGTGCGGCAGGAAGGTAGCGTGCAGACGTGCATGGGAAATGGTGTGCTCATGCCCAAGCTATCAAACCCATGCCTGAGCTATCAAACCCATGCCTGAGCTATCAAACCCATGCCTGAGCTATCAAACCCATGCCTGAGCTATAAAACCCATGCCTGAGCTATCAAACCCATGCCTGAGCTATCAAACCCGTGCCTGAGCTATCAAACCCATGCCTGAGCTATCAAACCCATGCCTGAGCTATCAAACCCATGCCTGAGCTATCAAACCCATGCCCAAGCTATCAAACCCATGCCCAAGCTATCAAACCCATGCCTGAGCTATCAAACCCATGCCTGAGCTATCAAACCCATGCCTGAGCTATAAAACCCATGCCTGAGCTATCAAACCCATGCCTGAGCTATCAAACCCGTGCCTGAGCTATCAAACCCATGCCTGAGCTATCAAACCCATGCCTGAGCTATCAAACCCATGCCTGAGCTATAAAACCCATGCCTGAGCTTTCAAACCCGTGCCTGAGCTTTCAAACCCGTGCCTGAGCTTTCAAACCCATGCCTGAGCTTTCAAACCCATGCCTGAGCTTTCAAACCCATGCCTCAGCTTTCAAACCCATGCCTCAGCTTTCAAAACCATGCCTCAGCTTTCAAACCCATGCCTGAGCTTTCAAACCCATGCCTGAGCTATCAAACCCATGCCTGAGCTATCAAACCCATGCCTGAGCTATAAAACCCATGCCTGAGCTTTCAAACCCGTGCCTGCGCTTTCAAACCCGTGCCTGAGCTTTCAAACCCATGCCTGAGCTTTCAAACCCATGCCTGAGCTTTCAAACTCATGCCTGAGCTTTCGGTCCCATGTTTGTGCAAGCAACCCCCAGTGTTCCCATTGAGTCTCTCATGCGTGCTACTCATGCCATGCCCTCTGAATGGCGTGTATTGTATAACATGAACTGATTGTCGTACCATCATATGCATGGGCTGTGATGGCACGGCATGGCACGTGTTTGTATGTCATGTCTGCAACATTGCTGATATGCCATTTTCCATGTGGGATGTGGCATCTCGTGCGGCATGTGACATGGCATGTGTGACGTGGCATGTGCTGTCCCTCGCAGCTTCCTCGAGTGGTGGGCATCACCATGAATCGCATGCTCTCCTTCGGGGATGCCTCTCGCCTCCTCTTCGTGCGAACGCTAATCCAGGTCCGTCCAAACACTCACCCAGGTGTGTCCGTCCGTCCACACACTACACTTCCAAGCACATGCCCGCACGCCCCACTCACCCATCCAAACGTCTCTTCCCCCATCCCGCGCCCCTCCTCCCCTCCTCTTTCTCCCTCCCCCCTTGCCACCTCATTTCCCAACAGTACCTTCAGCCATGAGACTAGGCGAGCTGCAGCTTAGGAGAATTCTTTAGCAGAAGAAAAACAGTAGAGTTTAAAACTCTTGTGTTGCCAGTTCAAAAAACAAGATCGAAACTGAGCTCTAAGTCCACTACAACGATTAAAACGCAAACATGTTTCGGACGACTGGGACAGACCCCCGTCAATCCTTCATCAGTGCTAGCGGAATAAGAAACTAGAGCAGAAAGAGCAACCCTTAAGCAAGAACTACCCATCAAGAAACAATCGAGGTTGGGTACAACCGTGGCTGAAATCTGGGCAGCCAATCCACAACACCCTGGAAAAAACCGAGGGGCTGAGGTCTTCACTCCTCGAGGCGTAACGTTGTTGAATCACAACTCGCCAGCTGGTGTTTCGGAAGCCTCGCACGAACAAGTAACTTTTGCAAGTTACAACCTGTTTTCCAAGCAACAAACAATTTCTCCATATAAAATCCGCGGGAGAGTAAGCGTGTTTTGAGACGTCTCAAAACTACCCCTAGCCCGAGTCGAGCCGACACAGGTGTGTAGGTCGTCTTCAAGACTAGGGGCCCGCGTGTAGGAGGAGATGATCGTCGTTGTAACTGGTTAGCGAGGGTGCTGGTGAGAAGAGTCGCACGTTGTGCGAAATGGACGCCGTTGAAGATCGGTCGTAGGAAGACTGGCGGGTAACCGCGGGCACGAAGTCGCTGGAAGAAAGCGACCTTCGTCGTTCGGAAGGCCGTCGCCGAGGTCGAGCGTAGCAAGTAGCGCTGCAGTTCGGCGCGGATGAACCCCTCTTTACAGTGCCGCGGGTGGAAGGAGGAGAAGGGGAGATATAGGTACCTATTCATCGGTTTCTGGTAAGTACCGAGGTCTAGGAAACCACGTTCGTGGAAACGAGGCCCTTTGTGAAGAACCACATCCAGAAAATCCACGGAACATTCCGAGATGTTCCACGTGATCCGAATGTTCGGATCCAAGCCGTTGAAGGTGCGCAGGTACTCCTCCAAATCAGACTGCGCGCCTGGCCAAATGATAAGGCCATCGTCAATATATCGGACGTGGTAACAAGGTGACACCCCGGTCCATCTTTCCTTCAGCAGCTCATCGAGACGACTCATGAACAGGATGGCGAAGCAAACGGCGACAGGAGTTCCCATCGCGGTCCCCTGCACTTGGTGGTACATCCGGTCGTCAAATTCCACAAAGGAATTTCTCATAACCCAACCCAGAAGGGCCATGAGCGGTTGAGCGAGCTGCGGGTTTTCTCTCGTCAAGAAACTGCTAACTGCTTCGAGTCCTCGGTCGATGGATATGCTGGGGTAGAGCGAGGTAACATCGTAGGTAGCTAGGAGGATATGAGGCGGGAAGGCTGTTGTCTCCAGCTTCGCTAGCAGTGCGAGAGAGTCGCGCAGGTAGGTAGCTCGTTTTAAAACTAGCGGTCTGAGTTGCGCATCCAGCCATCGACTCGCATTAGTCGTCACCCATGAATGAGAAGCTGCAATCGGACGTCCCACGGGTAACTTCTTATGGAGTTTAGGCAGGATGTAGAACGCCGCTGGGTGCCACCCTCCTGGCGGTTTGTCAAACATAAATTTCCAAATACTGTCTGGGAAAGCAGGCCCCCATGTCGCCTTCAGCTCACTCAGCTGCTGCAGAACTCGAGGAGTCGGGTTGTGACGAACCGGTCTGTAGACATCCGCGTCGTTCAGGTGTTCCATGCACATCGCGACGTAGTGTGCTCGATCCATCACGGTAACTCCTATATTCTTGTCAGCTGGCTTGATGACGATGCTGCTGTCGAGCGATAGGGAACGTATAGCCGCACGTACACTCCGTGAAAGGTTCTGTCCACGCAGCGGCTTACACGTCTTCAGCAGGAAAGAAAGGTCGGCTCGCGCCTCCTTGAAGACTAGCTCCGGGACCTCGTCCCGATCGGGCCACCAATTAGGATTCTTCACCCGGAAACGTGATGAAGCTGATGGTCCTTTCCCCTTGAAGAAAAAGTCGAGGGAGATCTGTCGATGCAGCTGATGCAAATCTGCTTCGATGGAAAAGTTCCAGGCTGGCGTTGGTATGAACTTCAGTCCCATCCCGAGCGCTTTGGTCTCGTCGCGAGACAAAACCTTAGCGCTCAGGTTGTGTACTCCCCGGTTCAGAATGCGTGACTGCGCCTGTCGTAGAGTCAGCTTCCCGAACCAGCGGAGCGCGAGGTCCCGAGGTGTTAGTTCTTGCGCGGCCCTTTTCCTGGGCCGCCGCCGCCGTTTTTTGGAACCTGGGCCGTAGTTGAGGAAGTTTGTTGGCCCTTCCCTCCGTCGCCGCCTGAAGACTTCGCTTTCTTCTTTCCTTTCCCGCGACGCCGCGTAGCCTTCGGTACATCTGCCTTGGAGCCAGTGTTCGTCTGGCTCTTTGACGGGTCCGCCTTGGGCTTCGCTGCTGCGGGGGCCGACTTGGAATCCTGCGATCCCATCGACAAGCTCTTCTTAAACTTGGCAGTAAGCTTCGCTTCGACGCTCGCCGTAATCTCCTTGCGCATCGTCTCCGCGTACTTCTGAGTAGCTTTTCGAACAAGCTCGTTGATCGTCGGATCCGTTTCCAGGTGCTCCATCTCTTCGGCAGCGGCTGCTTTCTTCAAATCTTCAGCGTCCCTGATCCTCTGTCTCTCCAGCTCCTTGATGATGATATCATCTTTGGCTGCAGCAATCTCCGACTTGGCTTTCTCGATGCAGATCCCTTTGATTTTCCGGAATTTTTCTCTAGCCGCATGAGATACGGTTAGATCCGGATCCGCAGTCAAGCTTTTGATGTAGTCTTCGAGCTTAGTAGCCAGAGTGGTGAGATGTGAGGAGGACGCCGCCAGGATTTCCTCAACCTCCAACTCCTTAGACTTGATGAAATCCTCCTGAATGCGCTTCTGGTTCTCGAGATGAACCGAGGCGACGGACGCGGCAGATTTCTCCCGAGTAACCGGGTACTTCGTCTGGAACTCCACGACCTTGGTGCGGATGCTGTGTAAGATCACACCTTGGCCGTTTAGCGTCTTCATCTTCTTCAGTTTGGACTTCGCCTTGAGGAGTGCCTTAAAATCCTCTCTGAAGCCCTTGACAGCAGCCGTCGTCCAGCCTTTTAAAAGCTCCGGAATCGTGACGGACGTGTTAGTGGCAGCTGACGGGTTGACGGGAGCCATGTTGACATCCTCGTCGTTCAGAGAATCCATGTCGGCAGCGTCGGGAGAATTTCCTGTCTGCTTGTTATGCTCGTTGTCCTCGTGAATTGGTGCAGATGCGCCAGCGATTCCGTCAGCGTTGCGAGAACGTTTGTAACCCGCGTAAGTTTTCGGGAATGGGCCTGCTTCACGGGGAACTAGTGCGAAACTCGAATTTCCTAAGCCGGCGTCACCCGTAGAATTTGGGAGACCCCAAGTACCTTCAGCCATGAGACTAGGCGAGCTGCAGCTTAGGAGAATTCTTTAGCAGAAGAAAAACAGTAGAGTTTAAAACTCTTGTGTTGCCAGTTCAAAAAACAAGATCGAAACTGAGCTCTAAGTCCACTACAACGATTAAAACGCAAACATGTTTCGGACGACTGGGACAGACCCCCGTCAATCCTTCATCAGTGCTAGCGGAATAAGAAACTAGAGCAGAAAGAGCAACCCTTAAGCAAGAACTACCCATCAAGAAACAATCGAGGTTGGGTACAACCGTGGCTGAAATCTGGGCAGCCAATCCACAACACCCTGGAAAAAACCGAGGGGCTGAGGTCTTCACTCCTCGAGGCGTAACGTTGTTGAATCACAACTCGCCAGCTGGTGTTTCGGAAGCCTCGCACGAACAAGTAACTTTTGCAAGTTACAACCTGTTTTCCAAGCAACAAACAATTTCTCCATATAAAATCTGCGGGAGAGTAAGCGTGTTTTGAGACGTCTCAAAACACCCTCCCCCCTTGCCACCTCATTTCCCAACACTGCCCAGCTGCACCATGAATACAATCCTCTTCGTTCTCCCACACGCCCTTCCCCCACTTTCTAGCCCACCTTGCAGCACTGCCAGTACCAGCACCCCAGCCTCTCCCTGTCGTCCAAACTCTCACTTTTGAGCTGCCAAAAACAAACGTGCCCTCGGAAAATGTCACGTCCCCCATCTCACACCCCTCCCTCCCTCTTTGCCCCTCCACCTGCAGCCCACGTTTCAGCACTGCCAGCACCCCAGCCCTTCCCTGTGGACCAAGCTCCGCTCCTCCCACTTCCTGAAACCCCACACCCCTTCCTCTTTCCCCTACCCCTTCCCCCCCTTCTGCAGCCCACGTTTCAGCACTGCCAGCACCCCAGCCCTTCCCTGTGGACCAAGCTCCGCTCCTCCCACTTCCTGAAACCCCACACCCCTTCCTCTTTCCCCTACCCCTTCCCCCCCTTCTGCAGCCCACGTTTCAGCACTGCCAGCACCCCAGCCCTTCCCTGTGGACCAAGCTCCGCTCCTCCCACTTCCTGCAACCCCACCGTCTGCCCCTCCTCAATCCTGATTGGTCCGAGCGCCTTCCCTCCACCTCCCGCAAGACCCTCTCTCCCCCTGCCGCCCTCCCCCCCTGGGAGGCAAGTGGGGTGAAAGAGGTGATAGTTCTGGAGCCACCAGCAACAGTCCAGGTGAAGGGATTTGCAGACATTGTAGCAGGGCTGAGGGGGAAGTTTGGCGCCGAGCAAGTGAGGCTACTGGGGAGGTTTCAAAGAGATGACGCCAAAGAGTTGTTTCCCCGGGCGGCGCTGCTCGTCAGCGTCACGAGCCCGTTTCTCGTCAACCTTGCGTTCCTGCCGCCCCGCGCCGCCCTGCTGGAGCTCCGCCCGCCGCCCGCTGAGGTGGACGCGGTGATTGCTGACTCAGTCGCCAGGCTGGCAACGGCTTGCCAGATCCATCACCGCGTGATTCGAGGAAGCTTCGTGGAAGGAGCAGCAGCTGATGGTGCGGGGAAAGGTAAAGGGGGCGAGGAGGGTACGGGGAAGGGTGCGGTGGAGTGGAGGAGCGGGGCTTTAGAGGCAGCAGCGATGTTTCTGGCTTGAGTGGTGGGGAAAGCATTAACAGCTGATGAGAAAGTAGTGGAGGAGGCAGCTCTGACAGCTGCCGACCAGCGAATGAGAGCCGCACAGCTGGCGCAGGCCTCCACCAGTAAGAAGCCACTGATTCCCGGCACGCAGATCCAATCTCTGCAGTCCGCCGCCCAGTTTTGGCGATGGCTGCGGTGCGTGAGTCAGCGGGGGCGGTGGGTGTACAACGCCACGCCGCGTATCCTCCCTTGGGAGTACCTCGGTACAATGAACCTGTGTGATCACCGGCACAAGGAGACCACCGGGGGACTCGTGACGAAAAAAGCCGACAAGTACGCAGTGGAGGGCGGCGCGCCGGGCGGCTGGAGCGTGCGCGAGTCGCTCAAATACGAGTGGAGAACGCCGCCCGGGAAGTGCCCGATCGGGCCGCTGAGGCAGCTCGACGGGGAAATGTTTTGCCGGAAAGTGGAGGGGAGGAAAGGCGGGCTGAATGTGCTGTTTCTGGGGGATTCCCTGGCCCATCAGATGGTTGTTAGCTTCCTGAACGGCCTTCTGAGACACATTCCCAAGCCTGCGGTGTGGGCTGTGAATGAAACGATTCCCCAGGAGTGCTCTGATTGGCTGGTGGATCCCCCCAGGCATGCCTACTGCCGAGTGTACACTTTCAATGAGAGCTTTTGTCCTGGGCTTACGGTGCAATTCGTGAGGAATGACCACCTGTGGTTTACTTCGCCTGGAGAAGCTAAGTTTGACCACATTCCATGGCATCTGTATTCAGGGTTGAAGGATGCTGACGTGGTGGTGGTGAATCGAGGCGCGCATTTCATCGGAGGGAAGGATTTTGAGAGGAGTGTGCCGGCCGCTTTAGAATTTCTTCGAGAGAAGCTGCCCGACGCGCTGATTGTGTGGAGAAATACCCCGCCTGGGCATGCCAACTGCACGTCCTACATCGGGCCGATCAAGAAGCGGCAGAATCCGGAAATTCTGCCGTTCCATTGGGACATGTTTACCCATCAGAACGAAATGGTTCGGACAATGATTCATGAAGTGGGAGGTGTGTACATGGATGTGGATACTGCCACAGCATTGAGACCGGATTCGCACAAAGGCTTGGTGGAAGGAAGGGGGATTCTAGACTGTCTCCATTATTGCACGCCTGGTCCGACGGATATGTGGGTGGAGCTCCTAGGAGATATAATATTGTGGGGAGTGTATGGGGATGGACTTGTTCCTGTAAGCGTGATGTAAAGAACAGATGTTTCTGTTGTTTAGAACGGGTGCGCAGTAACCAGCACTGCTGACGTCGCCTTCTTTCTTGATGTCGCGGCAGCTTCGGGTGTGCTGCACAGCAGACGTACTGTGCATCGCTACAGTGGCTGTCGGTGCGCTTCAGTCCACGCTCGTCCACCAGCTTCATGAACCCAACTCCAATCACACTGTACGGGCAGCTTCTACTGACCGACCTTCTCCAACAACAGCCAGCCGCGGCTTCCCTACTTCCCCAGAAAGGCCATTTCGGGCAGCACAGCAGCACTCAGCCACGGCAACCAACCAAGGCTCCCCCACCACAAACCCGTGCAAGGGATGAATCGACGATCAGGATTCCCTCGATGTGTGACCTGAGCTGAAACCGTATCCCAGCCGTGTCTGTGTGTCACGCCTCGAATAATTTCAGGCAGCCCTTCCTCTCCAGTGGCTGGCAAGCAGACAGGCAGTGATGCAGCCCCTTTCTGGCGGGTTGTGGCCGGGGTCGGTGGTTATTGGTTGCTGCTCAAGGTGGAGCTGAGGGAATTGTGAGCGTGGGTGGTTGGTTTGGTGCAATTATTCCAATCGACGGTTGAGAGATGCTCTGGGAACAGCATAGAAGTCCGAATTTCGAATCGTATGGTAGATAGTCCGTGATGGTATTTCTTCCACTGTTCGCGCTAACTACCTCCTCCAGAACTACCTCCGAAATGCAAACCCTGCGTTTCACCCATCATTCCCGCTCGCACGCCCTTTTAGCTCTATTTTCTGCATTTTCGCTTGAGCTGTAGCTCTAGCTCTCTGTCTTTGTCTGTCGCACATGTTTGTCGGTTGGTTGGTTCGAGCCGTCGGCAGCATCGCATATCAAGTTGCCTAGTGGCTGTTGAACTGTCTGATTTTTCGAGTTGAAATAGTAGCAAATCGTCGATTATCGTCCGAGAATTCCGTCGATCATCGAAATAGTAGCAAACCGAGTCCGAGTCGGGCTCGCAGGACGACGTTCTACCTTAGTAATTCGAATTAAGGAGCCTTCGTTGCGGAAACAATTTGTTAGCTTTCGCGAATATCTTCGTTTTTATCGCACTAATACCGTCGTTCCCGACACATTTTCGGGAGACCAACGTCGGAAAGTTCTTGCGGTCTTGCGCAAACGTTTTCGAGAGAGATTCGGGTTAATCGTATTTCGAAGTAGCTTATGATCAGCTTCTATGGAGGACGAGGTGAAGCTTAGCAGCGCATTCCACGGCGGATCAGACATGGATTTCGACGTCATGCCTTCGAGAAACCCTGACGGGGACTTATGGGGGATTGGCGACTTTCAGATAGGTAGCGTCGGTGACGGAGTGGTTTCATCCATCGAAGGAGCGTACGATGCGCTTATACGGGACTTCACAATGCCTAGTAGTGGTTGTAACGCTCCCTATGTCGGCGCTGTTGCAATTGCTGGGACGTCAGCGTTTGGTTCTACTACCGGCACCGTCACGGTCAGTAATAATAACGTTAGCGGTAACGTCGTGCCGTCAGATGCACGCGATGCATGGAGGAATGAGCAGGCTGTGGTGGCAAATGAAGAGGCGAGGCATGATGCCATCATGGGCTCTGGGTCAATGGGAGGACCACAGAGGTTGCACTTTCAACAGCAGCCGCAGCAGCAGCAGCAAGGGGTGAAGCAGCAGCAGAGGGAGTGGGAGAAGGATCAGCAGGGGGGGCAGTGGGGAGGGTATCGCCCTGAAATGGGTCATGTGCCTGACCCTGGCTGCGTCGCTTCCAACCTTCACAATCCCTCAAACCCCCCACATCATGTGGACTTTCGGGAACCGCATCAGACTCAGCAGCAGCAGCAGCAGCAGCAGCAGCAGCATCACGCTCATCAGCACGAGGTGTTGGAAGAGCAGGGTGTGGGGGGGGAGGGTATAATGCAAGCGGCTGTGGGCAACAAGCGGCAGAGGGAGGGGGAGCAGCAACAGACGCCATGTGCTGTGACTGGGTGGCAGCAGCAGCCGGTGCAGGAGCGCGTGGGATTGTCGGTACAGGCGACAAGGGGAACGGCATCACCAGGGGCTTTTATGAGCCGAAGCTTCAGCGAAGGTGGGGTGAAGAGACCTGAGAAACAGCAGCAGCACCAACTGCAGCAACAGCACCCCCACCCCCACCACCACCAAGCGCAGCAGCAGCAGCAGGACCCCTTGTTGCGTCACCGCCGGCAGCAGTCCTTTCCGCTGCCGTCCAGTGGGAGCGCGAGCGCCACGTCATCATGGACGTCATCAGGGGCTGTGAGCGAAGGGCGGCGCGTGGGGCAGAGGAAGGGGCGGCCGGGAGTCATGGGCATGGGCGGTCTCGGGGGCATGTCACATCAGGGCATGTCGCATGAAGGCATGTCACATCAGGGCATGTCACATCAGGGCATGTCGCATGAAGGCATGTCACATCAGGGAATGTCATATCAGGGCATGTCACATGAAGGCATGTCACATCAGGGCATGTCACATCAGGTCATGTCACATGGAGTCATGTCACATCCAGCCGTGGATGTTTCCGCTGTGCCGCATCAGCATCAGCATCAGCATCAACAGCAACAACAGCCGCACCAGCAAACTCAAATGCACCACCAGCAGCAGCAGCAGCAGCAGCAGGAGCACCAACAGCAACAACAACCGCACCAGCCTCAGCAGATTCGAATGCAGCAGCAGCAGCAGCACCCTCGCGCATTCTTATCCCCCCCTTCCCCTTCCATCGCCCACTCCCACTCTCACTCCTCCCAAGCCGCACTGCCACTCCGTCTCCCCCACCTCCCCTCCCCATCACCCTTCATGCCCCAACCTCCCCCCACCACCTCCTCTCTTCCTCCCCCGCCTGGTAACCATCACTCTCAACAATCACCCCTCGTTACCAGCACCTTTAATACAGTCACAACCAATCCAGACCCTACCCCTGCCCCGTCCGCTGCCCCCTCTTCCTACCCTTCCGCCACTCCTATGACTGCTCCTTCCGCTGCTCACCTTTCCCCTTCGGAACTTCCCCCCGCCGCTCCCCCCATCATCCCCATTTCAGAAACTCCCCCTGCCGCTCCCCCCATCCCCCCCCCCACTTCACGAACTTCCCCCACCGCTCCCCCCATCTCCCCCTCCGCGCTCCTAAGCGCGCTCTCCTCCCTCCAATCCAAAATATCCGCGTTACAAGTGCTGGTTCCGCTAGTGGCGCAATCCGCGCCGTCAGAGGCGCTGCAGCAGCAACAGGAGGTGGCAGCAGTGGGGGTAGCGACGGTGATACAGCAGGTGGCGGCGGCAGCGGTGGGGCTGCTGCCGCCTCACCTGCAGCAGCAGCTAGTGGTGCCGGATATAGCTGGAGTGGTTTACCGGGGGAAGGGGGGTGTAGAGGCGCCTGAGAATGCACAGCAGCAACAGCAGCAGCAACAGCAGCAGCAACAACAGCAGCAACAGCAACAGCAACAACAGCAGCAACAGCAACAACAGCAGCAACAGCAACAGCAACAGTATCAGCAGCAGCAGCAGCAGCAGCAGCAGCAGCAGCAGCAGCAGCAGCAGCAGCAGCAGCAGCAGCAACAAGAACAGCAACAGCAACAACAGTATCATCATCAGCATCATAATCCGTATCAGCAGCAGAAGCAACAGAATCAGTATAATCAGCAACAAGAGCAACACCAACAGCAGCAGCAACAGCAGCAGGAGGAGGGGGGCTTTCCAGACGACACCAACCAGCAGCAGCAGCAGCAGCAAGAAGATCTGGTGCCTCAGATTGAGTTGCTGCGAAGGTTCTTAAAAGCTCGCAGCCAGCAGCTGCAAGCAGCCCAGGTCAACGAGGTACAGAGTGAGACGAACATGGCAGGCAAGGGATGCTCGGGAGAGATGGAGAGGGCAGGCTCGGGTGCTCTGCCTGTTCTTGAGCCGACCCCAAACGTGCAGAGGGCAAGTCTTAGGGGGGATTGCAGTGGGGAAAGGGAAGGCCAGGTGAACTGCAGCACGCTGCATGATGAAGGATTGCGGTGGGATGCGGTGCTGGCAGGTGCGGATGGGACTTTGGAGGAAAGGAGAAGGGAGGGGGAAGGCGCGCATGGGAGCGGGGGTGAGGTGATGGTATGGGGTGGTGATGTCGTGCACGGTGCAGTGAAGGAGGAAGTGCAGGCCATGGATGACGTCAGCATGGGTGGTGGTGACGACATCGAGGGGACGCCCATGCCTTTGCATGGAACCTATTATGGAGCACCTGACGTGACACCTGATGGAGCACCTGATGGTGCTGCATATGATGGTGGTGCAATGGCATGTCAGGCAGTTGTTGTTCCCACGGCTTCGCATGGTAACCGCATGGTATCAAGTGGTAACACCAGATCATCGCATGATGACGCCATGGTATTGTATGAGAATGCCATGGCATCTCAGGGGAGTGGCATGCCGCCCAGTGTCAGCATGGGCGGCGCAAGCAGCAGTCAGGGCGGCAGCAGTGGTGTGGGCGGCAGCGTTCTGGGCGGCAGCGGAATGTGCGACAGCGTTTTGGGCGGCGGCAGTGTTTTGGGTGGCAGCGGTGGCATGTGTATGAGGAGAGGCAGGATACGGGGGGGTAGAGGAGGGAGTGGGGGAGGGGGGAGGAAGGGGGGCGGCGGAGGAGGGAGAGGAGGAGGGAGGGGGGGGACAAGAGGGGGAAGAATATTACCTGAAGCAAGTAGGGAAGAGGAAGAGAGTGAGGGGCAAGTGGTAAGACGATCAAAACTTGGAAATTCAGTGAAGGCTGAGAGTCAACTGGGTGGTGGGCGTGGGGAGGATGAAGAAGAGGAGGATGAGGATGAGGAGGAAGAGGGGGGGAGGAGCAGTGAAGGGGTGACACGTGGCGAGTTTGAATTGGTGGAGCTGCAGGTGGACGAGCTTCTGGCAGAACACACTCTGTTCTGTGAGGTGCGTTGCTTTTCTCTTCCCTCATTGTAGTAAGAGGATTTGATAGTAATAAGGGCTGCAGTGTGCGTGATAGAGGATCTCAGAAACGCTTTGCCAGTGCTGCAGGTGGACTCTCTTCTCTGAGGTGCTCTCGTATTTCATCAACGGGGTTTGTTGGAGTTTGTTTTAGTCGGGTTTGTTCGAATTTGTTGTTCTGATGAGGTGTGTTTAGTTGTCTTGAAAGCACTTACCTACTGAGTTTATGGGGATAATGCCTCTGTAGCCCATTGATGCCTCTGTAGCCCATTGATACCTACTGAGTTGATGGGGATAATGCCTCTGTAGCCCGAGCATGCTGTTGCGCCCATCTCCCCCATCCCTCACCTCCCACCTCAAACCTCCCACCTCCCATCTCCCATCTCTCATTTCGCGCAGCCCCCACCAGGTGTGTGGGAAGGGCTTTAAGCGCGACGCCAACCTCCGCATGCACGCACATGCGCGGCCACGGGGACGCCTACAAGGGTACCACCTCCCTCTCCCAATTCCCATCTCTCGTCTCCCATCTCCCATCTCCCATCTCTCATTTCCTGTCTCTCCTCCTCCGACCAGGTGTGTGGGAAGGGCTTTAAGCGGGACGCCAACCTCCGCATGCATATGCGCGGCCACGGGGACGCCTACAAGGGTGCCACCTCCCTCTCCCGCCCCGCGCTCTCCGCCGCCCGCTCCGCCGACCACCCCGCCGCCCGGCCACAGCGTTACAGCTGCCCGGAACCCGGGTGCAAGCGCAACCAGCAGCACCCGGATTTCCAGCCTCTCAAGACAATCCTATGTGTGAAGAATCACTACAGGAGGACGCACTGTGCGAAGCAGTACACGTGCAGCCGGTGCGGTGTGAAGCAGTTTGCCGTGTTGGCTGATCTGCGCACTCATGAGAAGCACTGCGGCCGGTCCTCCTGGAAATGCTCCTGCGGGTCGTCCTTCAGGTGGGTTCAGGTGGAGTCAGGTGGGCTCGGGTGGGTTCATGTTGTTTCAGGTCGTTTCAGGTGGGTTCGAGTGAGCTCATGTGGGTTCATGTTGGTTCAGCTGAATTCAGTGCATGGTTTAGCACCTCAAGCAAAAGCAGAGACTGTTGTATGAGGCGGCCCAAGAATTTCTAGGCGATTTTTATGAGAATGGTAGTCACCCCCATCCCATCATACCCAGCCATTACCCTCCCTGCTCCCCTACACCCCCTCCACTCCTTCCCCCTCCCCTCTCCTCCTACTATCCACCGCTGCAATGCGAAGCTCCTGAGCCACCTGTCTCACTTCCCCACCAACCAGCATCTCAATCCGCCCGCCCTTGCACTTGCCTCCCCCCTATCCACCGCTACTGGGCCACCTCTCTCTCTTCACCGCCCACCACGCCGTCGCTGCCGGCCCATCAGACCTGGAATCAACTCAAACCCCAAGCCCTTCCCCTTCTTCCCTGTCGCCCTCTCCTGCACTGCACCTCCCCCCCTCTCCCCCTGCCTGCACTCGCAAGGACAAGTTGCTGGGCCACCTGTCTCACTTCACCGGCCATCACGCCATTGCTGCCGCTCCTTCACCTCTTGAATCAGCTCAAAACCCTCTACTTGTCAATCCCCCTCCCCCACCCCTTCCCGCCCCTTCTCCCTCCCTGTCTGCAGCCGCAAGGACAAGCTACCAGGCCACCTCTCTCACTTCGCCAGCCATCACGTCGTCGCTGCCGGCCCAATCAACTCTTAGAATCAACTCAAGGTCCCTTACCCCAACCATCCTCCCTCTGCCCTTCCCCAACCCCCCCCAACCCAATCCACAGCTGCAAGGACAAGTTGCTGGGCCACCTCTCTCACTTCACCGGCCATCACGCAGTTGCTGCCACTCTTTGACCTCTTAAGTCAGTTCAAAACCTTAACCTATCGACCCCCCTTCCCTTCCCCTCTCCTCTCCCCTTCTTTTTCACAGTCGCAAGGACAAGCTACTGGGTCACCTCTCTCACTTCACCGGACACCATGCCGTTGCTGCCGGCCCCTCTGACCTCCCACTGCCCACCCTCCCTTCCCCCGCTGCCTCCACGCCTGCTGCTTCTGTCGACGCTGCCGTCGCCGCTGCTTCTGCCGCTGTTTCCGGTGCTGCTGCTGGTGATACTGCCGGCAGCGGTGGTGGTGGTGGCAGTAGCAGTGCTGCCTTCGGTGGTTACCATGAGCGGAACAGTGGGGTTGCCATGCGATTGGCTGGAGGTGGGGGAAGGATACATGTTGACACCAGCAGGCGCAGCAGTGTGATAGCAGGAACAAACATGGCTGCCGGTGGTTCTCCTGCTGCTCTCTCTACAGTCACTGCTCCCTCTGCAATCACATCTGACAGTCACTGCCCATGACAGCTGGTTTTGCCCCTCTAACATGTTCCTCTTCATTCTCCAATGTACCCTGCTCTGGTACACTCTGGAGTAAACTGACGCACCGCATGGTGTAGCGAGGCGCAAATGGACTGGTATTCTGAGGCATAGGCCGAAGGTTATCGGTATGCGTGCAATAAATGTATCCAAACGGAATCACGTCCGTTGTATTTGTATGGGCATATTTTTATCTTGGTAATAATAGCATCATGTTTGCGAACCACGAGGCATTGGTACACTCATCCTTATACATACGCACATTGCAAGGTGCTGCAGAAGGCCTGATTGATTATTATTGCAGTATCTGTTAAAGTATTTATGAGTAAAACGCCATATCGAATAAGACGACGCTTATGAATTTCGGACCACCTGTTAAGGTGTACTGCAGCCTGAAATGTAGCAGTTGTAGATGGAAGGCGGGTGCACCTTCTCCAGAATGACATTCAGGTGGATTCCACAGGGAGGATAACTCAGGTGAGAGATACCACATTCGTCCATTTGGTCAAATACTCGAACAGAACCACGTCATTCCACCAATCCGGACTAGGACCACCAGCTTGCCACGCTAGCGATAGGTTACCAGCACGACTAACGATGGATTTATCCGTCATTTTTAACTTCGGTTACGGTCGTCGAACTAGCTGATATTTTCTCACAGTCCAGACCATGACCCTCATCTAGTGTTCGTCAGGTACGTTCTCTTCAAAAGGACTGAAGAACACCTGAGCCCACCTGTAACAGCAGCGACGCGTCACTTCTATGCTCCCATTTTGTCGTTTCTATGTCCACGACTTTTCTGCAACTCACCCTCTGCGACACATGCTGCTCACAGCGGCGTCGTTTTACCAACTAGCCACAGGCGCGCCAAGCAGGGAAGGGTCTCAAATTCAGGCCGCCCTGTGAATGCGAAGCCCTGCGACAAGGAACGTCGCAGGTTCACACCAACCATCTCCTTCCTTCTCCATGACCTCATTTCCCGTCTCTCTAGCAACAACGGCTGACCACCCATTCCGCAACAGATTGCTCTTCACGTACTCCCAGCACTACTGATTCTCCAGTTTCTGATATTCATTTTGAACAGAACGATCTAGGGTTTGCATCAGTTTCCATTCCAGTTCCTTCAATTCTCCAGTTTAGCTCCCAATCATGGCTCGCTACGCCGTCGTCGCTTTCGCTCTCCTCGCCCTATTCGCGGTGTGCCACGCGCGGCCCGCGCCGATCGACGACGATATCACCGACAACACCGTTGTCCCCGATCTCAAGGGTCTCTCCCGGGAGAAGATTCAGGAGCTCGCGTTGACAGATCTGGCCGCATGGGACGAGGAGGACAACGGCGTGAGTGCCGCTGAGGCCGATAAGATTGTCGTCGATGAGGATAACACCGTTTCCGCTACTGACGACGCCGCTGACGACTCCGACAATACCGTGGCGGCTACTAGCGAGGATGTCGCCGATTCCGAAAACTCCGTCGTCGCGTCGTCCGCGGACGTCGCCGATGACGACAACACCGTGGCTGTTGCCGAGCCTGCTGACTCGGACAACACCGTGGCTGTGGTGGCTGCCGAGCCTGAGGATGATGTTGTTGCCGTGATGCCCGAGGACAACGTTGCTACCGCTTCCGCCGCCAAGTCGACCGACATGGGTATCGCCATGGTTGTGTAAATTTCTGTCCCGCAGCTTTTATTATTTTCGTTGACTTGTACGGAATGTTTTGCAACTGTACTGTATTAAACAAATAGACGTATACTAAGGATCCCTATGGTTCTTGTACTTGGCTTCGAAAGACTTGCTAAAACCTCTTATTGGTGGCCAAGCTTGCCTGTTCATGCTAATTGAATGTCACTTTCACGGAGAATGTTATTAATGAACTTGCAAGGTACGCCGAATAATAAATCGAGAATGGAAATTACAGAATGACGATACATTGAAAGTGACGAGGTCTAAATAGGGGAAAGCTAGCTAGGCGGGAAGGTCGGACGAAGATGGCTCGGTGATGTTGCGATTGGAGCGGGGGTCGAGGCGGGAGTGGTTCGGTGCGACAAAATAGGCCGAACAGGTTCGTCGCGTGACCCTCGGGATAACCTCGCTAACGAGTGCCTCATTAAGAATTTGTTAAATCTTACAGAGAATGAATATGGGTACGTTTTGTATCTACGGTTGTTTGCTGGTATGGTAGTGGGGCAAAGTGCAGCCAGATCAGATCCACTGCGCTTGAAGTTGCGGTCAGAGCCTACAGGGTCCACCTCGTCATCACCAGAATATGTAGGTTGTAGAATGTGTAGGCTGTAGTGAGTACAACACTTTAGGTCAAACCTAGTAACTGGAACGGTACTCATCCTTGCTTGCTAGTCAATCATTCCTGCACAGTTGATTCTGACATATGAAGGCCCACGAGCGACAATTTTTATTACGGTTCGTTTGCAGGAACCCATTGGCATGAAATACCGTACTTGCTACGGTATAATAACTTGTCGAATTAGGCACTTAATTCTACCAATAAGAAAATAGCTACAGGTACATTGCAGTTCATATGAGCAAGTCGCTGGGAGAGACATGCTTGCAGAAAAAGCAGTGCTGGCAAAACAGCTTGCACCGCCAGTGTAATCACAGACCAACAAGCAACCACAATAAGTCGGAAGCAGTAGCCCCGCCATGGCCCACTATCATGCGAGGTGGATCAGCAGCTGGAGAGCCTGCCAAAGGGTGACACACGATTGTGGTTGGTGGATAGGAAATGCAACACAAAAGGGGGAGGGGGAAAGGTGTGGAGGGGGAATGGAGGGGGGGAAGGTGAGTGGGGAAGATGGGGGAGGGGGTGGGGGGTTGAGGAAGCGGGAGAGGTTATAGGGGCCATGTTTGCGTTGCGATGGTGGGCGTGCTGTGCGTTTAGGATGTCTTATGAGAGTGGGATGATTGTGCAAAGCACATAAGCACGACAAGTTGTTCCCCCTCACCATAAACCCCCTCACCATAAACCCCCTCACTTCTCGTTTCTTCACTTTCCTTCCCCACCCCTTCCCCTTCTGTACCTCTCACCTTACCTCTTGTCTCTCCCCTCTCCCGCACTCCCCATCCCCCCTACCTCTCCCTTCCCCACCGCTCACCTTCCCTCCTACCTCTCCCCTCCCCACCGCTCACCTTCCCTCCCCCGTCTCCCTTGTTCCCCTCTTTCCCACTCTACAACACTCACCTTGCCTCGCCCTCGCTCCGAGCTTTTCCATGCCACACCTCCCAACTGCTTCCCCATCTTCCTCTCTCTCTCCCTCTACATCCTTACGTTTCCCTCGCACCTCCATCTTTCCCTCACCCTCCGCGTCTCACCCTGGTTCCCCCCCCTCCGAGCCTGTCCAAGCCATAAACTTGCCTATCTTCCGCGTCCTCTCCATCCTTGCCATTCCCTTGCAGCTTCACTCTTCTCCTCACCTCCACTCCGCCACTCACCTATGCTCGCCCTCGCTCTGTGCCCGTCTGAGCCACGGCCGTCAGCAGCTTCCCCATCATCCTCTCCCCTGCACATCCTTACATTCCCCTCGCACCTTCACTCTTCCTTACTCTCCCATTCCCTTCACACACTCACCTTTGCTCGCCCACGCTCCGAGCCTGTCCGAGCCACGGCCGTCAGCAGCTTCCCAATCTTCTTCTCCCTTATCGCCTTCCTGTGCCCCCCACCATTATTATCCCACAGAACCACCAGAATCGCCGTCGCCTCTTCCTTCCCCTTATCCGATCCTCTCTCCAGCGCCCTTGCCAGTGCACCCACCCCTTCTGCCTGCACCACCGCCTCCCTCCCCTCCGGCCTTGTTACAAGCTGCCTCATTGTAGCAAGAGCTTTGTCTGCTAGCCGGTGGCCGGGTGCGCGCGTTATAATGTGGATTAATGCGCGGTGGGTGCCGGAGAGAAGGAGAGTTGACTTGTTGGAGGTGAGGTGGGAGAGGTTGAGGAGAGTGAGAAGGGCGTCTTCTTTGGCTCGGTCTGAGTTGGCCGGACAAGCCGAGGGCTGCCGCTGGGGCTTTTCGTCTAGTAGGATGGAGACGAGGAGCGGGATCGCGCCGGCCGCGCCGATGTCCAGCCGGGCGGCGTCGCACGTGGAAAGAACGAAAAAGGCCGCAATCGCCGCGTCCCGGACGGCGGTCGGGGCGGCACGGAGGATGTGGACGAGGATTGGGGCGGCACCAAGATCGGTGATTAGATTGCAGTTGATCGGATCTAGAGTGAGATTGACTAAGGCAAAAGTGGCAGTCTCTGCTAAAACCCAGTTGGTATGAGCAGAGTTGAAAGAAGGGGTGGTGGAAAGAGGAGGAGCAGTATCAGAAGAGAGGGAGCGAGAGGGGGTGGTGCCAGCATGTGGAGTGTGCGGGTGGTGCAGTGCAGGAAAGCCGGGGTGTGCTGCAGAGAGGTGCCTGGGAGTAGCATTGGCAGCAGCAGCAGCAGCAGCAGCAGCAGCAGCAGCAGCAGACCCATACCCAGCAGGGTAAGGGGATGGGAACGAGTGAGAAGCAGCCAAGGAGGGGGTTCGAGTGGGGGAAGGTGCTCGCATGGATCCTGCTCGCTCGGAAAAGGGAGTGGCTGGGATGCCATAGCCAGGAGCAGAGGAGGAGTAGCGGATGGGAGGGTGGGAGGGGGAAGGGGCCACCCAGGGGTGTGCTGTGAGGGGCAGGCCAGGCATGGCAGGGGAGGGGGGAGGGTACGGATAGCTTGTAGCAGCAGAAGCAGAGTACGGAAGACCAGCAGCTGAGGCAGAGTACGGAAGACCAGCAGCTGAGGCAGAGTACGGAAGACCAGCAGCTGAGGCAGAGTACGGAAGACCAGCAGCAGCAGCGCCAGGGGGAAGAGGGAGCGGATCCCCCATGCCTACTCCTCCCGGTCCCTCCTGCTTCTCCTGCTTCTCCTGTTTCTCCTGGCTCTGCAACAGTACCGCCTCCACCCCCACAGGCAGCCCAGCAGCAGCAGCAACGCAGTCAAGAAGCGGCCGCAGCACCCCTGCCTGCCTCAAGTGCTCCCGCGCGTCCTCGTCCCCCCGAGCCACCTCGCGGATTCGCCCTGCTGCGTGCAGCCGTGCAGGCTCGGAGCCCTGCAGCATCCGAACCAGCTCGGCAGGCTCGGCGGGGTGGAGGAAGATGGCAGGGAGGGGGTTCTTGGGGGGAGGAGGGGGGATGGAGGAACGGCTGAGCTTGTCCTTCTCTTTCTCCCTCTCCCTCTCCCTCTCCTTTTCCTTCTCCTTCTCCTTCTCCCTGCCCCTCTCCCTGTCTCTCCCTCTTCCACGCTCCGACGCTCTTTCATCAAATGCTGGTGGGATTGCACTCGTCTTCTGCTCCCCCTGCCTCTCTCTTGATTTCTCTCCTTCCTCCTCCCGCTTTTCCTTTTCCTGCTTCTTCTCCTCTCCTTTCTTCTTGCTCTTCTCACTGACCTTCCTTTCCTGCGGCTGCTGCTGCTGCTGCTGCTGTTGCTGCTGGTTCTCAAGCCCCAGGTGTTTTGGCAGGTGGTCAGGTGTCAGGTGCTCTGGCTGCGGTATCATCTCCCCCTCATTCTGGTGCTGCTGCTCTAACCACTGCTGCACCTTCCGTTCAGACTCGAACGCCTGAGACTCCAACTCTCTCTCTCCTTCCCCTCCTTCTCCTTCTCCCTCCCTCTCTTCCCTCTCCTCCAATCCTTCATCTTCCCCAACTTCCATCACCATCACCACCTCTTTCACCTCTTTTGCCTTCGGAGTAATGGCTTCTGCCATTTTCTCCCTTGTCCCGGCTCCTGCACGCTCCTGCTGATGCCGCTTCTTAGGTGTTTCCTCAGGTGCTTTTTCAGGTGTTTTCTCAGACGCCCTTTCCACCTGTTCCTTTCCACCCGTCTTTTCCTCATCCTGCTGCTGCCCCAGAAAAGGGTGTGCCTTGCTGTTGCCTTCCTCCCTTGCAACCTCCCTTTCACCAACCCTTGCCCCTTTCCCCTTTTCCCCTCCCCCTCCCTCTTTCTCACTCCATTCATACTCTTTAGCCCCAGCAAAGCACCCAGCCAACTCATTCAGACACCCACTCGCAGGAGCACCAGCGCAACTCTCGACCTTCCCAAACTGCTCCTTCTTCCGCCTTGCCGCAGCTGCGGCGGCGGCTCGGCGTGCAGGTCCGGACGGGGTGGTTGGGGAAGCAGGTCCGGGGGCAACAGCTGAGGTAGGCAGAGTGACAGGCTCGGGAGCAGGTTTGGAAGCAGGTTTGGCAGGAGGTGCGGATGGAACAGGGGTTGCAAGTTCCTCTGGTGCTGTTGCCCCTGCTGCTCCAGCAGCAGCATCGACAGCAGCAACAACAGCAGGAGCGGCTGCATCAGCAGCAGTAGGAGCAGGAGCAGGAGCAGAAACAGCAGCAGGGGCAGGAGCAGCAGCAGCAGCAGCAGCAGCAGCAGCAGCAGCAGCAGGGGCAGGAGCAGCAGAAGCAGCAGGGGCCGGGGCGTTGGCAGCCTTGGCCTTGGCAGCAGCGGCAGCGGCTCTCCTAGCTGGGCCCGACAGATAGATTGCTTTGGCCGACCGTACGGAGGAGAGCGAAAAGGAAGGGGTGGAGGAGGAGGGGGTGGATGGACCAGCAGGTTCTTCAGCAGCCGAATCAGCAGCAGAGGTAGAGGCAGTTGGGTGCTGGGAAGGAGTGGTTATTCCAAGTCCAGTGGCAGCACCAGGGGCAGGAGTGGCGGTCACATCAGCAGTAGCAGCAGCAGTGGATTGTTCCTCCTGTGCAGGTGGAGCTGTTGCAGGTGTATCTGGTGCAGGTACAATTGGTGCAGGTGACGGTGCAGGAGGAGGGAGAACAGACGATGGGCTGCTGCCAGTGCTCGTGGCAGCTGCTTTCCCTCCCTCTCCGTCGCTGCTGGCAGCTTCAGGTGCCTGTTCAGGTGAAATCTCAGGTACTTCTGCAACAGACGGGAGGCCACCTTGGCTGAAGCTAGAGATGATCCCCAGGCCTGGCTCCGAACCAGCCACAGCAGGTTCGGCAGGAAGAGAGGGAGCAGGTTCGGCGAAAGGGATACCCAGGCACTCCTCTCGCATAATTTTGACCACAGATAAGGCAGCTCCTATCAAAGCAGGGTTCTTGAAACGAACTATCGCTGCAGGTGCTATCGGGGCATACTCAAACGAGGAACCCACGGAGTTAGGCACGGAAGCGTCCGAACCTGAGTCCGTTGCCGTACCTGCCACCGAGCCAGAATCCGTGGCTGTCCCGGCTTCGGTACCTCTTCCGAGCCCGTCATTGTCACTGTTGCTATTAGCACTGTGGTAACCAGACGTTCCCTCGCTACTAACGCTGCCGTTCATGCTCCCGTTGTAAGGAAAGCTCTTCCGTCTCGCCACTCGCCCCCTCACTGTTCTGTTGCTCTGCCTCCTGCTGCTGCTGCGCCGGCTGCTGCCGCTGCCACCGTCGTTCTCACACTCCTCCTTAATCTCCTCTAAAGCCACAATTTCCTCGTTAAAGTCCTCCTCCGTTATAAGATCAAGCTGCCCTGCCAGCATCAGCAGGCTGCGGCGCTTATCGGGGGCAACATAAATGCTGCTGCTTGCAGCGCAGGAGCACCTACCGCTGCTCCCCCTGCTGCTGCTGCCACTGCCGCCACTGCCGCCACTGCCGAAGCTGCTTCCCTTGCTGGAACTGCTACTGCCGCTGCTGCTCATGCTGTTGCTGTTCGCAGCGCCGCAGGTGCAGGCATGGGGGGGCGGAACGAATGAGGCGATGGTGTCGCGGCAGCGGACGGCGGAGGGCTCAACGGGGTACTGCGCGCGCGATAGCTTCGAGAGAATGTGGGGAACCTGCGGCGCGGGGGAAGGGGGGGCGGCGGAGGGGTGAAGCGAGAAGAGTGAATTAATGGTGGGACGAGGAGAGCGAGGCGATGGCATCACGGCAACGAACGGCGGAGGGCTCGACGGGGTAGTGCGCGTGAGACAGCTTCGGGAGAATGCGCGGAACCTGCGGAGCGGGGGAAAGGGTGGAGGCGGAGGGACGAAGCGAGAGGAGTGAGTGAGGCGATGGCGTCACGGCAGCGGACGGCGGAGGGCTCGACGGGGTAGTGCGCGTGAGACAGCTTGGAGAGAATGTGCCGCACCAGAGAGGGAAAGGAGAAAGGGGGCGGCAGCGGGGGTAGAAAAGCGGAGGGGTGCGGAGAGAAAGGGGTACATGGATGGGGCGATCAGGGCGCCGTGGTGGCGCCACGACAGCGCATGGCAGATGGCTCGGCGCGCTACTGCGAACCGGGGAGAGCGGAATTTTGTTTTACATAATCTACACAGATTGAGCCTGTGTGGATACTGTACCCACTACTAGAGGGTTGATAGCCCCTTGAAATTGGCGCCTCCCCGCTTTACCTGGAACTGCCATCCCGATGCTTGTCCGTGCGACAGTCCGTGCCAGTGCGGCTGCTGCACGGGCGACGGCTCGACGACGGAGTGTGCGTCGCGCAGGGCGTCGCCCAGTCGCATGGTCAGGTCCTGAAACTTTTGCGCTGCCCATTCCGAGCTGATCGCCTGAGTAAGAAACGGAAGGGGAGGCGGAAGAGACAAAAATATGCACGAATTGCGGATTGAGCGGACAAGGGAACGAAAGTTTCAAGAGTTTAACGAACCTTTTCGAAAGCAGAGGGGCGGGAGAGGGGAGAATAAGACGGGGATAAGAGAGCATGCGGCAGGGCGATTGCGAGAATACGTAGCTGTGTTGCGAGGGAAATTTTGCCTTTCTACCCGCAGTCATGTTACACGTGGTGCAAACTCCCGATGCACCATTCTACCCGCGGTCCCGATAAACTCACGATGTACGCCTTGCTGCGCGCCAATGAGCACCAGTACAGCAATCCGGAAGCTTCCTCCAGCACAGCCCTCAAATCGTCCAACGCCGATTTCAGCAGGATATTTCCGCGAAGCTGCTGCCGCTGCGCGCTCCACGCGTCTACCAGCGGCTCGACGTCCTCCAATAAGGAGAGCAGCAACGCGCAGTGGCTTCTAAGAGCCGATGCGCATTCCGGTGGCGGCGCGTTGTCTTCATCGAGGATGGATGTTAGGAGGAAGGCGAGGCGGTCTGTCAGACCGTAAAAGTCCATTCGGGCAGTCATTGTCGATGAATCGACGGACCGCTTCGGCCGTATTATTTTTGGAACGGACGAACGGCGTCTAAGCTGACGGGACCAATTTGCGTAATCTTGGTTAAATATGAAGGGAGCGATGCGGACGGCTACTATGCTAAGGTAGAGATTTAATGGGTGCCGGCGCGGAGTTAACTAAACGCCATTATCTGACTTGCCAAACCTTTTTTTCTCTGGTCTCTCACCGTTGCAAGCACTAATCGTCTCGCCAGTATGTGCGGGCCTGCTTTCATTCGCATCGCATTGCATCTCACGAAAAAAATCGGTGCGATTAATTAAGAGAGAAAGAGAGTGATCGATGGTACGCGTGGTTCTCGATATAATTGAAAACGTTTCAGTACGGTGGGGAACGATCAAATGACTTTGGAGGGGCACCCTGATTTGCGCCACATCGACTTGCTCCACCCTAAGACATTTTGCATATCACCGAGTCGCTCGCTCTTAACCACAGCCCCGGCCGGGGCGCATATCGCCGTAGCCGAACCGGCCGTTGCTTTTGACAATAAGAGGAGGCTCTACATTCGGACAAGCTTGGGATTCGCTGTCGTGAGGGATGTGGTGGTTTGGGGAGACTTCGAACCTGAAGCAAACTCGGCCAAGGGCTTGTAATGTGGTTTATGGGTCCGCAAACAGTAACGCCGAACTAAAAGCCTGAGCTGGACAGGAATGTCCAAGCGAGTGCATTAGCTCAGGTGTGTCACTAGTCACAAGGCTCGGAAGGTTTTGTGACCACGTCCAAGTCTCAACATCACACCCTTCAGCTTTGGTTTCACAAGGATAACCCAGATCGAGAGACTCGGTTACGATACTAGCTGTTACGCTAGTACCTGAGAAAAAATCACCGCTGTTTTAGATAATGACAACAAGTTGCTTTGTGGAACCGCATGGCTCCTGAGATTAGCTCACTTGCAGCGGCTGTCACATCAGAACCATGCAAGAACTGGATCATTAATGTTTGAGGGGAAATCTATTTGACATCGTTGTCGTTTGAAGGCCACACTTCATACGACTTCATGAACATGTGACATTGTAGGACTGGGTGCAATGAAGCAAAAATGCCATTTCTGTGAAATGGCTAAGGAAGGGAATGACTAGATTAGGTCAAGGGAGGGGTACAAGACAAGTGTCGAGAGAAATGTTGTAGCCCTAAGGGGCAACTCACTACAGGTTAAACTAACATATGCAATGTGACTTTGACATACCCTCATAGCCTTACTGAGATGCATCAAACCGACCGCAACAAGCATGTGGTCACAAGACCAATCTAGAGAAGAAAGCTAAGCAAAGCTCGGGGTGGATCTCAAGATCACCACACATTCTGAGCACAAGCAAGCGCCCACAAGGCCAGTGCACATGCACAGATTATAAAGCAAGTGCACTACACTGATTACAACCTAGCAAGAGCATACATCCAGATATAATCATATGTATCAGTGTAAGATCAAGAGATACCGTAATCACCCGGACATACCACCCGCCGAAATTGTAGACCCCCCGGGTGGCTTGTGCGGGGTGGGTGTTATAGTTGACCCCGTTTGTATTATACCCCCCCTTTTGGGGTGATTTTTTATAACACCCCCTTTTTTACACAGAATGCCTTATTTTAGGTGTTAACGAGTATGTGCAATGACGGGGGGGCATCGCGATGATCACTTTTTGCACGAAATTACATGGTAATTTCGAAAGTATCTGCTGGGGTCACCTCCGTCCCACTTTTTCACTGTTGCCACGCTGGTAGTTCTTTCGCTATCAAGTGGCCAAAGAGGTGCCACCTCGCAACTTCAAGGAGGAGTCAATGTTGTCGTCGAAACTGACAATCTCGCTTCCAACTGTGATGCTAAACCAACCTTGAAAACACCCAAGTTGCCTATTTATAGAAACCCTTACACTAAAAAAATGTCATATATATGCACCCGGGTGGTATGTAGCTTTTTCCTATGAGAAGACCCCCCCCCATTTTTTTGCTGTATTTAAAGTAAGACCCTAGGGTGTTATGTCCGGGTGATTACGTAAGCAAGTGAGGCAGAGTGGGCACAAGTCCAAGAGCAGTGCAGAAACGCTGATGATCACTTGACCCAAGGGCCTTGGTGAAGACATCAGCAGTGTTGGCCTGTGTGGCCACGTAAGCAAGACGAAGCTGACCACACTGCTGCAGCTCTCACGTGAGGAAGTAACGAAGAGCAATATGCTTCGTTCTGTGCTCCAGTCTCTGGTCCTGACACAAGGCAATCATGGCCTTGTTGTCAACGTACAGAACTGGAGGAGAACGAGACCACTCACTCAAGTCGGTCAGTAGGTAGGTCAGCCAGCGGAGCTCCTGTGCAGCTATAGCCCCAGCGTAGATCTCGGCCTCACAGCTGGAACTAAGTATAGAAGACGAGCGAGTGGACCCCCACAAGACAGAACCAGCGCTGAGGCTGAAACTGTATCCCTGTGTCGACCAGTGAGTCGTCTGGTCGCCAGCCCAAGAAGCGTCTGAGTGACCGGTCAGAACAACTGAACCCTGTCCTCCAAGCACGAGCCCCATGCCCGATGTACTGCACAAGTAACGCAATACCCTCTTCGCAGCTTCCCAGTGCACCTTTCAGTATCTACCGGGAGCCACGTAGCGAGCCAGGAGGCTGAGAGGGTACGCGAGGTCAGGTTGTGTGCACGTCATCAGGTACATGAGGCAACCCACAAGCTCTGGGTACGGACCACTCGGCTCTACAGACTCGTCCGAAGGTGGAGCTGAGAGAGAGTGGCTGGTAGACAGAGGAGTGGGGTGTGGCGAGGACCACGAGAAGTCGAAGCGCTGAAGGACCTGCTGCACCATGCGTGACTGAGGGAGGGTGATGGTGCGACGTGCTCTGTCCCGGATGATTTGCAAGCCAAGATAGCTCCGCAGCTCACCCAGGTTATTGCAGCTGTGTCTCTCCTGCAGCTCCGCCTTCACTAAGGCCAAAGCCTCAGTGTCAGCAGTAGCAAAAACCAAGTCGTCAACGTATACGAGAACGTAGAACGGCGGCAGAGAAGTGTCTGTGCGCAGAAACAGTGAAGGGTCAGCAGTCGGGGGAGCAAAGCCAAGAGCCGCAAGTGTAGTCCTCAGTGTGTCGTGCCACTCACAGGGCGCCTCTCGTAGGCCGTAGACTGGTCGCCGCAAACTCCACTGGGTACCCTCAGGAAATGACCCAGTGAAGCCACGTGGGTGGCGCAAACAGATAGCCTCGTGAAGGCTGTCCTGCAAGAAGGCTGTCGAGAATTCGAAGGAGTGCAAGTCGTAGTCGCGCTGTGTTGCAACGTACAGTAGCACCCGAAGAGTGGTCATCTTCGGGGTGGGGGAGAAGTTCCGGAAGAAGTCGACCCCCTCACGCTGACTGAAGCCTCGTGCAACGTAACGCGCATTGAAGGCAAGAGGAGAACCCGACAGCCGCTTCACTCTGAAAATCCACATGCCATCGACTATGTTCGCCCCAGGTGGGGGAACCTCGTCGACGTAGGTGCTTGTGGAGTTCCAGGAAGCCATCTCTGTGTCCATGGCTATCTGCCATTAAGAGGAGTACGGACCCGTGATCGCCTCTGCGTAAGAACGCGGGGTCGGGATGTCTGGTGCATCCGGGTCTCCCTCAGGGCAAAGTAGCGTGGACGCGAGATGAGGTGCAGCGGCCGCTAGGCACTCCAGCCCAAACTGCATGTCCTCAAGAACGTCACAGCCAAGGGCAAGCTCACCCCCGATGGACGAACGACAGGAAGAGTAAAAAACAAGACTCGAAACGTAGTCAAGGCGGCACAAAGCAGCAAAGTCAACAAGCTCAGCAACTAAGGCAGATGCAACAGCAGACTCAAAGGAAGGGTCAGTCACAACCGTGGTAAGGAGACGAGCGACATTCGGACTGGCAGTACGGACAAGGTCTGACTTAGGGTCAGGAACGTGAGGAAGAGAAGACGCAGGAGGAGACCGCAGGACAACACGCTGTTGAACAGAGGAAGGACGAAGTGCCATGATGTGCGTGCTAGGGACAGGTGGAGGACGAGGACGCACAGCACGGCGAGAACGGACATGCGTGACAGGACGCGACGCACGCTCTCTACGCTCAGTGAAGGACTCTGTCATGGCAGTGTGAGGAGCAGGAGCCGGCAGTGGGGAGCCAGGCAATAGCTGTGGCTGAGACTGGACAGTCAGTGGGAACAGCAACGGAGGAGTAGTACCAGCAACAGGGAACTCAGTAGCAGCAGGCGGGAGACTGAGAAGGTGAAGAAGCGCAGACTGCTACGGCTGAGTAGTCGCACCCCCAGAATTAGTACCTCCAGTTCCACCACCGGGACTGCCCCAATGGACAGCCCACTCACGAAGTTGCTGCGGTGGCAGCAGGAGTCGGGTCACCCCCCTCAGCTTGGCCAGAGGTGTCAGAGGAGACCTTGAGTGGCTCAACCAAGGGGGAGGGGTCAACCTGAGACACACTTGAGGGAGCAGGACCCTGCGGGGGGAGTGGGGATACCGGGGGGGGGGGGGGGGGGGGGTCGGAGACCAGTGCGAGAGGCGGGAGGGGCACATGTGAACTGCGGTGGGGGTGGAGACGGTTGAAGCAGACAGACTTGTCAAAGGTGACGTCTTTGGAGGAGAGAACACGACGTGAACTTGGGTGGTAAAACTGCCAGCCCGGGGCGTCGGTAGGGAAGCCAAGGACGACGCAGCGAAGAGTGCGGGGAGAGAGCTTCCCCGCGGGGGGGTCGCGAACAAATGAAAGGGCACCCCAGACCCGAAACGCCGAAGCATCACCAACCTCGCCCGTCCACTGCAGAGTGGGAGAGGTCTCCGGGTGGGAGACATGGGGCCGGAGGTCGAGTTGCTCAGCAGCGTATCGAACCGCAAACGATAACAGAAAATGGGGAGCAGCCACATGGACGATGGAGGTGCGAGCAACCTCCATCACCAAGCCAGCTGGAAGCGTGAATGTCTGGCGGATGCCCTCAGCACCACTGAAGTCCTCGAGGAGGTCGGAGGAAAACTCACCACCTCGGTCAGAGTGCAGTCGCAAGACCGGAAGGTCGTCATGAAACCAAGCACTGAGCTGGCGACAGACAGCACGGATCCAGCGAATCATGACACTGCGGACCTCCGCCTTGCTCTGCAAGGGGAAGACCGTGGTGTAGCGCGTGTAGTCGTCTACAACCAGCAAGAAGTAGTGCTCTCCGCCCTGTCCAAGGACTCGGGCTGTACCCCACATGTCCATGGGGAGGGTCTACAGAGGAGCTGTGGTCGGAGGAAACGAGGAGTGAGGAGCGGTGCGCTACCGCCCCTCGACGCAGGGAAGGCAGGGCAGTGCAAGCGACCTCGGGAGCGGGGGCAGGGACCCGGGAAGCCCAGACACAAGGAGACGGGAGTGCATGCCATGCAGGCATGGCAAGGAGGGGTGGCCAAGACGGTGGTGCCAGAGGAGAGTCTGGTGCGTGAGGAGACGAGACGAGTAAGACGAAGTGACCTCAGCCGACGCAGCTACCTGACATGACTCAGCTACCAGTGCAGACTCAGTGGTCAGTGTGTACAGGCCAGATCCAAGCCCCCGAGTCAACGTGGCGAGGTGCTCACCAGTGCGCGAGTCCGTACAGATCGCCATTAGCTCGCCTCCAGGCTGGGTGACAGCGACCCACTGGTCCTGGAGGACAGAGGTAGCCACCAAGTTCTTAGCAAACAAGGGGAGGTGGAGACCTGTGAGGAGGCTGGAAGTGGCCGCCGGACAGGGGAGAACAGTAGCGCCACGCGCGATTACCGGGCCCCCGGAGGGGTCGGCCAGTGTGACAGGGACAGGGGTTGTGAGCGGTGTAACTGTGGTGCTGTTGCGGAAGAAGCAACGAGATGCGCCCGAGTCTAGGGTAAAATTGTGCAAGGCCTCGTCAGGCTCTGAATCTGTGCTAGCGGAAACACACGCACGGAGACTAGTAGCCTCTACGCCACCAGGTGCCTATACACCCTCAGTACAAGTACCCCGAAACCCTCCGCCACCGGGGCTGCCCCACCGGACAGCCCACGCACGAAGCTGCTGCGGGGAGAGAGTCTCCAGCGGACACTGCTGCTGCTGCTGTCCACCCCCAGAACCTCCGCGTCTACTAGCGGCACTACCAGCAGGAGGAGACTCACAGGTACCTCCAGTAGTAGCACCCCACTGGACAGCCCACTCACGACGCTGCTGTGGTGAAAGCGGCTTCTGCCGACGAGCACAGCTAGCTCCGCCACCGGGGCTGCCCCACCAGATAGCCCACTTGTGAAGCTGCTGCGGCGAGAGAGACTCCGGCGCACTCGGCTGCTGCTGACGTATGATAGTGATAGTGGCCATGGTAGGCAGTGTCAGTCAGCACCAGCAGCGCAAGGTTTTAAGTACCGACGGCATTAGCGGTAGCTGGAACAGTAGGTGCAGTGGCAACAGTGGTAGGAGCAGTAGCGGTAGCACCTGTAGGAGCGTGCACAGGCGATAGCGGCAGTTGGCGGTACGCGCGGGGCAAGGCAGGAGAGCGTGCAGGGCACGTTTGGCAGCAGGGCGCTCACGGTGTCAGAAGAATAAACGAGAATGAATGAACTATGAAACAGTTGGGTACAGGTACTAACCCTAATTGGGTTGTACCCCTTATGGGCTACCCCACTATAGCCTACACAATTATAAACAATATAACATTCTGACACACCCCCATAGGCAAAGTGGGGGAGAACAAGCGGTCACACGACCAGTCAAGAAAAGAAAAGCAAGCTCAGGGTGGATCACAAAGTCACCACACAGTCCGAGCACAAGCAAAGGGCCACAAGGCCAGTTCACATGCAGAGTTATATAAAAGAGAACAAACAATACAGTGATCATACCCTAGCAAGTGTAAGCATGCAAGTATATATATAGATCACAGTATAAGCAAAGTCACGCAGTGAGCAAGTGAGGCAAAGTAGGCACAAGGCCTAACACAGTAGAGAAGCGCTGATGATCACCAGGCGGAAGTGCCTTGGTGAATATATCAGCAGTGTTGGCCCTAGTGGCCACGTACGCAAGACGAAGCTGGGCACGCTGCTGCAACTCTCGAGCAAGGAAGTATCGCAGAGCGATGTGCTTCGTTCTGTGCTCCAGTCTCTGCTCCTGACACAAGGCAATCATGGCCTTGTTGTCTACGTACTGAACTGGAGGAGAACGAGGCCGCTCTCCCAAGTCGGTCAGCAGGTAGGTGAGCCAGCGTAACTCCTGTGCAGCCATGGCCCCAGCGTAGATCTCAGCCTCACAACTAGAGCTGAGAACCGAAGACGAGCGGGTAGACTGCCAGGAAACAGAGCCGGAACCGAGGCTGAAGGTGTAACCTTGTGACGACCGCTGTGTAGCTGAGTCGTCAACCCAAGAAGCGTCTGCGTGACCAGTGAGGACAACTGGACCCCGTCCTCCAAGCACGAGCCCCATGCATGACGTACTGCACAAGTAACGCAGTACCCTCTTTGCAGCATCCCAGTGCACCTTTCGGTGCATACCACGAGCCACGTAGCGAGCCAGGAGGTTGAGAGGGTACGCGAGGTCAGGTCGTGTGCACGTCATCAGATACATGAGGCAACCCACAAGCTCTGGGTACGGACCACTCGGCTCTACGGACTCGTCCGAAGGTGGAGCTGAGAGCAAGTGGCCGGTAGACAGAGGAGTGGGCAGTGGCGAGGAGAACTGGAAGCCGAAGCGCTGAAGGACCTGGTGCACCATGTGTGACTGAGTCAGGGTGATGGTGCGCCGTGCTCTGTCTCGGGTGATCTGCAAGCCAGTTCACCCAGGTCAGTGCAGGTGTGTCTCTTCTGCAGCTCCGACTTCACAAGGGTCAGTGCCTCAGTGTCAACAGTGGCAAAGACGAGGTTGTTGACGTACACGAGGACGTAGAATGGCGGCAGCGACGTATCGGTGCGTAGAAACAGCGACGGGTCAGAAGTAGAAGGAGTGAACCCCAGAGCCGCAAGTGTAGTCCTCAGTGTGTCGTGCAACTCGCGAGGCACCTGGCGGAGACCGTAGACTGGCCGGCGGAGGCTCCACTGGGTACCTGCAGGAAACGACCCGGTGAAGCCAGGTGGGCGGCGCAGCCAGATCTCCTCGTGCTGGCTGCCTTGCAAGAAAGCTGTACTAAAGTCAAGAGAGTGTAACTCCTAGTCACGCTGAGCAGGGACGTGCAGCAACACCCGAAGAGTAGTCATCTTTGGGGTGGGGGAGAAGGTATGGAAGTAGTCGACCCGCTGTCGCTGACTGAAGCCTCGAGCAACGTAACGAGCCTTGAAGGCAGGCGGAGAACCCGGCGGCCGCTTCACCCTAAAAATCCACATGCCATCGACTATGTTCACCCGAGACGGGGGAACTGCGTCGATGTAGGTGCCTGTGGACTTCTAGGATGCCATCTCGGCATCCATGGCTGCCTGCCACTGAGAGGAATAGGGACCCGTAATCGCCTCTGCGTAAGAGCGCGGGGTCGGGATGTCTGGTGCATCCGGGTCTCCCTCAGGGGCAAGCAGCATGGAAGCGAAACGAGGTCCAGCAGCTGCAAGGCACTCAAATTCCTCCTGCCTGTCCTCAAGGACGTCCGTGCCAAGAGCACACTCACCCCTGATAGACTGAGTGCTGGCAGACTCAGACGCAGCAACAAGAGCAGTGGGGTAGTCTAGATGACAGGCAGCAGCAAAGTCAACTAGCTCAGCAACGAGGGCAGACACAGCAGTGGACTCAAAGGAAGGGTCAGTGACCACAGTGGAGAGGAGACAAGAGACAGTGGGACTGGCAGCACGAGCACGATCAGAATCAGGGTCAGGGATGGCAAGAAGAGAGGACTCAGGAGAAGGCGGCAGAGGAACACGCAGTGGAAAAGAGGAAGGACGAAGTGCCATAGTGTGTGTGCTGGGGACAGGAGGAGGACGCGGACGAGGAACGCGACGACCAGAGAAAACAGGGGAGGCAGGACGAGACGCAGGCTCACGATGCTCTGTAAGACCGCCAGTGTGCTCAGTGTAAGGAGAAGGAGCAGGCAGTGGGGAGGCTGGCTGTAAAGGCGGCTCCGACTGGTCAGGCGGTGGACACAGTAAAGGAGGAGGATGGCGAGGAGAAGAAGGGACACCAAGAACATGCTGAAGCAGGGGAACGAAGTACGGTCGCAGCCGCAAATTGCCTCCAGCACCTCCAGCTCCAGGGTCAACAGCTCCAGCTCCTCCAGCTCCTCCAGCTCCAGCGCCTCTCGCGCAAGTGCCTCCAGCACCAGCGCCAAGAGCTTAAGCTCCTCCGGCCCCAGCAGCTCCAGGCTTTGTAGGGTCTCCAGCTCCAGCTCGCCCAACACCACCAGTCCCGGCAGCTCTTGTACCCCCGGTACGACCACCTCCAGGACCAGCAGCTGCAGCACCTCCGGTACCACCAGCTCCAGCAGTAACTCCAGCACCTTCAGCTCTAGTGTCTCCAGCGGCAGAGTCTCCAGCTCCGGCAGCCCCACTCCGAAGGCGGGTGCGCTGAGCAAACCACTCGCGCAGCTGCTGCAAGGAGAGAGGCTCTGGCCGGGGAGACAGTTGTGGCGAAGCACCCGGAGGACCTCCAGAAGAAGCTGTGCCCCTCGGCCCAGCACCCCCAGACTCAGCACCCTCAGACTCAGCACCTCCAGGCTCCACAGCCGCAGGCTCAGCACCCCCAGGCTTCACACCCTTAGGCTCTGCATCCCCAGGCTCAGCAACCTCAGACCCAGAACCCTCAGACTCTGCACCCCCATACTCCGCACCCCGAGACCAAGCACCCTCAGACTTCGCACCCCCACGCTCCACACCCCTAGACGCAGCACCCCCAGACGCAGTACCTGGAGCAGCACCTGAGCCGACAGCTACCTCAACAGGCGCAGTACCAGGGAGAGGGTCTACCTGAGACACACTTGAGGGAGCAGGACCCTGGGGGGGGAGGGGGTCTACCGGAGGGGGACCTGGAGCAAGGAAGAGCGGCGTCAAACGTGACGTCCTGAGAGGGGAAGACACGGCGCGAGGTGGGGTGGTAAAACTGCCAGCCAGGCGCGTCAGGGGAAAAGCCAAGAAAGACGCAGGGAATAGCGCGGGCGGAGAGCTTGTCCGTAGACGTATTGCGAACAAAGGTACGAGAACCCCAGACCCAGAACACCGACGCATCGCCAACCTTCCCCGTCCAACGCAGTGTAGGCGAGGTCTCCGGCAAGGAGACACGGGGCCAGAGGTTGAGCTGATGCGCAGCGTACCGGACCGCAAACGACCACAGAAAATGGGGAGCAGCCGCATGGATCATGGAGGTACGAGCGACCTCCATGACTAGGCCAATGCGGCGCTCAGCAATCCCATTTTGCTGAGGGGAGTCCGGAAGCGTGAACGACCGGAGAATGCCCTCCCCACGACAAAAGTCCCGCAAGAGGTCGGAGGAGAACTCACCACCTCTGTCAGAGTGCAGACGCAGGACAAGAAGGTCCGTACGGAACCGCACGCGGAGCTGGAGACGGACTGCGCGGATCCAAGGGATCAAGACATCAACGACCCGACCCTTGCTGCGCAAGGGGAAGACCGTGGTGTACCGCGTGTAGTCCTCAACAACCAGCAGAAAGTAGCGCTCGCGGTCTTGTCCACTGACGCGGGCGGGGCCCCACATGTCCATGTGGAGAGTCTGCAGGGGAGCAGTCGTCGGGGGAAACGAGGAGTGAGGAGCGGCGCGCTGCCGCCCCTTGACACAAGGTAGGCAGGGCGGGGCAGGCGAGGGCGGGAGGGGAGGTAGAGACCTGGGAAGACCAGAGACAAGGAGGCGGGAGTGCATGCCACGAAGGCGTGGCAGGGAGGGGTGACCCAGGCGGTGGTGCCACAGAAGGGTCTGGTGCGACAGGAGGCGACACGAGCAAGGGGGTGCTACCTGACCTGACGTGGACACCTGAGCAGACGTAGCTACCTGAGGAGGCTCGGTAGCCAGTGTGTAGAGACTCAACCTTGGCCGACGAGTGAACGTGGCCAGATGACGGCCCGTCCGTGTACACGTGCAGATCGACACACGCTGACCCCCAGGAGTGGTGGTAGTGACCATCGCATCCTGGAGGGCAGTGGTACTCACCAAGTTTGTAGAGAACGAGGGGAGGTGAAGGCCTGACAGTGAGCCAGACAGAACCGCCGGACACGGGAGCACAGTGGAGGAACGGGCGAGGACTGGGCCCCCGGAGGGGTTAGCCAGTCTGACCGGTACAGGTGCAGAGAGAGGAGTGAGGGTGGTGCTGTCGTGAAAGAAACAGCGTGAGGCACCTGAGTCAAGTGTGAAGGTGTGCAAGGCCTCAGGAGGCACAGTACCAGGGAGAACAGACTCACTAGCACCTAGAGCAGCAGCCTCTATACCTTTGTCAGGCGGCATACACAGGTAACAGTCACCCTCAGCACTAACAGACAAAGCATACATAACAGGAAGGATAGCATCATAGTCTAGGTCAAAGATAGCAACTCCAGACCTAAGCAGCTCTGCCCAGCGGGGGCGCTCGGCCTCGTCACCAAGCTCTGCGCGCCAAGCGTCGTCGAGGCGGGAGAAGCAGCGGTGCTGAGTGTGAAGCTTTCCGCATGTCTGACTAGCACGGTCACCCGTGCGAATGACATACGGGCAGCTAACACTATCCCCAGACGCCCCACGCTGAGCAAACCACTCACGAAGCTGCTGGGCCGATGGGGTCTCGCTCTGACGCTGCTGCTGCTACCTCTGGCCTCCTCCAGAACCTCCAAGCTGAGCTCCGGTCCGACCGCCACCACTCCCACCGCTGCCACTACCGCCACTCCCACCGCTGCCTCCACCGCCGCCACCAAAGCCCCCACTCCCGCCACCACTCCCACCGCTGCCACCACCTCCACTGCCTCCACCACCTCCACTGCTGCCCCCACTACCACCCCTGCTGCCACCGCCACCACCCTTGCCACCCTTGCCCTTGCTGCTACGGCGCTTTGCACTTGCAGAAGTGGCTCCAACGTCCTCAGCACCAGGGACGTCAGTGTCAGAAGAATGAACGAGAATGAATGAACTATGAAAGAGTTGGGTACAAGTACTAACCCTAATTGGGTTGTACCCCTTATGGGCTACCCCACTATAGCCTACACAAAGTAAGCAATATAACATTCTGACAGTCAGCAGCAGCAGTAGAGGCGTAGGAGGGAGCAAGGGGGGAGGGGGAGCACCCCTCAAAGAAGGGCGAGCACGGAGTGCCACGAGCAGCACCTACAGCGACTACATTAGTCTCAGCTGCAAGGAGGTGCTGCTGGAGAAGGTCAGTAGTGAGGGCTGTGGGGTAAAGTGTGAGAAAGTGGTCCCTGACAGCGCAAAGAGAGTCAAGGAGACGTGTGACTATGAAGTAAAGAGTGATGTACATCGGGGGTGGGTTCTTGGCAAGAAACTCTGCTGGGAGGGCAGCGCGGTAGCAAGCGTCGCTAGTGCGAAGGTGGGAAACCAGGTCCTCTACTGTGGCAAAAGCGGACAGCTCGGGAAACAGGTAGGGCAGCAGAAGACGGCCTAGAGGAGCAGTGGCAGGCGAGGAGTAACGGGCGACTACAGCGTCGTACATCGCCTGTGCTGTCCTATGCTGTCCGAAGTGAGCGCATCTGGCTAACGGCAGGTGGTTGCGAATGGCTAAGCGGGCAGCAGCGTCGCGAGTAAGCCACCGTGAGCGAGTCGCACTGTCAGCTGTGGCAGGAGGGGCGGGAGCGGCGCCAGAGGTGTGGTCAAACAACGAAACACTGTCCCTAGACTCGCTTAGTAGGTACAGCTGCAGGTCGTCTAGCCACGTGTCAAACTGAATCGGTCTGCCCTCATGATCGAATGCGAGAACGCGAAGCGAAGCCATAGCGGCGCAGCATGCAGGGCGGGCAGATGCCGGGCAGCGCAGAGTAGAGGGCATGCAGCAGCAAGAGGCGGTGGGAGGGCTGCAAGGGGCGGCTAGCAGAGCTGCAGGGGTGGTTAGAGAGCCACCAGGGGCGGCGCGCGGGGCTGCAAGGGCGGCTCGCGAGCTGCAGGGTCGAGGGGCGGGCCGGAAGGGGCGGATCGTGGGGCATGGGGTCGATTGTCGGGCTGGGGCCTAGGAGCGACGGGCCTAGGGGCGACGGGCCGGGGCCTAGGGGAGTCGGGCCTAGGGGCGTCGGGCCGGGGCCTAGGGAAGTCGGGCGACGGGTCGGGGCTAGGGGCGACGGGCGTGGGCCTAGGGGCGTCTGGCGACGGGCCGGGGCGTTGGGGCGACGGGCCTACGGGCCGGGTTAGGGGCGACGGGCCGGCCAAGGGGCGTCGGGCCTAGGGGCGCTGGCCTAGGGGCGACATGTGCGGGCCATGGGCGACTGGCGACTGGCGCGGGCCTAGGGGCGTCGGGCGACGGGCCGGGGCGTAGGGGCGTCGGGCGGCTGGCCGGGGCGCGTGGGCTAGGGGCGACGGGCCGGGCTAGGGGCGACAGGCAGGGCAGCGTGATGCAGGGGGGGCAGGGCAGCGCAGCGGGGTGCTGGGCAGGGCAGCGCGCAGGCTTGCATGGCAAGGCAGCACGCTGGCGTGCAGGACAGGGCAGCACTACAGCAGCAGCAGCGCAGCAGTAGCGGCTCAGGCGGCAGCAGCAGCGCAGGCGGCAGCAGCAGCTCAGGCGGCGGCATCAGCGCAGCAGCAGCAGCAGCACAGCAGAAGCAGCAGCGCAGGAGCGAGCTGCAGCTCACGGCAAGACAGGGCAGCATGAGCGGTGCAGCGCGCAGGGCAGCGCGAGGCGTGCTAGCAGTGCGCGGGCAGCTCGCGAAGCAGTGCAGCCGCAGGCAGCGCAAGCAGCGCGGGCAGCTGGCGGTCAGCGCGGTTGTAGTGCGTAAGGAAGGGCGGGCCGCTCGCGGGGCAGGACAGCGCGCTCGCGCAGGGCTGGGCCGGGCTCGCGCACAGGGCAGGGGTGGGCTAGCTCTGGTGCGGGTCGCTGGCAGAGCGCAGGGCAGGCGCTCGCGGGCGGTGCAGGGAAGCGCGTAGAGCAGGGCAGGCCAGCGTGGGTGCGGGTCGCTGGCAGGGCGCACGGCAGCGCGTTTGCGGGTGACGACGCAGCAGGGGCATGCGGCAACGTGCTAGGCAGAGGCGCGCGCTAAGCGCGAGGCAGCAGTGACGCGCGACGGGCAGCAAAGGGGGGGGGGGGGGAGAAACGCGACGGGCAGCAAGGCGCGCGCGTTAGAGGCGTTTTGCGGGCAGAAAAAACGACGCGCACTAGGGGCGCGCCACGGGCAGCAAACGGGTCAGCGGCAACGTTGGGCCCGGAAAAATCAGTCCTTCAACGGCGGTCCTAGGAACCTAGGAGCTCTATACCATGTGAAATAGCTAAGGAAGGGAATGACTAGATTAGGTCAAGGGAGGGGTACAAGACAAGTGTCGAGAGAAATGTTGTACTGCTAAGGGGCAACTCACTACATGCTAAACTAACATATGCAATATGAATTTGACAATTTCAAACAAAACAAAGGCACCAAAATTGTGTTTTGGGTCATTAATTCACTGAATAATTTAGAACTATTGATACGAGGAGTGTACACACACATAAAGCATAGCTCACTGTACGAAGATTGAGGTGGATAGCATACACCTCGTCCGTGTAAACAATAGATTTTATTGCAGCACTGGTATGGTCCAAGTCTTCTCCTACTTAACTGTTGATTACACAACTCGTGCACAGCACGCTACTCAAGACAAACCCCACGATAATCCTCCTAACTGCTGGCTGCCTAATTAAATGCAAGGTACATATTGTCAGAATAACGAACGAGAATATTGTCAGCCAGTCTGACCGGTACAGGTGCAGAGAGAGGAGTGAGGGTGGTGCTGTCGCGAAAGAAACAGCGTGAGGCACCTGAGTCAAGTGTGAAGGTGTGCAAGGCCTCAGGAGGCACAGTACCAGGGAGAACAGACTCACTAGCACCTAGAGCAGCAGCCTCTATACCTTTGTCAGGCGGCATACACAGGTAACAGTCACCCTCAGCACTAACAGACAAAGCATACATAACAGGAAGGATAGCATCATAGTCTAGGTCAAAGATAGCAACTCCAGACCTAAGCAGCTCTGCCCAGCGGGGGCGCTCGGCCTCGTCACCAAACTCTGCGCACCAAGCGTCGTCGAAGCGGGAGAAGCAGCGGTGCTGAGTGTGAAGCTTTCCGCATGTCTGACCAGCACGGTCACCCGTGCGAATGACATACGTGCAGCTAACACTACCCCCAGACGCCCCACGCTGAGAAAACCACTCACGAAGCTGCTAGGGTGAAGGGGTCTCGCTCTGACGCTGCTGCTGCTGCCGCTGGCCACCGCCAGAACCTCCCCTCTAAACAGCTCCACTCCGACTGCCACCACTCCCGCCACCGCCACTACCGCCACTACCACCGCTGCCACCACCGCCGCCACCAAAGCCCCCACTCCCGCCACCACTCCCACCGCTGCTACCACCTCCACTACCTCCACCACCTCCACTGCCGCCCCCACTACCACCCCCGCTGCCACCTCCACCACTCCTACCACCCTTGCCCTTGCTGCTGCGGCGCTTTCCACTAGCAGAAGCAGCCCCGACGTCCTCAGCACCAAAGACGTCAACAGCAGCAGCAGAGGCGTAGGAGGGGGCAAGGGGGGAGGAGGAACACCCCTCAAAGAAAGGCGTGCGAGGAGTGCCACGAGCGGCGCCTACAGCGACTACACTAGTCTCAGCTGCAAGGAGGTGCTGCTCGAGCAGGTCGACAGTGAGGTCAGTGGGGTCAAGTGCGAGAAAGTGGTCCCTGACTGCGCGAAGAGAGTCAGGGAGGCGGGTGACTATGAAGTAGAGAGTGATGTACATCAGAGGGGGGTTCCTGTCAAGGAACTCTGCTGGGAGGGCAGCGCGGTAGCGAGCGTCGCTAGTGCGAAGGTGGGAAACGAGGTATTCTACCGTGGCAAAGGCGGACAGCTCGGGAAAAAGGTAGGGCAGTATAGGACGGCCTAGAGCAGCAATGGCAGGGGAGGAGTAACGAGGGACTACAGCGTCGTACAGTGCTTTAGCAGTCTTGTGCTGTCCGAAGTGAGCGCATTCGGCTAACGGCAGGTGGTTGCGAATGGCTAAGCGGGCAGCAGCGTCACGTGTAAGCCACTGTGAGCGAGTCGCATTGTCAGCTGTGGCGAGAGGGGCGAGAGAGACTCCAGACGTGTATTCAAACAACGAAACGCTGTCTCTAGAGTCGTTCAGTAGGTACAGCTGTAAGTCGTCGAGCCACGTGTCGAACTGGATCGGACGGCCCTCATGATCGAACGTGAGGACACAGAGAGAAGCCATAGTGGGCAGAGCAGGGTGGCGTGCTACCAGCAGAGCAGCACGTAGGCAGGTCAGGGCGGCGCACGGCTAGGGTGACCAGCAGCAGTGCGGGCAGGAGCCGAGCAGTGCAAGCAGAAGGGCGGGCATGCAAAGGGGCGGCGAGCGGGCTGCTAGAAGGCGGTGCGCAGGCTGCAAGGGGCGGCGAGTGGGCCACAAGGGGCTGCGAGCAGGCTGCAAGGGGCGGCGCGTGGGCGCGCAGAATGTTTTAGTGCTTACATTTGTGTAGGCTATAGTGGGGTAGCCCATAAGGGGTACAACCCAATTAGGGTTAGTACTTGTACCCAACTCTTTCATAGTTCATTCATTCTCGTTCACTCTTTTGACATGGTTTCAGAGCAGGTCCTTCGTTAGGACCGATTTCTTAGGGCCCACCACAGCGCTGCCCCACTAGCCGCCCTTCAGGCTCATGTCCCGCTCTCTGCAGCCCTCGTGCTGCACCTACTGCCCCGTGCGCCCGCCCCTTGCGGCCCGCCCGTCGACCCTAGGCCTCGCGCGCCCGTCGACCCTAGGCCCCGGCCCGCCCGTCGCCCCTAAGCCCCGCGTGCCCGTCGACCCTAGGCCCCGGCCCGCCCGTCGTCCCTGCTACCCCGCGCACCCGCCTGTCGACCCTAGGCCCGGCCCACCCATCGACCCTAGCCCGGCCCACCCGTCGACCCTAGGCCCCGGCCCGCCCGTTGCCCCTAAGCCCCGCGCGCCCGTCGACCCTAGGCACCGGCCCGCCCGTCGCCCCTGCTGCCCCGCGCGCCCGTCGACCCTAGGCCCCGGCCCGCCCGTCGCCCCTGCTGCCCCGCGCGCCCGCCTGTCGCCCCTGTTGCCCCGTGCGCCCGCCCGTCGACCCTAGGCCCGGCCCACCCGTCGACCCTAGCCTTGCCCGCCCGTCGACCCTAGGCCCCGGCCCGCCCGTCGCCCCTAGGCCCAGGCCCGCTCGTCGACCCTACTGCCCCGCGCGCCCGCCCGTCGACCTTAGGCCCGGCCCGCCCGTCGACTTTAGGCCCCGCCAGCCCGTCGACCCTAGGCCCCGGCCCGCCCGTCGCCCTTGCTGCCCCGCGCGCCCGTCGACCCAGGGCCCAGGCTCGCCCGTCGCCCCTGCTGCCTGGCGCGCCCGCCCATCGACCCTAGGCCCGGCCCGCCCGTCGACCCTAGGCCCGGCCCGCCCATCGACCCTAGGCCCGCCCCCCCCCCCCCCCCATTCACCCTAGGCCCCGGCCCGCCCGACGCCTCTGCTGCCCCGCGCGCCGCCCCTTGCAGCCCGCCCATCGACCCCAAGTCCCACGCGCCGCCCCTTGCGGCCCGCCCCTCGCCCTTGCAGCCCGCGAGCCGCCCTTGCAGCCACGCGCGCTGCCCCTGGTGGCCCTCTAGCCACCCCTGCTGCCCTTCTAGCCGCCCCTTGCGGCCCTCTCGCAGCCCCTGCAGCCCGCTTGCCGCCCCTTGCTGCTACCTGCCCTGTGCCCTGCGCTGCCCGGCTTCTGCCCGCCCTGCGTGCTGCGCCGCTATGGCTTCTCTCCACGTTCTCACGTTCGATCATGAGGGCCGCCCTACCCAGTTTGACACGTGGCTCGATGACCTGCAGCTGTACCTACTGAGCGACTCTAGAGACAGCGTTTCGTTGTTTGACCACACGTTTGGCGCCTCTCCCGCCCCTCCCGCCACAGCTGACAGTGCGACTCTCTTAGCCATTCGCAACCACCTGCCGTTAGCCGAATGCGCTCACTTCGGACAGCACAGGATTGCACAAGCGCTGTACGACGATGTAGTTGCCCGTTACTCCTCGCCTGCCACTGCCGCTCTAGGCCGTCTTCTACTGCCCTACCTGTTTCTCGAGCTGTCCGCCTTTGCCACAGTGGAGGACCTCGTTTCCCACCTTCGCACTAGCGACGCTCGCTACCGCGCTGCACTCCTAGCCGAGTTCCTTGACAGGAACCCGCCCCGTACATCACTCTCTACTTTATAGTCACCCGCCTCCCTGACTCTCTTCGCGCTGTCAGGGACCACTTTCTCGCACTTGAACCCACAGCCCTCACTATTGACCTACTCCAGCAGCACCTTCTTGCAGCTGAGACTAGTGTAGTCGCTGTAGGTGCCGCTCGGGGCACTCCTCGCACGCCCTTCTTTGAGGGGTGCTCCCCCTCCCCCCTTGCCCCCTCCTACGCCTCTGCTGTTGCTGCTGACGTCCTTGGTGCTGAGGATGTCGGGGCTGCTTCTGCTAGTGGGAAGCGCCGCAGCAGCAAGGGCAAGGGTGGCAAGGGTGGTGGCGGTGGCAGCGGGGGTGGTGGTGGGGGCAGCAGTGGAGGTGGTGGGGGCAGTGGAGGTGGTGGCGGTAGTGGGAGTGGTGGCGCGAGTGGGGGCTTTGGTGGCAGCGGTGGTGGCAGCGTTGGGGGTGGAGGTAGTGGCGGCTGTGGGAGTGGTGGCGGTCGGGCTGGAGCTACTCAGCGTTGAGGTTCTAGCGGTGGCCAGAGGCAGCAGCACCAGCGTCGGAGTGAGACCCCGTCGCCCCAGCAGCTTCGTGAGTGGTTTTCTCAGCGTGGGGTGTCTGTTAGTGCTAAGGGTGACTGTTACCTGTGTGTGCTGCCTGACCCAGGTATAGAGGCTGCTGCTCTAAGTGCTAGTGAGTCTGCTCTCCCTGGTACTACACCTGCTGAGGCCTTGCACACCTTTACACTTGACTCAGGTGCTTCACGCTGTTTCTTTCGCGACAGCACCACCCTCACTCCTCTCTCTGCACCTGTACTGGTCAGGCTGGCTGACCCCTCCGGGGGCCCAGTCCTTGCCCGTTCCTCCACTATTCTCCCGTGTCCGGCGGTTCCGTCCGGCTCAATGTCAGGCCTTCACCTCCCCTCGTTCTCTACGAACTTGGTGAGTACCACTACCCTCCAGGACGCGATGGTCACTACCACCACTCCTGGGGGTCAGCGTGTGTCGATCTGCACGTGTACACGGACGGGCCGCCACCTGGCGACGTTCACTCGTCGGCCTGGGTCAAGTCTGTACACACTGGCTACTGGGCCTCCTCAGGTAGCTGCGTCTACCCAGGTGTCCGCTTCAGGCTCAGTAGCACCCCCTTGCTCGTGTCGCCTCCTGTCGCACCAGACTCTCCTGTAGCACCACCGCCTTGGTCACCCCTCCTTGCCACGCCTTTGTGGCATGCACACCAGCCTCCTTGTCTCAGGTCTTCCCAGGTCTCTACCTCCCCTCCCGCCCTCGAGTGCCCCGCCTTGCCTTCCTTGCGTCGAGGGGCGGCAGCGCGATGCTCCTCACTCCTCCTCGTTTCCCACGACGACTGCTCCCCTGCAGACTCTCCACATGGACGTATGGGGCCCAGCCCGCGTCAGTGGAGAGAGCTGCGAGCGCTACTTTCTACTCGTTGTTGACGACTATACGCGTTACACCACGGTCTTCCCCTTGCGCAGCAAGAGTGAGGTCCTTGTGCCTTGTGTCCTGCAGATTCTCCACAGACCGCGCGGATCCGCGGATCCTTGTGTCTTGATCCCTTGTGACGACGGATCCGCGCAGTCCGTCTCTAGCTTCGCGAGCAGTTCCGTGAGGACCTTCCTGTCCCAAGTCTGCACTCTGACAGAGGTGGTGAGTTCTCCTCCGACCTCTTGCGGGACTTTTGTCGTGGGGAGGGCATTCTCCAGTCGTTCACACTTCCGGCCTCCCCTCGGCATAATGGGATTGCTGAGCGCCCCATTGGCTTATTCATGGAGGTCGTTCGTACCTCCATGATCCATGTTGATGCTCCCCATTTCCGTGGCCGTTTGCGGTCCGGTATGGTGCGCATCAGCTCAACCTCTGGCCTCGTGTCTCCCAGCCGGAGACCTCGGCGACACTGCGTTGGAAGGGGGAGGTTGGCGATGCGTCGGTGCTCCGGGTCTGGGGCTCTCGTGTCAAAGTAACGAACGAGAAAATGGATGAACTATGAAAGATTTGGGTACAAGTACTAACCCTAATTGGGTTCTACCGCTTATGGGCTACCCCACTATAGCCTACACAAATGTAAGCACTATAACATTCTGACACACAACCATAGGCAAAGTGGGGGAGAACAAGTGGTCACAAGACCAGTCAAGAAAAGCAAAGCAAGCTCAGGGTGGATCACAAAGTCACCACACAGTTCGAGCACAAGCAAAGGGCCACAAGGCCAGTTCACATGCAGAGTTATATGTAAGAGAACAAACAACACAGTGATCATACCCTAGCAAGTGTAAGCATGTGCTCCAGTCTGTGCTCCTGACATAAGGCAATCATGGCCTTGTTGTCTACATACAGAACTGGAGGCGAACGAGGCTGCTCTCCCAAGTCAGTCAGCAGGAAGGTGAGCCAGCGTAGCTCTTGTGCAGCCAAGGCCCCTGCGTAGATCTCAGCCTCACAACTGGAGCTGAGAACCAAACACGAGTGGGTAGACCGCCAGGAAACAGAGCCGGAACCGAGGCTGAAGGTGTAACCCTGTGACGACCGCTGCGTAGCTGAGTCATCAACCCAAGAAGCGTCTGCGTGACCAGTGAGGACAACTGGACCCCGTCCTCCAAGCACGAGCCCCATGCCCAACGTACTGCACAAGTAATGCAGTACCCTCTTCGCAGCATCCCAGTGCACCTTTCGGTGCCTACCGAGAGCTAGGAGGCTAAGAGGGTATGCGAGGTCAGGTCGTGTGCATGTCATCAGGTACATGAGGCAACCCACAAGCTCTGGGTATGGACCACTCGGCTCTACAGACTCGTCCGAAGGTGGAGCTGAGAGCGAGTGGCCGGTAGACAGAGGAGTGGGCTGTGGCGAGGAGAACTGGAAGCCGAAGCGCTGAAGGACCTGGTGCACCATGTGTGACTAAGTCAGGGTGATGGTGCGCCGTGCTCTGTCCCCGGTGATCTGCAAGCCAAGATAGCTGCGTTGTTCACCCAGGTCAGTGCATGTGTGTCTCTTCTGCAGCTCCGACTTCACAAGGGTCAGAGCCTCAGTGTCACCAGTGGCAAAGACCAGGTCGTCAATGTAGACGAGGACGTAGAACGGAGGCAGTGACGTGTTGGTGCGTAGAAACAGCGACGGGTCAGCAGTCGAAGGAGTAAACCCTAGAGCCGCAAGTGTAGTCCTCAGTGTGTCGTGCCACTCGCGAGGTGCCTGGCGGAGACTGTAGACTGGCCGCCGGAGGCTCCACTGGGTACCAGCAGGAAATGACCCAGTGAAGCCAAGTGGGCGGCGCAGCCAGATCTCCTCGTGCAGGCTGCCCTGCAAGAAAGCTGTTATGAAGTCCAGAGAGTGCAGCTCGTAGTCACGCTGAGCTGCGACGTGTAGCAACACCCGAAGAGTAGTCATCTTCGGGTTGGGGAGAAGGTCTGGAAGTAGTCGACCCCCTGTCGTTGATTGAAGCCTCTAGCAACATAGCGCGCCTTGAAGGCAGGCGGAGAACTAGGCGGCCGCTTCACCCTGAAAATCCACATGCCTTTGACTATGTTCGCCCCAGGTTGGGGAACCTCGTTGACGTAGGTGCCTGTGGACTTCCAAGATGCCATCTCGGCATCCATGGCTGCCTGCCACTGAGACGAGTAAGGACCCGCAATCGCCTCTGCGTAAGAGCGCGGGGTCGAATGTTTGGTGCATCCGGCTCTCCCTCAGGGGTAAGAAGAGAAACGAGGTACGGCAGCTGTAAGACACTCAAAGTCCTCCTACCTGTCCTCAAGGACGTCCGTGCCAAGAGCACACTCACCCCCGACGGACGGAGGACTGGCAGACTCAGACTCAGCAACAAGAGCAGTGGCGTAGTCTAGACGACAGGCAGCAGCAAAGTCAACCAGCTCAGGAACGAGGGCACATGCAGCAGTGGACTCAAAGGAAGGGTTAGTGACAACAGTGGCGAGGAGACAAGAGACAGTGGGACTGGCAGCACGGGCGAGGTCAGACTCAGGGTTAGGAACGGCAGGAAGAGAGGACTCAGGACGAGGCAGAGGAACACGCACTGGAACAAAGGAAGGACGAAGTGCCATAGCGTGGGTGTCGGGGATAGGAGGAGGACGCGAACGAGAAATGGGACGACCAGTGCGAACAGAGCGAACATGCGAGGCAGGACGAGACTCAAGCTCACGAGGCTCTGTAAGGCCTCCGGTCTACTCAGTGTAAGGAGAAGGAGCAGGCAGTTGGGAGGCTAGCTGTAACGGCGGTTTGACTGGTCAGGCGGTGGAGACAGGAAGGGAGGAGCAAGGACAGGAGAAGACGGGAGACCAAGAACCTGCTGAAGCAGGGGAACGAAGTACGGTCGCAGCCTCACAGTGTCTCCAGCACCTGTACCACCAGACACAGCACCCCCAGCTCCAGCACCTCCAGCTCCAGGGTCAACAGCTCCAGCTCCTCCAGCTCCAGCGCCACCAGCGCCAGTGCCTCCAGCTCCAGCACCTCGAGCTCCAGGGTCAACATCTCCAGCTCCTCCAGCTCCAGCGCCACCAGCGCCAGTGCCTCCAGCTCCAGCGCCAACAGCTCCAGTGTCTCTAGCCCCAGCACCTCCAGACTCCGCACGGTCGCCAGCTCCAGAACCTCCTGCTCCAGCGCCCCCAACACTACCAGTCCCGGCAGCTCCAGTACCCCTGATACAAGCACCTCTAGAACCAGCAGCTGCAGCACCTCCGGCTCCACTCCGAAGGCGTGTGCGCTGAGCAAACCACTCGCACAGCTGCTGCGTGGAGAGAGGCTCCGGCCGGGGAGACAGTCGTGGCGAAGCACCCGCAGGACCTCCAGAAGAAGCAGTTCCCCGAGGCTCAGCACCCCCAGACTCCGCACCCTCAGACTCAGCACCCCCAGGCTCCACACCCTCAGGCCCAGCACCCCCAGGTTCCACACCCGCAGGCTCAGCACCCCCCAGACCCGGCACCCCCAGACTCAGCACCCCCAGGCTCTACACCCCCAGACGCAGCACCTCTAGCAGCACATGAGGCTACAGCTACCTCAACAGGCACAGTACCAAGGAGAGGGTCTACCTAAGACACACCTGAGGGAGCAGGACCTTGAGGGGGGAGGGGGTCTACCGGAGGGGGACCTGGAGCAAGGAAGAGCGGCGGGGGTGGGGAAGGGGCAGTGCGGTAGGGGAAGAGACAGTAAAAGGGAACCGACTCGTCAAACGTGACGTCCTAAGAGGAGAAGACACGGCGCGAGGTGGGGTGGTAAAACTGCCAGCCAGGCGCGTCAGAGGGAAAGCCAAGGAAGACGCAGGGAATAGCGCGGGCGGAGAGCTTATCAGCGGAAGTATTGCGAACAAAGGCATGAGAACCCCAGACCCAGAACACCGACGCATTGCCAACCTTCCCCGTCCAACGCAGTGTAGGCGAGGTCTCCGACAAGGAGACACGGGGCCAGAGGTTGAGCTGATGCGCAGCATTCCATACCGCAAACGGCCACAGAAAATGGGGAGCAACCGCATGGATCATGGAGGTACGAGCGACCTCTATGACTAAGCCAATGCGGCGCTCAGCAATCCCATTTTGCTGAGGGGAGTCCGGAAGCGTGAACGACAGTAGAATGCCCTCCCCATGACAAAATTCCCGCAAGAGGTCGGATGAGAACTCACCACCTCTATCAGAGTGCAGACGCAGGACAGGAAGGTCCTCACGGAACCGCTCGCGGAGCTGGAGATGGACTGCGCGGATCCAAGGGATCAAGACATCAGGGACCTAACCCTTGCTGCGCAAGGGGAAGACCGTGGTGTACCGCGTGTAGTCGTCAACAACCAGAAAAAATAAGCGTTCGCGACCCTGTCCACTGACGCGGGCTGGGCCCCACACGTCCATGTGGAGAGTCTGCAGGGGAGCCGTTGTCGGGGGAAACGAGGAGGAGTGAGGAGCGGCGCACTGCCGCCCCTCGACACAAGGAAGGCAGGGCGGGGCAGGCGAGGGCGGGAGGGGAGGCAGAGACCTGGGAAGACCAGAGACAAGGAGGCTGGTGTGCATGCCACGAAGGCGTGGCAGGGAGGGGTGACCAAGGCGGTGGTGCCACAGGAGAGTCTGGTGCGACAGGAGGCGACACGAGCAAGGGGGTGCTACTGGACCTGACGCGGACACCTTGGTAGACGCTGCTACGTGAGGAGGCTCAGTAGCCAGTGTGTACAGACTCGACCCAGGCCGACAAGTGAACGTGGCCAGGTGACGGCCCGTGTGTGTACGCGTGCAGATCGACACACGCTGACCCCCAGGAGTGGTGGTAGTGACCATCGCATCCTGGAGGGCAGCGGTACTCACCAAGTTCGTAGAGAACTAGGGGAGGTGAAGGCCTGACAGTGAGGTGGACGGAACCGCCGGACACGGGAGAACAGAGGAGGAACGGGCAAGAACTGGGCCCCCTGAGGGGTCAGCCAGTTTGACCGGTATAGGTGTAGAGAGAGGAGTGAGGGTGGTGCTGTCACGAAAGAAACAGCGTGGAGCACCTGAGTCAAGCGTAAAGGTGTGCAAGGCCTCGGCAGGCGCAGTACCAGGGAGAGCAGACTCACCAGCACCTAGAGCAGCAGCCTCTATTCCTGGGTCAGGTAGGACACACAGGGAACAGTCACCCTCAGCACCAATAGTCAAAGCATACATGGCAGCGAGGATAGCGTCATAGTCTAGAGCAAAGATATCCACACCCTGCCTAAGCAGCTCTAGCCAGCGGGGAAGCTCAGCCGCGTCGCCAAACTCTGCACGCCAGGTGTCAATCAGACAAGAGAAGCAGCGGGACTGTGTGTGACCAACTGTCTCGCAAGTCTGACCAGCCCGATCACCTGTGCGAATGACGTACGGGCAGCACGCACTACTCCGAGACGCCCCACGCTGAGCGTACCACTCACGAAGCTGCTGAGGCGTAAGGGTCTCGCGCGGACGCCGCTGCAGCTGTGCCAGGCCACCGCCAGGAACTCCCAACTGAACAGCTGCACACCGACTGCCACTTCTGCCGCCGCCACCACTCCTACGAGCGTACCACTCACGTAGCTGCTAGGGTGAAAGGGTCTCGTGCTGACGCCGCTGCAGATGCAGCTGGCCACCGCCATAAACTCCCCACCGAAAAGCTCCACAGCGACTGCTACTACGGCCGCCACCACTCCCACTGCTGCCAACACCGCCGTCACCACTCCCACCGCTGCTACGAAGAGAATTCATAGCGGGCAAGCACGCAGGGTGGGCAGTAACCTGGCATCGCAGGGAAAAGGGCAGGCAGCCGCAAGGGGTGGCAAACGAGCTGCAAGTGGCGGCGCGCAGGCTGCAAGAGGGGCAGCTCGGGGGCCTAGGGGCCGCCATCAGGCCTACGGGTGGCAGGCAGGTCGCAAGGGGCGGCGCGCGGGGCTGCAGGGGCTGCGAGAGGGCCGCAAGGGGCGGCGGGCAGGGCAGCAGGGGCGGCAAGAGGGCCACCAGGGGCGGTGCACGGGGCTGCAAGGGCGGCTCGCGGGCTGCAGGGGCTAGGGGCGGGCCGCAAGGGGCGGCTCGCGGGGCCTAGGGTCGACGGGCGGGCCGGAAGGGGCGGGGCGCTGGGCTTGGGGTCGACGGGCGGGCCGCAAGGGGCGGCGCGCGGGGCAGCAGGGGTGACAGGCGGGCCGGGGCCTAGGGTCGACCGGCGGGCCGGGCCTAGGGTCGACGGGCGCGCGGGGCAGTAGGGGCGACGAGTGGGCCGGGGCCTAGGGTCGATGGGCGGGCCGGGCCTAGGGTCGACGGGCGCGCGGGGCAGGAGGGGCGACGGGCAGGCCGGGGCCTAGGGTCGACGCGCGGTCGGGGCCTAGGGTCGACAGGCGGGCTGGGCCTAGGGTCGACGGGCGCGCGGGGCAACATGGGCTACGGGTGGGCCGGGGCCTAGGGTCGTCGGGAGGGCGGAGCCTAGGGTCGACGGGCGGGCCGGGCCTAGGGTTGACGGGCGCGCAGGGCAGAAGGGGCGACGGGCGGGCCGGGGCCTAGGGTCGACGGGCGGGCGGGGCCAAGGGGCGACGGGCGGGCCGGGCCTAGGGTCGACGGGCGCACAGGGTAGTAGGGGCGACGGGCAGGCCGGGGCCTAGGGTCGATGGGCGGGCCGGGCCTAGGGTCGACGGGCGCGCGGGGCAGCAGGGGCGACGGGCGGGCCGGGGCCTAGGGTCGACGGGCGGGCGGGGCCTAGGGTCGACGGGCGGGCCGGGCCTAGGGTCGACAGACCCACGGGGCCTAGGGTCGACGGGCGGGCCGCAAAGGGGCGGCGCGCGGGGCAGCAGGTGCAGCACGAGGGCTGCAGAGGGCGGCGCGTGAGCCAGCAGGGCGGCGAGTGGGGCAGCGCTGTGGTGGGCCCTAAAAAAAAAAAAAACCGGTCCTAGGGAAGGACCTGCTCTGAAACCATGTCAAAGTAACGAACGAGAAAATGGATGAACTATGAAAGAGTTGGGTACAAGTACTAACCCTAACTGGGTTGTACCCCTTATAGGCTACCCCACTATAGCCTACACAAATGTAAGCACTATAACATTATGACATCTCGTGCCTTTGTTCGCGATATGTCCGCGGACAAGCTCTCTGCACGCGCTGTTCCCTGCGTCTTCCTTGGCTTTCCCCCTGACGCGCCTGGCTGGCAGTTTTACCACCCCACCTCGCGCCGTGTCTTCCCCTCTCAGGACGTCACGTTTGACGAGTCGGTTCCCTTTTACCGTCTCTTCCCCTACCGCTCTGCCCCTCACCCACCCCCGCTGCTCTTCCTTGCTCTAGGTCCCCCTCTGGTAGACCCCCTCCCCCCCCAGGGTCTTTCCCCCTCCGGTGTGTCTCAGGTAGACCCTCTCCCTAGTACTGTGCCTGTTGAGGTAGCTGTCGGCTTAGGTGCTGCTCAAGGTGCTACGTCTGGGGGTGCTGCGTCTGGGGGTGCGGAGCCTGGGGGTGCAGAGTCTGAGGGTGCCGGGTCTGGGGGTGCTGAGCCTGGGGGTGCGGAGCCTGGGGGTGCTGAGCCTGAGGGTGTTAAGCCTGGGGGTGCTGCGACTGAGGGTGTGGAGCCTGGGGGTGCTGAGTCTGAGGGTGCGGAGTCTGGGGGTGCTGAGCCTCGGGGTACTGCTTCTTCCGGAGGTCCTGTGGGTTCATCGCCACGACTGTCTCCCCAGCCGGAGCCTCTCTCCCCGCAGCAGCTGCGCGAGTGGTTTGCTCAGCGCACACGCCTTCGGAGTGGAGCTGCCGTAGCTGGAGACTCTGCCGCTGGAGACACTGGAGCTGGAGGTGTTGGGGCTACTCGACTTGGAGGTGCTGGAGTTACTGTTGGAGCTGGTGGTACCAGAGGTGCTGTAGCTGCTGGTCCTGGAGGTGCTCGTACCAGGGGTACTGGAGCTGCTGGGACTGGTGGTGTTGGGGGCGCTGGAGTTGGAGGAGCTGGAGCAGGAGACCCTGCGGAGCCTGGAGGCGCTGGAGCTGGAGGCAGTGGCGCTGGTGGCGCTGGAGCTAGAGGAGCTGGAGCTGGTGACACTGGGGCTGTTGGCGCTAGAGCTAGAGGCACTGGCGCTGGTGGCGCTAGCGCTGGAAGAGCTGGAACTGGAGACACTGGGACTGTTGACCCTGTAGCGGGAGGTGCTAGAGCTGGGGGTGCTGTGTCTGGCGGTACTGGTGCAGGAGGCACTATGCGGCCGCGACCGTACTTCATGTCAAACATATCTGCTCTAGTCTATCTAAGCTGTAGTGGGGTAGTCAATACAGGGTACAACACTTTTTAGGTTTTCATATTTGTACCCACCTGCTGCCTAGTTCACTCATTCCCTTCGGTTCATTTTGTCATGGTATTCTGAGCAAGTTCCCCTGTGGGAACGTTTTTTTTTTAGGGCCCACCGAAATAGTAACTTTTTTTTCCTGCCCTGACCGCAGCGCGCTTCGCGCCTGCCCCTGCCCTGCTGTCGCGGCCCCTACTACAGTCGCGGCCCCCCTTACTGCCGTCGCGGCCCCTACGGCCGACGTGGCCCCTAGTGCCTACGCGGCCCCTGCGGCCTACGCGGCCCGTTCTTGCTGCCGCGGCCCCTACAGCCGAAGCGGCCCTTCCTGCCGACGCGGCCCCTACGGCCGACGCGGCCCCTGCCGCTGTTGCGGCCTCTGCTGCTGTTGCGGCCCCTACTGCCGTCGTGGCCCCTGCTACTGTCGCGGCCCCATCTGCCGCTGCGGCCCCTACTGGCGTCACGGCCTCTGCCGTCCCGGCCCCTGCTGCTGTCGCGGCCCCTGCCGTCACAGCCCCTGCTGTCACGGCCCCTCTACTGCAGCGGCCCCTCTGCTGAAGCGGCCCCTCTGCTGTCGCGGCCCCTCTGCTGAAGCGGCCCCATCTGCAGCTTAGGCCCCTGCCGCCGTCACGGCCTCTGCCGTCCCGGCCCCTGCTACTGTCGTGGCCTCTGCTGTTGCGGCCCCTGCAGTCACAGCCACTGCTGTCGCGGCCTCTGCAGTTGCGCCCCCCCCTCTGCTGAAGCGGCCCCTCTACTGCAGCGGCCCCACTATTGTCGCGCCCCTGGTAAGCCCCGCGCCCAACCCCCTGCTGCGCCGCGCCGCCCAGCCGAGCCGCGCCGCCCGGCCGAGCCGCGCCGCCCAGCCAAGCCGCGCCGCCCACCGAGCCGCGCCGCCCAGCCGAGCCGCACCGCCCAGCCGAGCCGCACTGCGCCTACCGAGCCGCGCTGCCCTGCCGAGCTGTGCCGCATTGCCCCTTTGCCTGCTCTGCTTCTGCTGCCACTGCTGCTCCTGCTGCTTCTACTGCTACTGCTTCTACTGCTGCTAATGCTACTATGGCTAGCCCTACTGTTCTCATGTTTGATGCTGAGGGACGTGCAGTTGACTTTGACGTGTGGGTTGACGACCTGCAGCTCTTTCTTCAGTGTGACTCTAGGGATGGGGTATCCCTTTTCGATCACACTTCCAGTGTCTCTACTGCTCCTGCTGCCTCTGCTGACAGTACGGTTCGCTCACAGTGGACCACTCGTGACGCTGTTGCTCGTCTTGCTGTTCGTAGTCACCTGCCGCCTGCTGAGCGCGCGCATTTTGGCCAGTACAAGACTGCTCAGTCTTTGTACGACGCTGTAGTTGCGCGCTACTCCTCCCCTGCCACTGCTGCCCTCAGCCGCCTCATGCTGCTGTACCTTTTCCCTGACCTTGCCGCCTTTGCCACAGTCGCTGACCTCACTGCTCACCTCCGCACTAGTGACGCCCGCTACCGCGCTGCCCTTCCCGCTGAGTTCTGTGCCAAGAACCCCCCCCCCCCATATACATCACCCTTTACTACCTAGTCACCCGCCTCCCTGACTCCCTTTCTTCAGTCAGGGACCACTTTCTCTCCCTTTGCCCCACCGAGCTCACTGTCGACCTGCTAGAGGAGCGCCTAGCTGCAGCTCAGAAGAGTATCTTAGCTGTAGGTGCTTCTCGCGGCGACCGTCGCACCCCTTTCTTTGAGGGGTGTTCCCCTGTCCCCCTTCTCCCCTCTGTTGCTTCTGCTGCTGCTGTCGACCTTGTCGGCACTGAGGAGGTTGGCGCTGCGTCTGCCCCTAGTGGGAGACGCCGCAACAGCAAGGGCAAGGGGAGCAAGGGTGGTGGAGGGGACGGCGGGGGCAGCGGCGGAGGCGGTGGAGGAGGCGGAGGGGGTGGCGGTGGAGGTGGGGGTGGTGGCGGGAGTGGGGACTTCGGTGGCGGCGGTGGCGGTGGTGGAGGCAGCGGCGGAGGTGGTGGAGGCAGCGGCAGCGGTGGTGGAGGCAGCGGCAGCGGTGGCGGAGGTGGCGGTGGCGGTGGTGCTGGTCGAGGTGCAGCCACGCAGCGTGGAGGATTTGGTGGTAGCCAGCGCCAGCAGCAGCCGCGTTCCCGTGAGACCCCGTCGGCCCAGCAGCTTTGTGAGTGGTACGCTGGGCGTGGGAGGTCTGGGGGTGCTGGTCCCTGCACTTACGTTCTTCACACCGGCAGTCGTCGTGGGGAGACGTGCGGGCTGTCACACACTGCGCAGCGCTGCTTCGGTCGCCTGACTGACGCCTGGCGCGCCCAGTTTCCTGACGCTGTGGAGCTCCCTCGCTGGGGTGATCTGCTTAGGCAGAATGTTGCTATCTTTGATCTTGATTTCGATGCTATCCTTGCTGCCATGTATGCTTTGACTGATAGTGCTGAGGGTGACTGTTACCTGAGTGTCCCGCCCGACCCGGGCATTGAGGCTGCTGCTCTAGGTGCTAGTGCGTCTGCTGCTCCAGGTACTGGTGAGTCTGCTGCTCCAGGTGCTGGTGATTCTGCTCTCTCTGGTACTGCACCTACTGAGGCCTTGCACACTTTCACACTTGACTCTGGTGCTTCGCGCTCTTTCTTTAGAGACAGCACCACGCTCACGCCGCTCAGTCGGCCTGTAGTATTCTCCCTGGCTGACCCCTCTGGGGGCCCAGTCCTTGCGCACTCTTCCACGGTTCTACCGTATCCTGCGGCCCCGTCGGGCTTGCTGTCGGGACTCCACCTCCCCTCGTTCTCTACGAACCTGGTGAGTGGAGCTGGCCTCCAGGACGCGTGGGTTGACCAGTTCGCCCCTGGAGGTCAGCGTGTGACCCACTGCACTTGCTCTCGGACGGGCCGCCACCTGGCCACGTTCACCCGTCGGCGTGGGTCAAGTCTCTACACACTGACTACTGCGCCCCCTCCGGTCTCTGCGTCTGGTCAGGTAGCTGCGTCTAGTCAGGTGTTTGCTGCTGCGTCCAGGTCTGGTCCTGCGTCTGCCCCCTGCTCGTGTCGTCCTCTGACGCACGAGACTCTCCTATGGCACCACCGCCTTGGTCACCCCTCCCTGCCTCGTCTTAGAGGCATGGCCTCCCGTAACCTTGTCTCGGGTCTCCCCCGGTGCCTTCCTCCCCTTCCTCCGGGGCCTGCCCCCACCTGTGTTCCCTGTGTCGAGGGCCGGCAGCGCGCCGCTCCTCACTCCTCCTCGTTCCCTCCGACCGAGGCTCCCCTGCAGACTCTTCACATGGACGTGTGGGGCCCAGCCCGCGTCCGTGGACAGGGTCACGAGCGTTACTTCCTGCTGGTCGTTGACGAATACTCGCGCTACACCACAGTCTTCCCCTTGCGCAGCAAGGGTGACGTCACTGAGGTGTTGATTGACTGGATCCGCGGTGCCCGTCGCCAGCTCAGCGAGAGTTTCGACTCGGACCTTCCTGTTCTGCGTCTGCACTCCGACAGAGGTGGTGAGTTTTCCTCCGACCTCCTGAGGGCCCTCTGACGTGCGGAGGGCATCCGCCAGACGTTCACGCTTCCGGCCTCCCCACAGCAAAATGGGATTGCTGAGCGCCGCATTGGCATGGTCATGGACGTCGCTCGTACGTCCATGATCCATGCGGCTGCTCCCCATTTTCTGTGGCCGTTCGCGGTTCAGTACGCTGCGCATCAGATCAACCTTCAGCCTCGTGTCTCCTTGCCGGAGACCACACCTACTCTGAGGTGGACGGGGAAGGTTGGCGATGCGTCTGCGTTCCGTGTCTGGGGATCTCGAGCTTTTGTCTGCGATACTTCAGCGGACAAGCTGTCCTCCCGTGCCGTTCCCTGTGTCTTCCTTGGCTTCCCCCCTGACGCACCTGGGTGGCAGTTCTACCACCCCACCTCGCGTCGTGTTTTGTCCTCTCAGGACGTCACGTTTGACGAGTCGGTGTCTTACTACCGTCTCTTTCCCTACCGCGCTGCCTCTCTCCCCCCCCCGCCACTCTTCCTAGTACCAGGTACTCCTCCGGTAGACCCCCTCCCCCCTCAGGGTCCTGCCCCCTCAGGTGTGTCTCAGGTAGACCTTGCCGAGCCGGTCGAGGTAGCTGTCGACTCAGGTGCTGCTCGGGGTGCTGAGCCTGCGGGTGCGGGGACTGGGGGTGCTGAGCCTGGGGTTGCTGAGCCTGAGCGTGTGGAGTCTGGGGGTGCTGAGCCTGAGCGTGTGGAGCTTGGGGTTGCTGAGCCTGGGGGTGCTGCGTCTTGGGGTGCTGAGCCTGCGTCTGCTGAGTCTGGGGGTTCTCCGGGTGTCCTGTTGCGGCGGGAGCCCCTCTCTCCGCAGCAGCTTCGTGAGTGGTACGCTCGGCGCTTTCGCCGTGCTACAGGTGCTGCTGATGCTGGCGCTGCTGGAGGTGCTGCTGGAGCTGGAGCTACTGGAGGTGCTGCTGGTACTGGTGCTGCTGGAGGTGCTGCTAGTGCTGCTGGAGGTGCTACTGGTGCTGGAGCTGCTGGAGGTGCTGCTGGTGTTGGAGCTACTGGAGGTGCTGCTGGTGCTGGTGCTACTGGAGGTACTGTTGGTGCTGGAGCTGCTGGAGGAGCTGCTGGTACTGGAGCTGCTGGAGCCACTGGTCCTGGAGGTGCTCGTCCTGGAGGTACTGGAGCTGCTGGGGCTGGTGGTACTGCGGGCGTTGGAGCTGCAGGTACTGAGGCTGGTGGTGCTGCGGGAGTTGTTACTGGAGACCCTGGAGCTGAGGGTACTGGTGCTGTCTCTGCTGTTTCTGGAGGCGCTGCGCGGCCGCGGCCGTACTACGTTCCGCTCCTTCAGCAGGTTCTTGGTCTACCGCCTTCTCCTGGTCCTCCTCCTCCTTTACTGAGTCCACAGCCTGTCCAGTCACAGTCGCAGTTACAGCCGTCCTCTCCACTGCCTGGTCCTTCTCCTTACTCTGGACCGATTAGAGGTCTTACGGAGCGTCGTGAGCCTGAGTCGCGTCCTGTGTCGCCTGTGTCTCGTGCTGCGTTGCCTGTCCGCATTGCTCGCGCTGGTCGTGTTTTGCGTCCGCGTCCTCCTCCTGTCCCTGGCACTCACTCTATGACACTGCGTCCTTCCACTGCTCCACAGCGTGTCCCTCTGCCCTCTCCTCCTGCGTCCTCTCTTCCTGACGGTCCGGACCCGGAGTATGACTCCCTTCATGCTGCTAGTCCTACTGTCACGCGCCTTCTGGCCACTGCTGTCACTGACCCTTTGTTTGAGTCCACTGCTGCGTCTGCTCTCGTTGTTGAGCTTGTTGACTTTGCTGCAGCTTGTCGCCTAGACTACGCCACTAGTCTTGTTGCTGAGGCTGCGTCTGCGTCTGTCTGTCCTCCGTCCATCGGGGGTGAGTGTGCTCTTGGCACGGACGTTCTTCAGGACAGACAGGAGGAGTTTGAGTGCTTTGCCGCTGCTGTACCTCATCTCGTGTCCATGCTGCTTGCCCCTGAGGGAGACCCGGATGCACCAGACATCCCGACCCCGCGCTCTTACGCAGAGGCGATAGAGGGTCCCTACTCCTCTCAGTGGCAGGCAGCCATGGACGCCAAGATGGCTTCCTGGAAGTCCACAGGCACCTACGTCGACGAGGTTCCCCCGCCTGGGGCGAACATCGTCAGTGGCATGTGGATCTTCAGGGTGAAGCGGCCGCCGGGTTCTCCGCCTGCCTTCAAGGCGCGTTACGTTGCACGTGGCTTCAGTCAGCGTCAGGGAGTTGACTTCTTTCAGACCTTCTCCCCTACCCCGAAGATGACCACTCTTCGGGTACTGCTGCACGTTGCCGCCCAGAGTGACTACGAGCTCCACTCGCTTGACTTCAGCACAGCCTTCCTACAGGGCAGCCTGCACGAGGAGATCTGGCTGCGCCGCCCACCTGGCTTCACTGGGTCGTTTCCTGCTGGTACCCAGTGGAGCCTCCGGTGGCCAGTCTACGGTCTCCGCCAGGCACCCCGTGAGTGGCACGACACACTCAGGACGACTCTTGCTGCTCTTGGTTTTGCTCCTTCCACTGCTGACCCCTCTCTGTTTTTACGCACTGACACCACTCTACCGCCGTTCTACGTTCTCGTGTACGTATACGACCTCGTCTTTGCTACTGCTGACACTGAGGCACTCGCCCACGTGAAGTCCGAGCTGCAGAAGAGACACACGTGCACAGACCTGGGTGAGCTGACAAGCTATCTTGGCTTGCGGATCACCTGAGACAGAGCACAGCGCACCATTACTTTGACTCAGTCACACATGGTGCAGTTGGTCCTTCAGCGCTTCGACTTCACGTACTCCTCGCCACAGTCCACTCCTCTGCCTACCGGTCACTCGCTCTCAGCTCCACCTTTGGACGAGTCCGTAGAGCCGAGTGGCCCGTATCCAGAGCTTGTGGGCTGCCTCATGTACCTGATGACTTGCACACGACCTGACCTCGCATACCCTCTCAGCCTTCTGGCTCGTTACGTGGCTGCCGGTAGGCACCGAAAGGTGCACTGGGATGCTGCGAAGAGGGTGTTGCGCTACTTGTGCAGTACGTTGGGCATGGGGCTAGTGCTTGGAGGACGAGCTCGAGTTGTCCTCACTGGTCACGCAGACGCCTCCTGGGTTGACGACTTGGCTACGCAGCGGTTGTCACAGGGTTACACCTTCAGTCTTGGCTCCGGCTCTGTCTCTTGGCGGTCTACCCGCTCGTCTTCTGTTCTCAGCTCTAGTTGTGAGGCTGAGATCTACGCTGGGGCCATGGCTGCACAGGAGCTACGCTGGCTTACCTACCTGCTGACCGACTTGGGAGAGGCGCCTCGTTTGCCTCCAGTTCTGTACGTCAACAACAAGGCCATGCTTGCCTTGTGTCAGGAGCACAGACTGGAGTACAGAACGAAGCACATTGCTCTGCGCTACTTCCTTGCTCGAGAGTTGCAGCAGCGTGGTCAGCTTCGTCTTGCCTACGTGGCCTCTAAGGCCAACACTGCTGATGTTTTCACCAAGGCACTTCCACCTTGTGATCATTAGCGTTTCTGTACTGTTCTTGGCCTTGTACCTACTGTGCCTCACTTACTTACGTCTTGACTCTGCTTGTACTGTACTCTATATACTTAAACCTGCATGCTTACACTTGCTAGGTTGTGTTCACTGTATTGTTTGTTCTCCTTTATATAACTCTGCATGTGAACTGGCCTTGTGGCTATTTGCTTGTGCTCAGACTGCGTGGTGACTTTGTGATCCACCCTGAGCTTGCTTTGCCTTTCTTGACTGGTCTTGTGACCCTTGTTCTCCCCCACTTTGCCTATGGGGGTGTGTCAAACATATCTGCTATAGTCTATCTAGGCTGTAGTGGGGTAGTCAATACAGGGTACAACACTTTTTAGGTTTTCATATCTGTACCCACCTGCTGCCTAGTTCAGTCATTCCCTTCGGTTCATTTTGTCACTTCATTCCCCTGCTTCATCATGTTCTTGGTCTCCCATCTTCTACTGGCCTTCCTCCTCCCTTACTGTGTCCATCGCCTGACCAGTCACAGCCGCTGTTACAGCAAGCCTCCCCACTGCCTGCTCCTTCTCCTTACACTGAGGAGACTGGAGGTCTTACAGAGCGTCATGAGCCTGAGTCTCGTCCTGCCTCGCCTGTTCAAGCTGTTTGCACTGGTCGTAGGGTTCCTCGTCCGCGTCCTCCTTCTGTCCCCGGCACCCACACTATGGCACTTCGTTCTTCCTCTGTTCCACTGCGTGTTCCTCTGCCGCCTCCTCCTGAGTCCTCTCTTCCTGCCATCCCTGACCCTGAGTCAGACCTTGCTTGTGCTGCCACTCCCACTGTCTCTCGTCTCCTTGCCACTGTTGTCAGTGACCCTTCTTTTGATTCCACTGCTGCGTCTGCCCTCGTTGCTGAGCTAGTTGACTTTGCAGCTGCCTGTCGTCTCGACTACGCCACTGCTCTTGCTGCTGAGTCTGAGTCTCCCAGTCCTCCGTCCGTCGGGGGTGAGTGTGCTCTTGGCACGGACGTCCTTGAGGACAGGTAGGAGGACTTTGAGTGTCTTGCAGCTGCTGGACCTCGTTTCGTTTCCATGCTGCTTGCCCCTGAGGGAGACCCGGATGCACCAGACTTCCTGACCCCGCGCTCTTACGCAGAGGCGATTACGGGTCCTTACTCCTCTCAGTGGCAGGCATCCATGGATGCCGAGATGGCATCCTGGAAGTCCACAGGCACCTACGTCGACGCATTTCCCCCGTCTAGGGCGAACATAGTCGATGTCATGCGGATTTTCAGGGTAAAGCGGCCGCCGGGCTCTCCGCTTGCCTTCAAGGCGCGTTACGTTGCTAGAGGCTTCAGTCAGCGACAGGGGGTCGACTACTTCCAGACCTTCTCCCCCACCCTGAAGATGACCACTCTTCAGGTGTTGCTGCACGTTGCTGCTCAGTGTGACTACGAGTTGCACTCTCTGGACTTCAGCACAGCTTTCTTGCAGGGCAGCCTGCACGAGGAGATCTTGCTGCGCCGCCCTCCTGGCTTCACTGGGTCGTTTCCTGCAGGTACCCAGTGGAGCCTCCGGCGGCTAGTCTACGGTCTCCGCTAGGCGCCTCGCGAGTGACACGACACACTGAGGACTACGCTTGCGGCTCTTGGGTTTACTCCTTCTACTGCTGACCCGTCGCTGTTTCTACGCACCGACACGTCGCTGCCGCCGTTCTACGTCCTCGTGTACGTCGACGACCTCGTCTTTGCCACTGTTGACACTAAGGCACTGACCCTTCTGAAATCGGAGCTGCAGAAGACACACACCTGCACTGACCTGGGTGAGCTGCGCAGCTATCTTGGCTTGCAGATCACCCGGGACACAGCACGGCGCACCATCACACTGACTCAGTCACACATGGTGCACCAGGTCTTTCAGCGCTTCGGCTTCCAGTTCTCCTCGCCACAACCCACTCCTCTGTCTACCGGCCACTTGCTCTCAGCTCCACCTTTGGACAAGTCCGTAGAGCCGAGTGGTCCGTACCCAGAGCTTGTGGGTTGCCTCATGTACCTAATGACGTGCACACGACCTGACCTCGCATACCCTCTCAGCCTCCTGGCTCACTACGTGGCTCCCGGTAGGCACGGAAAGGTGCACTGGGATGCTGCGAAGAGTGTATTGCATTACTTGTGCAGTACATCAGGCATGGGGCTCGTGGTTGGAGGACGGGGTCCAGTTGTCCTCACTGGTCACGCAGACACTTATTGGGTTGACGAATCAGCTACGCAACGGTCGTCACAAGGTTACACCTTCAGCCTTGGTTCCGGCTCTGTTTCCTAGCGGTCTACCCGCTCGTCTTCGGTTCTCAGTTCCAGTTGTGAGGCTGAGATCTATGCAGGGGCCATGGCTGCACAGGAGCTACGCTGGCTCACCTACCTGCTGTCTGACTTGGGAGAGCAGCCTCGTTCGCCTCCAGTTCTGTACGTAGACAACAAGGCCATGATTGCCTTGTGTCAGGAGCACAGACTGGAGCATAGAACAAAGCACATCGCTCTGCGATACTTCCTTGCTCGAGAGTTGCAGCAGCATGGCCAGATTCGTCTTGCGTACGTGGCCACTAGGGCCAACACCGCTGATATATATTTACCAAGGCACTTCCGCCTGGTGATCATCAGCGCTTCTCTACTGTGTTAGGCCTTGTGCCTACTTTGCCTCACTTGCTCACTGCGTGACTTTGCTTGTACTGTGATCTATATATATACTTGCATGCTCACACTTGCTAGGGTATGATCACTGTATTGTTTGTTCTCTTTTATATAACTCTGCATGTGAGCTGGCCTTGTGGCCCTTTGCTTGTGCTCGGACTGTGTGGTGACTTTGTGATCCACCCTGAGCTTGCTTTGCTTTTCTTGACTGGTGTTGTGACCACTTGTTTTCCCCCACTTTGCCTATGGGGGTGTGTCAGAATGTTATAGTGCTTACATTTGTGTAGGCTATATTGGTGTAGCCCATAAGGGGTACAACCCAATTAGGGTTAGTACTTGTACCCAACTATTTCATAGTTCATTCATTCTCGTTCACTCTTTTGACAGATAGATGTTTTGGCAATGAAATATATGTATACAAATACATGAAATGTCTTAGGATGTAACAAATGGGTTTGGCCATCACACGGTTACAACATAGATTTGTGCACGTGTATATATATAACCAGTAAATCCATATCCTACGCCAAGCGTATGTATTGCGTTGGGCTATTTAACTAGACTGAGTACATTCACGACGTATGGTTGTCGGTTGGTGAAATTACAACCATTGGGCTCGTCTCATATGGTCGTATCACTATTGGCCGAAAAAACCCTTCCCCAGATTATGATTATGTTTAAGAGTGTATCAGTGATTAACAATGCTCTATGGTATATTTATTTAACATTATTTTGAGCCTTCAAAATAGAAGAAAGTAGCAATGAATATGGTAAAGTAGCTCTAGGCTGGGGCACTAAAGTACTTATGGGTGTTTTTTGTTTCGAATAGTAAATTGAGAAGCTTTACTGTGCATCTTTGTCAGTAGCAAGAACGAAGAACTCAGAAGAGAGTACGAAGGCGAAGGGTCAAAGCGACGCGCACAGTTATGAAGCACCTGGACCGTCGGAGCAGACAACATCAGGCAGCTGCAGGAGCGAGGAATTTGGCGGCAACAGTTTTGTAACAGTACGCACCGTTTTGAATCTAAATTTGGGAATGTTCCCCTTAGAGTACATGGCTAGACTAGGACCTTTTGTATTCCCCTGTACTCTTATGTAAACCGTTGTATTTGCATGTTGTAATCATCTCAGTCATTTTATATCCACCCAGGTCTGAGGTCAATTTCTTCCGCTGCAACACTCCGATTTTGCGAACCTTCCTGAGGTGATCCCAGTCACGATTACCTTTCTGATCGCAACATGGTATGAGAGCGACACAGGCCACCTTCGCATTGCCACCTCCGAAACTCTCGGAGAACTAAGGTGGCGTCTGGCGCGTAAGGATGGTTGGAGGATCTGGAGGTCAGACAAATCTGACCGCTGAAGCGCAGACCAACCCAGCTACGACAAACGAGGAGACGACGACAATCGGCACCGCCGCCCTCGCACAACTGCTTCAGCGACTCTCGACCTTGGAGCAAGGGCTCCAGACATTGCGGAATGGCAACGCGGGAACATCTTCCCAACCCTCTCAACCAGCCCCAAATGGCCAAGATACTGCCCCGCACACCTTCTCCCTCAACACCAATGGCTCAACTCCCAAGACTCTCCGTCCCAGTGATGAGGCAATTCTCTCAACTCAATCAAGGTTCTTCTGCATATAAAAAATAAATATAAGTTCTTACTTTGACGGCAAGGACTTTTACACGTGGAGCTTCGAGCTGGAGCCGCTGCTGCAAAACATACAGATTTTCCCCTATTTCGACGGGAGCTACGTCGAACCTGCGGAGAGCATGGTTGAAGCCAGAACACAGCACTACAATGAATCCCTCATCGCTTACGATGTTCTGCTACGCAATATGTTGCCGGTGGAGCAGTTAGGAATTCGTTCCTACAAAACCATGTCTGCTCCAGCCCTTGACGCATGCGACATTTCAACAGCGTTTACCAACCGAAGGACTCGGTTTCGTCGAGTCGCCTGCTCCAGCAGCTACTGGAGACCAAAATGGCCTCAGGGGAGAAGGCCAACAGCTACATTAACCGTTGTCAGAGCATACGCGATCAAATCGCGAAATTGGGGAGCTCAATTTCCGAAGAAATCTTCGTGCTCGCAGGGCTCGGCCCAGAATGGCGGCCCTGCAAGGCGCTACTCCGACAACAGGGGGCTATCTCAGAAGCCGCCCTATGCGCCACCCTTTTCGTCAAACAAAGGGATATGGATCAGCAGTAACCAGCGCCGCGACGAGAACGGGAAAGAATCGCGTTCTACGCTGACAACAGAGAAGAACGCACGTCGCGGCTCCTCTACTGCAAGATTTGCAAAAGCTTCGGGCATCTGGCCGAGCGATGCAAGTTCCGCTCCGCCCCTTGCCAGTCCATTCCGAGCACCTGGACCGGCTGACAAGACGCAAGAAATGACACGCGTCAAGCCCAGGGGTCTCAACCCCCATCGCGCAATCTGAACTCAGCGGTTCAGCACCAGCAATAGCACCTGTCACAACAGGGATCCGCATGAAACGTCATCGGCAATATGACGATGACTACACGCGGAACTCGCCATTGCTGCGTGCGCACGCCGTCTCCTAAGCCAGCCCTCCATCCAATCGAGGCATTCACGGACAACAATCCGTTTACCCCCCGACACGACTTCAGCGACGATGACGACTAGGACTGGAACCTTCCAGTCCCGCTGCTTGAAAGCCCCCTGCACATACCTGATTTGCGGGCGGCACCGATTGATTGGATCTCGCACGAACAATTCTTGAAGTTCGACACAACGCACATCGTCACGCCGCGATTGGCGCTGCTCACGCGCAACGACAACAGGCGCTACAACACGTGGTACCTGGATAGCTGCTGTGGGCAGCACATGGTGGGCTCTGAGCGTTTCATTACCAACGCCGTCTCCACCCCCGCAGTCACTTATGTCACTGTGGCGAACAACACTCGCCTGCACACAAGCGGGCAAGGCATCGTGATTCTCAAAGCACGCGGGAGCAAGACACACATCGCATTGAATGATGTGCCTATCGTGCAGAATCTCCGCTTCAATCTCCTCTCGGCGGCGCAACTCATGGACTGCGGATTTGACCTCAGCATTGACCCCAAGACACGTGACATCATCCTACACTACACAGCGCCAAACAAGCCGCACAAGTAGATCAGACGGGCATGCTTCGAAAACGGGGTGTACATCCTCGACTTCGACATTCCCGACTGCAGCGGCGACTCAAACAAGTTGATTGATCTTGTTCCATTGCGCTTCGAGCACATTCACCGCTCCGACTGGAAGCATCCTGATGGGAGGCCCTAGGAGCCGCATCACCCACATCTGCGCGAGGTGGCACTGCATGACCCTAACGCTGATGGCATCTACAGAAATTGCCACACGCCGACAGCATCAACCCGCAATTGCGGGACGCGGTATCGCCGCAATCGTCGAAACTGAGCGATTCACGCCACCTAAAGAAGGCATGTCCGCCTTGGAGCTCGAATTCGTAACACAATCCGTCTTCAGCCCACCAAACGGTCACCAGAAAATCCCCTCCCAGGTACACTAGCAGAGCGGCTTGAAGGAATCTTACACGGACGGTGCCGTGGAACTTTTGACGCACGCAGAGTGGCGCGTCCCTACACAAAGGAGGAGTTCTTAAAGGTTTACCCTCACTGGCGCAACCCCACGAAGAAACTTACCATTGCCCGAGAAGAAGAACTGGCGTGACGCGAAGCAGAGGAGCTTCGTCAGAAAAGCATCACCGAGGCGCGTGGAACATTTGCATGCTGTGCATGGGGTGCAGAAAAAGAAAGCGCCACCAATGAAGGGGGGTGGGGGAGTAACGTCGGCTGGGGAACGAGCAACACTGGCAGATGGAGCAATACGGGAGGCACATGGGCAGATGCTGGTGGCGAATGGGGCACCGTAACTGGCGGCGACGAAGGCGGCTTGGGCATTTCCTGCGAAGGCTGGGGAGCTTCCCGAGAAGAACAAAGGGGGGGAATCGACGAGACAGAGGATTCTAAACCTCCTATTGTTACTCTCGGACGACCTTCGCTCCTTCCTGCACCCGTGCCACTCCCTGTCGACGTTCAACTGCATCACGACCCTTGGGACACCATCGACTGGGGCAATGAGCCTTCGACCCGACGACGTACAGTCTACGGACCCGATCCCGAGCTGCGTAAGCCTACCCTTGCCTTTAGAACAATCCCTAGGACCAACATTCCCCTCGTCGTGATTCCCGACTGGGAATTTCTCGCGCTCATTCTCACAACAGTGAACGAAGAAGCAGTAGAAGAAGAAGCGCCAACGGAACCTACTCCAACAACTGAAAAAGACCCTGAAGTAGTACACGCCCGCTACATGCGCACCTCCAGACTCCGCGCAAATGACGACTTGTGGCATCAGCGCCTCGGTCACCCTTCGCGCGCAACATTGAACAACTGCATCGAAGCTGTCGTCTTTGCGCCCGGCGCGCTCCTGCGCCCTGATGGCATCGAGCTCAGGACAAGATCATAGTCATGCATCCGTACTGTCTGCCCCGAAGCCGCACTAAGTCATCAGCCGTTCTTGCTGCTGGAGCCAGGAACCAGTCGCTACCCTAAGCTACACAAGGTGTACAGCGACTTTCTCATCGTCGGGCATTGCGGGCTCAACGATGAAGGGCACACCCTCACATTCGTCGATGCAAGAACACACGCTACATGCGGGTCGCCAATGTGGAATTCCGCAACAGGGCATATGAGGTTTTCCACCTCTGGCTGGCGCACACGCAGCGCCAATCCGGGGAGAAACTTCAAATATGGCAAACCGACGGCGCAGCAGAATTCTGCAGGAAGGAGCTACAAGACTACCTGGGGAAAAGGGGGGTCTCGCATCACGTCTCTCTTCCCTACACGCACCCACAACAGGGTGTCGCCGAGCGCATGAACCGCACCCTCATGACGAAGGTGCGCGCGCTGCTGAAGCAAACGAAACTTCCGCCACTCTATTGGCCATACGTGATGCACCACGACGTGCGGGTGCATAACCTTCTCTCAACCATGTCTATCACCTGCAATTTATCACCGCCCATGAGGTGGACGGGCACCAAGGGCGACACCTCCATGCTCCGCGTGTAGGGCTGCATGGTGCAGGTCGGCCCCCAACCTCAAGAATCGGCAAGTTCGAAAGCCGCGCGCGCTGGGGCATTCACCTTGGGATAAGCTGCAAATACAAAGCATGGATTATTATGGACCTTCTCAGCCAGAAAATCACGAACGCGCATGACGTCATCATCTAAGAATTACTCAACCTTGCCCGGTTCCGTGAAGACGAGCAGACGAACGCGAATCACGTCGATGCAAAGACGGGCACAGCTACGCCACTCCTGAGGACGAAGCCGCCGCGGCCATCCTGGAACAGGACAACACCAGCAAATTCACAGGATTCGATCGCCACAATAGCGACGACGATGACGAGGAGCTGTCGGAAAGAGGATTCGGTGGAGCATGAGGAAGCAGCAATGGTCCCGCGTTGCTACCGCCACCTGAGCCAGAGAGTGACGACGATGATGTGCAGGAAGTAACCCTCCAGCATCGCCATGATAGCACCGTCTCAGGACTGCAACTGCTGGGTCTCCACACCGCCACCACAATAGCGCCACGCGTCATCGAACCCAAGAATCCGCGGCAAGTATTCACGGGACCGCACATCAGGGAGTGGCGCAAGGAGATGGATGCAAAAATCAAAGCGCTTGAGTCCTGTGATACCTGGGTACTCATCAACCGTGCCGCAATCAAATGAAGGAGAATCCTTTTCGGAAAATGGGTCTTCTGCGTGAAGACCGCAACAGATGGCACGATTGAACGCTTCAAAGTGCGTTGGGCCGTATGCGGTTACGACCAGAGGCACGGCATCGACTTCAACCAGACTGCACCTCCGTCAGGATCTTGCTCACCATCGCTGCCGCAAGGCACTTGCCTCTGCGCCAAATCGACGTGAAGAACGCATTTCTTGATGCGTTGGTAGACGCAGTGATCTATGTGGAGCAACCACACATATACAATGAAGGCGATTCACGTGTGTGTCAGCTGCGAAAATCCCTCTACGTGATTAAACAGGCGCCTAGGCTCTGGCAGCAGTACCTACACAACAACCTGCTCGAGATAGGCTTCAAGCAACTACCTCACGATCCTGGAATGTATCGCCGAGACTTCCACGGCAACTACATTCTGCTCACGGTCTATGTCGACAACCTCCTCTATACCAGGTCAAGCAACGAGCTACTCGACCAATTCGAAAAGAACTTAGCGACGTGTGTCGACATCACCTGCAAACATGACGTGAAGCAATTTCTCGGCCTTAACATCTCCCACGTGCTAGAAGCCATCCACCTCTCAGCAGCCAATTATGCAGAAACACTTGGCAAACGCTTCAACATCGCGCCTGCACCGCTCTCTGCCCCTTACCGCACTCCCGGACCGAACCACAAACCCGACAACAAAGCCCTATCCCTTGCTAGAATTCAGACTTACGAACAGCAGCTGGGTTGCCTGCTCTTTGCGTCAGTAACGTGCAGGCCAGACCTCTCTTACATCGCGAGCCAACTGGCTCAGTACTCTCGCAAACTGACAGCTGAGAATCTTCTCGATCTTCAGCGCGCTCTCCAGTTCTTCATCTCCACGCCCAACATTGGGCTTTGCTACTCAACAGTGACAACCCCGTCCTTCAGCCTCATTGGCTACGTGGACGCCGATCATGCCGCTGACCCCAACAATCGACGGTCCAGAATTGGGTTCCTGATTCGCCTTGAGCCAACAGGACCAATTTCGTGGAACTCGAAGAAGTAGGAACTGGTTGCCCTGTCATTGGCGGAAGCTGAATTCATCGCTGCAACAGCAACAGTTTGCGAAGGGCTCTACCTACAGGAAGTTATGGAAGAAGCGAAAATCCCAACCTCGCCAACCTTTCGCATGCACTGCGACAACCAAAGTGCGATCCGAATCGCAAACAAACCAGGATTCATCAACCGCACCAAACACATTGTGTTGCGGTATTTCTTTGTCAAGGACGGAGTGGACAAGGGCAAGGTTGATCTGACCTACTGCCCAATGGCTGACAAGGCAGCCGACTTCCTCACGAAACAACTGCCCCGTCAGTAGTACTATCATTGCTCCGAACTCAACTGAGTGGTCAAGCGAGTCATGACTTGCTACAGCTAGGAATGAAGGGGGGTGCTACGAATAGTAAAATGAGAAGCATTACTGTGCATCCTGCCAATAGCAAGAACGAAGAACTCAGGGGCGAAGGTTCAAAGTGACGCGCACGGTTATGAAGCATCTGGACCGTCAGAGCAGACAACATCAGGCAGCTGCAGGAGCAAGGCATTTTGCGGGAACAGTTTTGTAACTGTACGCGCCGCACGGTTGGGTTTGAATCTGAATGAGGGAATGTACCCCTTAGAGTACATGGCTAGACTAGGACCTTTCGTATTCCCATGTACTCTTATATAAACCGTTGTATTTACATGTTTTAATCATCTCATTTTGAATCCACTCTGATCTGAGGTCAATTTCTTGTGCTGCAGCACTCAGATTCTGCAAACTTTCCTGAGGTGATCCTTGGCACGATCACCTTTCTGAGTGCAACATATTTATCGTACTATTTGCTATGTCGTACAACAACAACAATACTCCAAAAGTTGACCTCGGCGACTGCAGAGATTCACTCTACAGCAGTGGGAGCTAAACTATGGGTGAAGAGACTTGGTGGTTTCAGTGATCATAGCTTTGCTTGTGTTCTCACTACTTGCGTGTCCACACAGCAATCTGGGAATACATAATGATAGAAGTTGAAATGACACAGGTGGCTACATCTGTGGCTTAGCAGCCTAGCGACTAGGCAGGTCGACCTCTAGCGCAGCAACGGGGCGGCCTGCCAACAGAGCAGGTCGACGGTCTGCCTACGCAGCTAGGAGGTGGCTTGCCAACTTAGCAAGTCGACGACTTGCCAGCGCTGTCAAAGAAACGAATGAGAATGAGTGAACTATGAAAAAGTTGGGTACAAGTACTAACCCTAATTGGGCTGTACCCCTTATGGGCTACCCCACTATAGCCTACACAAATGTAAGCACTATAACATTCTGACACACCCCCATAGGCAAAGTGGGGGAGAACAAGTGGTCACAAGACCAGTCAAGAAAAGCAAAGCAAGCTCAGGGTGGATCACAAAGTCACCACACAGTCCAAGCACAAGCAAAGGGCCAAAAGGCCAGTTCACATGCAGAGTTATATAAAAGAGAACAAACAATACAGTGATCATACCCTAACAAGTGTACGTATGCAGGTATATACATAGATCACAATACAAGTAAAGTCACGCAGTGAGCAAGTGAGGCAAAGTAGGTACAAGGCCTAACACAGTAGAGAAGCGCTGATGATCACCAGGCGGAAGTGCCTTGGTGAATATATCAGCAGTGTTGGCCCTAGTGGCCACGTATGCAAGATGAAGCTGGCCACGCTGCTGCAACTCTCGAGCAAGGAAGTATCGCAGAGCGATGTGCTTCGTTCTGTGCTCCAGTCTGTGCTCCTAATCCAAGGCAATCATGGCCTTGTTGTCTACGTACAGAACTGGAGGCGAACGAGGCTGCTCGCCCAAGTCAGTCAGCAGGTAGGTGAGCCAGCGTAGCTCCTGTACAGCCATGGCCCCGGCGTAGATCTCAGCCTCACAACTGGAGCTGAGAACCGAACACGAGCGGGTAGACCGCCATGAAACAGAGCCGGAATCGAGGCTGAACGTGTAACCCTGTGACGACCGCTGCGTAGCTGAGTTGTCAACCCAAGAAGCGTCTGCGTGAACAGTGAGGACAACTGGACCCCGTCCTCCAAGCACGAGCCCCATGCCCGACGTACTGCACAAGTAACGCGGTACCCTCTTTGCAGCATCCCAGTGCACCTTTCGGTGCCTACCGGGAGCCACGTAGCAAGCAAAAAGGCTGAGAGGGTACGCGAGGTCAGGTCGTGTCCACGTCATCAGGTACATGAGGCAACCCACAAGCTCTGGGTACGGACCACTTGGCTCTACGGACTCGTCCGAAGGTGGAGCTGAGAGCGAGTGGCCGGTAGACAGAGGAGTGGGCTGTGGCGAGGAGAACTGGAAGCCGAAGCGCTGAAGGACCTGGTGCACCATGTGTGACTGAGTCAGTGTGATGGTGCGCCGTGCTCTGTCCCAGGTGATCTGCAAGCCAAGATAGCTGCGCAGCTCACCCAGGTCAGTGCAGGTGTGTGTCTTCTGCGGCTCCGATTTCACAAGGGTCAGTGCCTCAGTGTCAACAGTGGCAAAGACGAGGTCGTCGACGTACACGAGGACGTAAAACGGCGGCAGCGACGTGTCGGTGCGTAGAAACAGCGACGGGTCAGCAGTAGAAGGAGTAAACCCCAGAGCCGCAATTGTAGTCCTCAGTGTGTCGTGCCACTCGCGAGGCGCCTAGCGGAGACCGTAGACTGGTTGCTGAAGGCTCCACTGGGTACCTGCAGGAAACGACCCAGTGAAGCCAGGTGGGCGGCGCAGCCAGATCTCCTCGTGCAGGCTGCCCTGCAAGAAAGCTGTGCTGAAGTCTAGAGAGTGCAACTCGTAGTCACGCTGAGCAGCGACGTGCAGCAACACCCAAAGAGTAGTCATCTTCGAGGTGGGGGAGAAGGTCTGGAAGTAGTCGACCCCCTGTCGCTGACTGAAGCCTCTAGCAACGTAACGCGCCTTGAAGGCAGGCGGAGAACCCGGCGGCCACTTCACCCTGAAAATCCACATGCCATCGACTATGTTCGCCCGAGACGGGGAAACTGCGTCGACGTAGGTGCCTGTGGACTTCTAGGATGCCATCTAGGCCTCCATGGATGCCTGCCACTGGGAGGAGTAAGGACCCGTAATCGCCTCTGCGTAAGAGCGCAGGGTCGGCATGTTTGGTGCATTCGGGTCTCCCTCAGGGGCAAGCAGCATGGAAGCGAAACAAGGTACAGCAGCTGCAAGACACTCAAAGTCCTCCTGCCTGTCCTCAAGGACGTCCGTGCCAAGAGCACACTCACCCCCGACGGACGGAGGACTGGCAGACTCAGACTCAGCAACAAGAGCAGTGGCGTAGTCTAGACGATAGGCAGCAGCAAAGTCAGCCAGCTCAGCAACGAGGGCAGACGCAGCAGTGGAATCAAAAGAAGGGTCACTGACGACAGCGGCGAGGAGACGAGAGACAGTGGGACTGGCTGCACGAGCGCAGTCAGACTCTGGGTCAGGGACGGCAGGAAGAGAGGACTCAGGAGGAGGCGGAAGAGGAAGACGCAGTGGAACAGAGGAAGGACGAAGTGCCATAACGTGGGTGCCTGGGACAGGAGGAGGACGCGGACGAGGAACGCGACAACCAGTGCGAACAGGCAGGACGAGACGCAGGCTCACGACACTCTGTAAGACCGCCGGCCTGCTCACTGTAAGGAGAAGGAGCAGGCAGTGCGGAGGCTAGCTGTAACAGCAGCTGCGACTGGTCAAGCGGTGGACACAGTAAGGGAGGAGTAAGGCCAGGAGAAGACGGGACAACAAGAACCTGCTGAAGCAGGGGAACGAAGTACGGTCGCGGCCGCACAGTGCCTTTAGCTCCAGTACCACAAGACACAACACCCCCAACTCCAGCACCTCCAGCTCCAGGGTCAACAGCTCCAGCTCCTCCAGCTCCAGCGCCTCCCGCGCCGGTGCCTCCAGCTCCAGCGCCAACAGCTCCACCTCCTCCAGCTCCAGCGCCACCAGCGCCAGTGCCTCCAGCCCCAGCAGCTCTAGGCTCTCTAGAGTCTCCAGCTCCAGCGCCCCCAACACTACCAGTCCCGGCAGGTCCAGTACCCCTGGTACGAGCACCTCCAGGACCAGCAGCTGCAGCACCTCCAATACCACCAGCTCCAGCAGTAACTCCAGCACCTCCAGCTCCAGTGTCTCCAGCGGCAGAGTCTCCAGCGCCGGTAGCTCCACTTCGAAGGCGTGTGCGCTGAGTAAACCACTCGCGCAGCTGCTGCGGGGAGAGAGGCTCCGGCCGGGGAGAAAGACATGGCAAAGCACCCGCAAGACCTCCAGAAGAAGTACCCCGAGGCTCAGCACCCCCAGACTCAGCACCCCCAGGCTCCACACCCTCAGGCTCAGCACCCCCAGGCTCCGCACCCCCAGGCTCAGCACCCCCAGACCCGGCACCCTCAGACTAAGCACCCCCATGCTCCGCACCCCCAGGCTCCGCACCCCCAGACGCAGCACCCCCAGATGCAGCACCTCAAGCAGCACTTGAGTCGACAGCTACCTCAACAGGCACAGTACCAGGGAGAGGGTCTACGTGAGACACACCTGAGGGAGCAGGACCCTGAGGGGGGAGGGGGTCTACCGGAGGGGGACCTAGAGCAAGGAAGAGCGGCGGGGGTGGGGGAGGGGCAGAGCGGTAGGGGAAAAGCCGGTAAAAGGGAACCGACTCGTCAAACGTGACGTCCTGAGAGGGGAAGACATGGCGCGAGGTGGGGTAGTAAAACTGCCAGCCAGGCGCGTCAAGGGAAAAGCCAAGGAAGACGCAGAGAATAGCGCGCGCGGAGAGGTTTTCCGCGGACGTATCGCGAACAAAGGCACGAGAACCCCAGACCTAGAACACCGACGCATCGCCAACCTTCCCCGTCCAACGCAGTGTAGGCGAGGTCTTCGGCAAGGAGACACGGGGCCAGAGGTTGAGCTGATGCGCAGCATTCCATACCGCAAACGGCCACAGAAAATGGGGAGCAGCCGCATGGATCATGGAGGTACGAGCGACCTCTATGACTAAGCCAATGCGGCGCTCAGCAATCCCATTTTGCTGAGGGGAGTCCGGAAGCATGAACGACTGGAGAATGCCCTCCCCACGACAAAAGTCCCGTAAGAGGTCGGAGGAGAACTCACCACCTCTGTCAGAGTGTAGACGCAGGACAGGAAAGTCCTGGTGGAACCGCTCGCGGAGCTGGAGATGGACTGCGTGGATCCAAGGGATCAAGAGATCAGGGACCCCCCCCTTGTTGCGCAAGGGAAAGACCGTGGTGTACCGCGTGTAGTCGTCAACAACAAGCAGAAAGTAGCGCTCGCGGCCCTGTCTACTGACGCGAGCTGGGCCCCACACGTCCATGTGGAGAGTCTGCAGGGGAGCAGTCGTCGGGGGAAACGAGGAGTGAGGAGCGGCGCGCTGCCGCCCCTCAACGCAAGGAAGGCAGGGCGGGGCAGGCGAGGGCGGGAGGGGAGGTAGAGACCTGGGAAGACCAGAGACAAGGAGGCGGGAGTGCATGCCACGAAGGCATGGCAGGGAGGGGTGACCAAGGCGGTGGTGCCACAGGAGAGTCTGGTGTGACAGGAGGCGACACGAGCAAGGGGGTGCTACCTGACCTGACGCGGACACCTGGGCAGACGCAGCTACCTGAGGAGGCTCAGTAGCCAGTGTGTACAGACTCGACCCAGGCCGACGAGTGATCATGGCCAGGTGGCGGCCCGTCCGTGTACACGTGCAGATCAACACACGCTGACCCCCAGGAGTGGTGGTAGTGACCATCGCGTCCTGGAGGGCAGCGGTACTCACCAAGTTCGTAGAGAACGAGGGGAGATGAAGGCCTGACAGTGAGCCGGACGGAACCGCCGGACACGGGAGAACAGTGGAGGAACGGGCAAGGACTGGGCCCCCGAAGGGGTCAGCGAGTCTGACCGGTACAGGTGCAGAGAGAGGAGTGAGGGTGGTGCTGTCGCGAAAGAAACAGCATGAAGCACCCGAGTCAAATGTAAAGGTGTGCAAGGCCTGAGCAGGCGCAGTACCAGGGAGAGCAGACTCACTAGCACCTAGAGCAACTGCTGCCTCTATACCTGGGTCAGGCGGCACACACAGGTAATAGTCAGCCTCAGCAGTGAACTCTGCGCGCCAAGCGTTGTCAAGGCGGGAGAAGCAGCGGTGCTGAGTGTGAGGCTTCCCGCATGTCTGACCAGCACGGTCACCCGTGCAAATGACATACGGGCAGCTACCACTACCCCCAGACGCCCCACGCTGAGAAAACCACTCACGAAGCTGCTGGGGCGACGGGGTCTCGCTCCGACGCTACTGCTGCTGCCTCTGGCCACCGCTAGAACCTCCACGCTGAGTAGCTCCAACCCGACCGCCACCAATCCCACTTCTGCCACGACCGCCACCCCCACCGCTGCCACCACCACCTTCGCCAAAGCCCCCACTCCCGCCACCACTCCCACTACCGCCACCACCTCCACTGCCTCCACCACCTCCACTGCTGCCCCCACCACCACCCCTGCTGCCACCGCCACCACCCCTGCCACCCTTGCCCTTGCTGCTGCGGCGCTTCGCACTAGCAGAAGTAGCCCCGACGTCCTCAGCACCAGGGACATCAACAGCAGAAGCAGAGGCGTAGGAGGGGGCAAGGGGGGAGGGGGGGCACCCCTCAAAGAAGGGCGTGTGCGGAGTGCCACGAGCAGCACCTACAGCGACTACACTAGTCTCAGCTGCAAGGAGGTGCTGCTTGAGTAGGTCAACAGTGAGGACTGTGGGGTGAAGTGAGAGAAAGTGGTCCCTGACAGAGCGAAGAGAGTCAGGGAGGCGGGTGACTATAAAGTAGAGAGTGATGAACATCGGGGGCTGGTTCCTGGCGAGGAACTCAGCTGGGACGGCAATGCAGTAGCGAGCGTCGCTAGTGCGAAGGTGGGAAACCAAGTCCTCTAATGTGGCAAAGGCGGACAGCTCGGGGAACAGGTAGGGCAGTAGAAGACGGCCTAGAGCAGCAGTGGCAGGCGAGGAATAACGGGCAACTACAGCGTCGTACAGTTCCTGTGCTGTCCTGTGCTGTCCGAAGTGAGCGCATTTGGCTAAGCAAGCAGCAGTGTCACGAGTAAGCCACTGTGAGCGAATCGCACTGTCAGCTGTGGCGGGAGGGGCAGGATCGGCGCCAGACGTGTGGTCAAACAACGAAACGCTGTCCCTAGAGTCGCCCTATAGGTACAGCTGCAGGTCGTCAAGCCACGTGTCAAACTGGATCGGTCGGCCCTCGTGATCGAACGCGAGAGCGCGGAGAGAAGCCATAGCGGCGCAGCACGCAGGGCGGGCAGAGGCCGTGCAGCGTAGGGAACAGGGCAGGCAGCAGAAAGGGGGGGGGGGGGAGCAGGCAACAAGAGGCGGTGCACAGGCTGCAAGAGGGGCGGCTCGAGGGCCTAGGGGCGGCCGGCGGGCCTAGGGGGGGCGGGCGGGTCGCAAGGGGCGGCACGCGGGGCTGCAGGGGCTGCGAGAGGGCCGCAAGGGGCGGCTAGGAGGGGTCACAAGGGGCGGCGCGCGAGACTGCAAGGGTGGCTCGCGGGCTGCAGGGGCGAGGGGCGGGCCGCAAGGGGCGGGGGGCCCTGAGGTCGACGGGTGGGCCGGGGCCTAGGGGCGACGGGCGGGCCAGGCTAAGGTCGACGTGGAGGGCGCGCGGGGCAGCAGGGGCGATGAGCAGGCCTGGGCCTAGGGTCGACGAGCGGGCCGGGGCTTAGGGGCGACGGGCGGGCCAGGGCCTAGGGGCGACGGGCGGGCCGGGCCAGGGTCGACGGGCGGGCCAAGGGCCTAGGGTCGACGGGGCGCGTTGGGCCTAGGGTCAACGGGCGGGCCGGGCCTAGGGTCGACGGGCGGGCGCGCGGGGCAGCAGGGTCGCCGGGGGGGGGGGGCGGGGCCAAGGGTCGACGGGGCGCGCCAGGGGCCTAGGGTCGACGGGGGGGGAGGGGGGCCGGGCTAGGGTCGACGAGCGGGGGCGCGGGGCAGCAGGGTCGACGGGCGGGGCTGGGGCCTAGGGTCAATGGGGCGCGCCGGAGCCTAGGGTCGACGAGCGGGCGCGCGGGGCAGCAGGGTCGACGGGCGGGGCCGGGGCCTAGGGTCGACGGGGCGCGCTGGGGCCTAGGGTCGACGGGCTAGGGTCGACGGGCGGACGCGCGGGGCAGCAGGGTCGACGGGCGGGGCCGGGGCCTAGGGTCGACGGGGCGCGCCGGGGCCTAGGGTCGACGGGATGGGCCGGGGCCTAGGTTTGACGGGGCGGGCCGGGGCCTAGGGTCGACGGGGCTCGCCAGGGCCTAGGGTCGACGGGCGGGCCAGGGGCCTAGGGTCGACGGGGCGCGCGGGTCCTAGGGTCGACGGGGCGCGCTGGGCCTAGGGTCGATGGGCGGGCCTCAAGGGGCGGGCGCGCGGGGCCTAGGGTCGACGGGCGGGCCGCAAGAGGGCGGCGCGCTGGGCAGCAGGTGCGGCACGAGGGTCGCTAGGGGCGGCGCGTGAGCCAGCAGGGCGGCGCTGTGGTGGGCCAAAAAAAAAACGGTCCTAGCTAAGGACCTGCTCTGAAACCATGTCAAAGTAACGAACGAGAATGAGTGAACTATGAAAGAGTTGGGTACAAGTACTAACCCTAATTGGGTTGTACCCCTTATGGGCTACCCCACTATAACCTACACAAATGTAAGCACTATAACATTCTGACAAGCGCTGCATCTGCGCGGCTTGCCAACGCTATGGCAGAGCGGCTAGCCAGCTTGCAACCGCGAATGACAACAGCACACACGCGCACCCGCTTTGCAAGTGTTTGTAGGCGGTCGAGCACGTTGTGTGTTGTCCCACCCATCGTGTAGATGCCGAGTCTGCCACGTGTCGACGATCGCGCCGGATCCTCCACGTCGACCACAGGATATCAGCCCAGAACAAATGCCTACGATGGCGAAGCTCGCACAGGTGCCAAGCTTCGCTGTCGAGTAGCTCCTCTCGACCAGGGCGGCGCTGCTTTGTCGAATAGCACCCCTCGAGGAGCTCGTCGACCAGCGCCACGGTCTCTTATATCAGACCAAATTGGCCTGATGGTCTGATTTTCATACCTACCTTTAAGGTTTCATCTGATTTTCAGACCTACCTTTAAGGTTTCATCTGATAGGTCAGACATGTGATTTTTATTCGCAGACTTGGTGTATCTTTTTCCTCTGATTTCTCATATACCGCGTACAATTTCGTCTGGTACTGGAAAATCTGCCACTGGACTAGTGGCCCAGATTGTGCCTGTACTAGACGAAATTGTAGTGGCCTAGATTCACTGACAAGTTTGTATAGCTCATGCTCGTTTGACTCCCCCAAGGTTGCCTTGTGAAGGGGGCTTTTAAGTGATTCTTGGCATTTCGCAAACTTCGTCAACGTCGCAGCTAGCAAAAAAGGGCTTATAAAAATTTTCAAAAGTTACACGTTGACTGTTGACGTCAGTCTCTTTGTTACTATTGGTTCATCTAGATTGCATTGACAGTTGAGGCCGGTCAGCATTCGTTACCATTGGTTCATCATCACTGCAACTTGCTCGAGGGGCTTGTAAACTGGGTGCAACTACCCAGCCCAAAAACACGCGTGCAGATTTTCTAGCATGCGCAGGGCGAATTCGCGCGCAGCAGTTGAGCAACGTGTGTACAGCAATGGCACATACACGCGGAATCTCCCCACTCGCCGACAACACTACATACAGTGCATCATGTGCGCTACGCATGCAGTTACCTGTTGGACAAGCGCTGCAGCAGTAGAGGCCGCCGCGAGGATAGCAGCTCCTAGGGGTGTGGATCTCGCCCTCAGGGGACATGGCGATCACATGGGAAAGTACACTGGAGCGAGCAACCGCGGAGTTCAGGAAATGGCAGATTCATTACCTAACCACTACGGCGAGGGTAGCGGTGGTCAACGGTTACATGAACCCCATCCTCGCTTTCCAAGCGCAGGTGTATTCGCCCCCTCCTGAGATATGGGCGAAGATCGTGAAGCTGCTCCACAATTTCGTGTTCAGAAATCATGCAATGCGGGGAAGCAGTTTGCTTTATGGAGCCAGGAGCTGCTATTCAAACCGCAGAGCAAAGGGTGTGAAAATGAACAGCAGGAATCGATGAACTAGGAAAGTGTGAGATACAAATATGAAAGCTGTACCCCTTAGTGTCTACCCCACTACAGCCTACATAGGCTAAGGCATATATATCTGACACACCCCCATAGGCAAAGTGGGGGAGAACTAGGGGTCACAAGACCAGTCAAGCAAAGCAAAGCAAAGCAAGCTCAGGGTGGATCACAACGTCACCACACAGTCTGAGCACAGGTTCAAAGGCCACAAGGCCAGTTCACATGCAAGTTCATGTATAAAGGTAAACAAGCAAGTACAGGTATATATAGATCACAGAACAAGCAAAGTCAAGAGGTAAGCAAGTGAGGCCAAGTAGGCACAAGACCTAGCATAGTACAGAAGCGCTGATGATCACAAGGCTGAAGTGCCTTGGTAAAGATATCAGCAGTGTTGGCCTGAGAGGCCACGTAAGCAAGGCGCAGCTGGCCACGCTGCTGCAGCTCACGAGCAAGGAAGTAGCGAAGAGCAATGTGCTTCGTTCTGTGCTCCAGTCTGTGCTCCCGACACAAGGCCAGCATGGCCTTGTTGTCTACGTACAGAACTGGAGGAGAACGAGGCGGCTCTCCCAGGTCAGTCAGCAAGTAGGTGAGCCAGCGTAACTCCTGTGCAGCCATGGCCCCTGCGTAGATCTCAGCCTCACAGCTGGAGCTGAGAACAGAAGACGAGCGGGTAGACCGCCACGAAACAGAGCCGGAACCAAGGCTGAAGGTGTAACCCTGTGACGACCGCTGCGTAGCCAGGTCGTCCACCCAAGACGCGTCTGCGTGACCAGTGAGGACCACTGGACTCCGCCCTCCAAGCACTAGCCCCAAGCCCGAAGTACTGCACAAGTAGCGCAACACCCTCTTCGCTGCAGCCATGTGCTCTGGTCGGTGTCTCCCAGGAGCAACATAGCGCGCCAGAATGCTCAGAGGGTATGCTAGGTCAGGTCGAGTGCAGGTCATCAGGTACATGAGGCAGCCAACAAGCTCTGGGTACGGGCCACTCGGCTCTACGGACTCATCCGAAGGCAGAGCTGAGAGCGAGTGGCGAGTAGACAGAGGAGTGGCCTGAGGCAAGGAGTACGTGAAGTCGAAGCGCTGAAGGACCTGCTGCACCATGTGTGACTGAGTCAGGGTGATGGTGCGCCGTGCTCTGTCCCGGGTGATCTGCAAGCCAAGATAGCTGCGCAGTTCACCCAGGTCTGTGCACGTGTGTCTCTTCTGCAGCTCGGACTTCACGTAGGCGAGTCCAGCAGTGTCAGCTGTAGCAAACACCAAGTCGTCGACGTACACGAGGATGTAGAACGGCGGCAGTAAAGTGTCGGTGCGAAGAAACAGCGACAGGTCAGCAGTGGAAGGAGCAAACCCAAGAGCCGCAAGCGTAGTCCTCAGTGTGTCGTGCCACTCACGTGGCGCCTGGCGGAGACCGTAGACTGGCCGCCGGAGGCTCCACTGGGTACCAGGAGGAAACGACCCAGTGAAGCCAGGTGGGCGGCGCAGCCAGATCTCCTCGTGCAGACTGCCCTGTAGGAAAGCAGTGCTGAAGTCAAGGGAGTGAAGCTCGTAGTCACGCTGAGCAGCAACGTGCAGCAGAACCCGAAGAGTGGTCATCTTCGGGGTCGTGGAGAAGGTCTGAAAGTAGTCAACTCCCTGCCGCTGACTGAAGCCTCGAGCCACGTAACGCGCCTTGAAGACAGGCGGAGAACCCGGCGGCCGCTTCACCCTGAAAATCCACATGCCACTGACGATGTTCGCCCTAGGTGGGGGAACCTCGTCGACGTAGGTGCCTGTGGACTTCCAGGAAGCCATCTCTGCGTCCATGGCTGCCTGCCACTGAGAGGAGTAAGGACCCTCTATCGCCTCTGCGTAAGAGCGCGGGGTCGGGATGTCTGGTGCATCCGGGTCTCCCTCAGGGGCAAGCAGCGTGGACACGAGATGAGGTAAAGCAGCAGCAAAACACTGGAACTCCTCCTGTCGGTCCTCAAGGACGTCCGTGCTAAGAGCACACTCACCCCCGACGGACGGAGGACAGACAGACGCAGACTCAGCAACAAGACTAGCAGCGTAGTCTAGACGACAGTGAGCAGCGAAGTCGACAAGCTCGGCAACGAAGGCAGACGCAGCAGTGGACTCAAAGGAAGGGTCAGTGACAACAGTGGCGAGGAAACGCGTGACAGTAGGACTGGCAGCACGAAGGGAGTCAGACGCCGGGTCAGCAAGAGCAGGAAGAGAGGACTCTGGAGGAGACGGCAAAGGGACACGCTGTGGCGCAGTGGAAGGACGCAGTGCCATCTGATGCGTGCCCGGGACTGCAGGAGGACGCGGACATGGAACACGACGACTAGTGCGAGCAGTGCGAACAGGCGACGCAGGACGCGACTCAGGCTCACGACGCTCAGCAAGACCTCCAGTAGGACCAGTGTAGGGAGAAGGAGCAGGCAGAGGGGAGACCAGCTGTAACTGTGACTCGGACTGGACAGGCGGTGGACACTCTAAGGAAGGAGCAGGACTAGGAGAAGGCGGAAGACCAAGAACCTGCTCAAGGAGCGGAACGAAGTACGGCTGCGGCCGCGCAGCACCTCCAGAACCAGTAGGGACAACACCAGTACCCCCAGCGTCAGCTCCAACTCCAGCAGCACCACCAGCTCCAGTACATGCAGCAGCTCCAGCTCCAGCAGGACCACCAGCAGACACAGCCGCTCCGGCTCCAGTACCTCCAGTAGCACCCACTCCAGCAGCACCACCAGCTCCAGCTCCACCAGTAGCTCCAGCACCAGGAGCACCACCAGGCCCAGCAGCTCCAGTACCTCCAGTACGAGCACCTCCGGGACCCGTGGCTCCAGCACCCCCAGCAGAAGCAGAACCTCCAGTACCAGCTCCAGTAGCACCTCCAGCTCCAGAACCTCCAGCAGCAGCAGAACCTCCAGCACCGGCAGCACCTCCAGCTCCAGCAGCACGGCTCCAGCGGCGAGCAAACCACTCGCGCAGCTCCTGTGGAGAGGGAAGCTCCCGCCGGGACAAAGCACCCGAAGGACCGCCAGGTCCAGCACCGACAGGCTCCACACCCCCACTCCCAGCAGCCCCAGGCTCAGCACCCCCAGAAGCAGCACCCCCAGGCCCCGCACGCTCAGGCTCAGCACCCCCAGACCCAGCACCCCCAGTCTCCGCACGCTCAGGCTCAGCACCCCCAGACTCAGCACCCCCAGGCTCCGCACGCTCAGGCTCAGCACCCCCAGACGCACCAGAGTCAGCAGCTACCTCGACAGGCTCGACTGCATCTACCTGGGACACACCTGAGGGGGCAGGACCCTGAGGGGGGAGGGGGTCTACCGGGGGGGGACCGGGAGCGAGGAAGAGCGGCGGGGGGGGGAGGGGGGCAGTGCGGTAGGGGAAGAGACGGTAGTACGGAACCGACTCGTCAAACGTGACGTCCTGGGAGGACAGAACACGACGCGAGGTGGGGTGGTAAAACTGCCAACCAGGCGCGTCAGGGGGAAAGCCGAGGAAGATGCAAGGAACAGCACGGGAGGACAGCTTGTCCGCAGACAAGTCTCGGACGAAAGCTCGAGATCCCCAGACACGGAACGCAGACGCATCACCAACCTTCCCCGTCCACCGCAGAGTAGGGGAGGTCTCCGGCAGGGAGACCCGGGGCTGAAGGTTGATCTGATGCGCCGCGTACTGAACCACGAACGGCCACAGAAAATGGGGAGCAGCCGCATGGATCATGGACGTACGAGCGACATCCATGACCATGCCAATGCGGCGCTCAGCAATCCCATTTTGCTGTGGAGAGGCCGGAAGCGTGAACGTCTGGCGGATGCCCTCCGCACGACAGAAGGCTCGCAGAAGGTCGGAGGAAAACTCTCCGCCTCTGTCGGAGTGCAGACGCAGAACAGGAAAGTCCGAGCCGAAACGCTCTCTGAGCTGGAGACGAGCAACGCGGATCCAGTCGATCAACACCTCAGTGACCTCACCCTTGCTGCGCAAGGGGAAGACAGTGGTGTAACGCGAGTAGTCGTCAACCACCAGCAGGAAGTAGCGCTCGTGACCTTGTCCACAGACGCGGGCTGGGCCCCACACGTCCATGTGAAGAGTCTGCAGCGGAGCCTCTGTCGGGGGAAACTCGGAGGAGTGAGGAGCGGCGCGCAGCCGCCCCTCGACGCAGGGAACGCAGGTAGGGGCAGGCCCCGGGGGAAGGGGAGGGAGGGATCGGGGGAGACCAGAGACAAGGACACGGGAGGCCATGCCTCGGAGACGAGGCAAGGAGGGGTGACCAAGGCGGTGGTGCCAGAGGAGGGTATGGTGGGACAGGAGGCGACACGAGCAGGGGGCAGACTCAAGACCTGACCGAGATGCTGCAGCAAACACCTGACTCGACGCAGCTACCTGACCAGACGCAGCCCCCGGGGCCGACTCTGTGGTCAGTGTGTACAGGCTCGACCCCGGTCGACGGGTAAACGTGGCCAAGTGGCGGCCCGTCTGAGCACACGTGCAGTGGGTCACTCGCTGACTCGCAGGAGTGAACTGGTCAACCCCGGCATCCTGAAGGTCAGCACCACTCACCAAGTTCGTGGAGAACGAGGGAAGGTAGAGACCAGACAGGGAGCCGGACGGGGCAGCCGGACACGGGAGGACAGTGGAGTAGCGAGCAAGAACAGGACCCCCAGAGGGGTCTGCAAGGGAGACCGCAACCGGCCGACTGAGCGGCGTAAGGGTGGTGCGGTCTCGAAAGAAGGAGCGGGAAGCACCCGAGTCGAGGGTGAAGGTGTGCAAGACCTGCGCCGACGCGGTACCTGAGAGAGCAGACTCACCAGCACCTAGAGCAGCAGACTCACTAGCACCTGGAGCAGCAGACTCACGAGCACCTAGAGCAGCAGCCTCAATACCAGGGTCAGGCGGAACACACACGTAACAGTCACCCTCAGCGCTAATAGACACAGCATACATGGCAGCAAGAATAGCATCAAAGTCAAGATCAAAGATAGCTACCCCCGACCTGAGCAGATCTCCCCAACGAGGGATCTCAGTGGCGTTCGGGAACTGGGCACGCCAGGCGTCCGTCAGGCGACCGAAGCAGCGCTGGGTGGCGTGCAGGCCGCCACACTGCTCTCCAGGGCGGTCACCGGTGCGCAGGACGTAAGTACAGGGACCAGCACCCCCAGACCCCTGGCGCCCCGCGTACCACTCACGAAGCTGCTGGGGCGAAGGGGTCTCACGAGAGCGCTGCTGCTGCTGGGGTCCCCGCTGCACAGCTCCGCCTCTGCCAGCTCCACCGCCGCCGCCGCCGCCTCCGCCTCCTCCACCCCTCCCGCCACCGCCACCGCCGCCTCCACCTCCACCGCCGCCACCCAAGCCCCCACCTCTGCCACCACCCCCACCCCCACCCCCTCCTCCGCCTCCACCGCCACTACCGCCGCCCCCACCACCTCCTCCAGCTCCCTTGCCCCGCTTGCCCTTGCTGAAGCGGCGCCTCTCACTAGGAGCAGACGCAGCGCTGACCGACTCGGTGCCAACAAGGTCGACAGCAGTAGCAGAGGCAACAGAGGGCAAAATAGGAACGGGGGAGCACCCCTCAAAGAAAGGGGTACGGGGGTCACCACGAGAGGCGCCTACAGCGGTGATACTAGTCTCTGCTGCAAGGAGGCGCTCCTCGAGGAGGTCGACAGTGAGGGTGGTAGGGCAAAGAGAGAGGAAGTGGTCCCTGACCGAGCGGAGAGTGTCAGGTAGTCGAGTGACAAAGGGGGCCTGAGCGTCCGGGATCCTTTCACGGAGCTGGGGGGCTATGCCGCCAGGCGGGTGGCGCTCCTGGTGTCACAGCAGGCGGGGTTGCGCGCGGACCTGGCAAACGAAGCGGTGGACATTCTGGATTTTCAGGCTTTTTGGGGACACATGAGTCAGATGAAGCAGTGGAAGGGGCGAAGCGAGCGGTGGAAACGTACCTACGAGCTTTTCCTGGAGTCAAGTTTTGCCGAAGGAATCACGGCGTTGATGGTCTAGGAGGTGGAGCAGGAATTGCTGTTGTATAATCGCCGCCTCCTGCGGAATGGGAAAAAAACCGCAGGGAAGCAAAAGGCGGCGGCGGGATTGAGGCGGTCAACTATGCGGGACCTGATCGTCGTAAGCTCGGATGGCTCCGGGACGCTAAAAACTGAGGAGGAAATGGAAAGAACCTTCGGGGGAAAGGCAGGAGGGTTGCTGGCTAAACGCATCTTTGACGTGGCCCTGGATGAGTGGAAGCAGTTGCTGCTGGTGCCGGTCATGGCGGAGAAAATGATGAAGGTGTCTGGCTTCGTGCTGAAAGCAGGGACCCGCCATGGCTTGTGGAAGATTGTCAGCGCGGATGGGAACTCACTAGTCTGCTGAGCGGTCAGCTGCATCTCTGGGATGCTGGGGGGTGCGGAGGAGCACTACTGCACGTTCCAGGTTCGTGACGTGGTTCATGCTGTCGTCCGAGAGGGGCGGCTCTTGGGGCCTGCGGTGGACCCCAAAGCAAGGCTATTGTGCTCGCAAATTTGGGACAAGGATGGTCCAGCGAAACTCAAACAGATCTGGAAGGGTTTCGCGAGGCAAGGAGGAAAGCCGAAGCAACAGACGGCCTGGGAGGAGTTGCTGGGCCGTCCGATCAACTCACAAAGGGTGATAAGTGTACGTGACTCGAAAGCCATCCCGAACCGGACGCGGGATGTGCTACTCTGGATAGATAGCCGGAACCTGCAAGTGGGGGAGAGGCTTCATTTTCTCAAGGCTGCGGTTGCCTGCGCGCACTGCATCGAGAAGGAAACAATGGAACATGCGCTTTTTCAGTGCCCGCGCATAAAGCCGGTGGTTTGGGCGCTCTTGACGGCAATCCGCATGCTCAATCCGGGAAGGAAGATTGAGTTGCTGGATGACCTCCTTTTCCAGCATGGTGTTTCAGCGCTCGGGTTTTCCCGAGGCTACCATCACGTCAATCGCTCTGCATAAGATCTGGGTGGAAAGGTGCGATACGGTCTTTGAACAGAGCAAGTTTCGGGCAAGAAGGGTCTTGCGGAGAATTGCGTCAGCCTTCCAGCTGCATGTCAAGATTTACACTCGGGCTAAGGCGGTAAAGCGGAGTTTGGGTGCTGCTCGTGCCAGTCTGGACGAGGATGAGCCCCGAATCCTGGACAGAATTTGGGACACGTCAGTGAAACCAGGCACGTGGACGAAGGGTTTTATGTCCTTGTGGTCGAACCCGAAGGCAACCTTCCGTCCCCCTTAGAAGGTCAAGGTGGGTATGGCAGGCGCATGCCTCCCAGGCCCACCAGCTACAGTTACGACTGCCGATGTATTGTGCATTTCTTTTTGTGTATCTTTCATAAAAACAAAAAACAAAAAAAAAAAACAAAAAAAAAACCACGAGGATAGCAGAGGCGGGTGCTGCTGAGATGAGGAGTGTCGAATGCTCTTCTGTGTTAGGGGAAGTGCAAGGGGCTAACTTCAAACTCGGTGTTCGTAATATACGAACTTCTATATGAAACGAATTCATAAGAGTAAATCAGACACTACAGGAAAAAATAGTATGAATTCTTAGACAGTCTAAATAATTTCGTCTGAAATATCAGACGGGCGAAAAAAGTTGGTATGACGATCAGACAGGAAAAAATATTACAGTCTGATTATCAGACGGGCCCAAAAACTATCAGAGACCCAGCGCCCTTCGACGTGCTCGTCGACCACCTTGGCCGAAGACGGTGTCAATAGATCTGCACTGTGGATGCCCGATTGATCCTAGGGGGGGTTACAGGCGCGTTCGCCTTGGGGGTTATGGGCGCACATGTCAAACTTATATGCTATAGTCTTTGTAGGCTGTAGTGGGGTAGACAATATGGGGTACAACACTTCTAGGTTTTCCTACTTGTACCCACCTGTTTCCTAATTCATCCATTCCTCATTTCTTCACATGGTATAGAGCAGGTTCCCTAGTGGGAACGCTTCCTTGGGCCCACCACCACTGAAATTTTTTTTCTGACCGGAGCGCCAGTCGCTCCTGCCCGAGGCGCGCCTTGTGGGCCGCCCCTCTGTTGAGCTCTCTTAGAGGATCCCCTCACGGCCCCTCGTGCCGCCCCTAGCGGCCCCGTCGCCGCCCTTCCAGGCCCCTCGCGGCCCCTAGCGGCCCCGTCGCCGCCCCTACGCGGCCCCGTCGCCGCCCCTACGCGGCCCCGTCGCCGCCCCTAGCGGCCCCGTCGCCGCCCCTACGCGGCCTCGTCGCCGCCCCTAGCGGCCCCGTCGCCGCCCCTACGCGGCCTCGTCGCCGCCCCTAGCGGCCTCGTCGCCGCCTCCCTCCCTACGCGGCCCCGTCGCCGCCCCTAGCGGCCCCGTCGCCGCCCCTACGCGGCCTCGTCGCCGCCCCCAGCGGCCCCGTCGCCGCCCCTACGCGGCCTCGTCGCCGCCCCTAGCGGCCCCGTCGCCGCCTCCCTCCCTACGCGGCCCCGTCGCCGCCCCTAGCGGCCCCGTCGCCGCCCCTACACGGCCACGTCGCCGCCCCTAGCGGCCCCGTAGCCGCCCCTCCGCGGCCTCGTCGCCGCCCCTAGCGGCCCCGTCGCCGCCTCCCTCCCTACGCGGCCCAGTAGCCGCCCCTAGCGGCCCCGTCGCTGCTCCCCTCCCTACGCGGCCCCGACGCCGCCTCTCCCGGCCCCTTCAACGCCCAACCGCCCAGCAGCCGAGCCGCCGAGCCGCCCAGCAATCGAGCCGCCGAGCCGCCCGACAACCGAGCCGCCCAGCAGCCGAGCCGCCGAGCCGCCCAGCAGCCGAGCCGCCGAGCCGCCTGACAGCCGAGCCGCCCAGCAGCCGAGCCGCCGAGCCGCCCGCCAGCCGAGCCGCCCAGCAGCTGAGCCGCCGAGCCGCCCTGCTGTCGGGCCGCTACTGTTCCTACCGGCGCGCCCCGGCCCTACTTCCTCGGACTGGTGAGATCACTCTCTGTTAGGCCACTGCAGTCATGGCTACCCCCAGTGTCCTTACCTTTGATGCTGAGGGTCGTGCTGTTGACTTTGAGGTCTGGGTCGATGACCTTCAGCTGTTCCTACAGTGCGATAGGGCAGACGGACTCTCCCTGTTCGATCTCACCTCTGGTGCCTCTCCTGCCCCGCCTGCTACTGCTGACAGCACGGTTCGCTCACAGTGGGCCACACGCGATGCTGCTGCCCGTCTTGCTGTGCGTCGCCACTTACCGACCACTGAGCGTGCGCACTTTAGTCAGTACAAGAGTGCTCAGACCTTGTACGACGCTGTAGTTGCGCGCTACTCTTCCCCTGCCACTGCTGCGCTTAGCCGCCTCATGCTGCCGTACCTGTTCCCTGACCTTGCTGCCTTTCCCACAGTCGCTGACCTCATTACGCACCTTCGCACTAGTGACACTCGCTACCGCGCTGCGCTTCCTGCTGAGTTCTGTGCCAAGAACCCCCCCCCCATTTACATCACCCTCTACTACATAGTCACCCGGCTCCCTGACTCCCTTCGCTTAGTCAGGGACCACTTCCTCTCAGTTTGCCCCACCACACTCACCGTTGACCTCCTCGAGGAGCGCCTCCTAGCAGCAGAGAAGAGCATAGTCGCTGTAGGAGCCTCTCGTGGTGACCCTCGCACCCTCGTCTTTGAGGGGTGTTCCCCCTCCCCCCTCTTGCCCTCTGTTGCCTCTGCTGCTGTGGCCGACCTCGGTGGTTTCGAGTCGGTCGGCGCTGCGTCTGCCCCTAGTGGGAGACGCCGCACCGGCAAGGGCAAGGGGGGCAAGGGCGCTGGTGGGCCTGGCGGGGGCGGTGGAGGTGGTGGTGGAGGCAGTGGAGGGGGTGGGGGTGGTGGTGGGAGTGGTGGCGGAGGTGGAGGTGTCGCCAGCAGCAGTGGAGGCGGAGGAGGCGGCGGCGGTGGTGGAGGGAGCGGAGGCGGCGGAGGTGGCGGAGGCGGCGGAGGCGGTGGAGCTGGTCGCGGCTTTGCGCAGAGGAGTGGCTCCGGTGGTGGTCAGCGCCAGCAGCAGCAGCGCAGTCGTGAGACCCCGTCCCCCCAGCAGCTTCGTGAGTGGTACGCTGGGCGTCAGCGAGGTGGGGGTACTGGTCCCTGCACCTACGTCCTCCGTACCGGCGACCGCGCTGGTGAGCAGTGCGGGGGCCCGCACTCCACCCAGCGCTGCTTCGGCCGCCTGACGGACGCGTGGCGTCACCAGTTCCCTGACGCCACTGAGATCCCTCGCTGGGGAGAGCTGTCTCGGGCGGGGGTTGCTATCTTTGATCTTGATTATGATGCTATTCTTGCTGCCATGTATGCTGTGTCTACTAGTGATGAGGGTGACTGTTACCTGTGTCTTCCGCCTGACCCGGGCATTGCGGCTGCTGCTCTAGATGCTGGTGAGACTGCTGCTCTAGGTGCTAGCGCGTCTGCTGCTCCAGGTGCTGGTGAGTCTGCTCTCCCAGGTACCACGTCGGCTCAGGCCTTCCACACCTTCACCCTTGACTCGGGTGCTTCCCGCTCCTTCTTTCGAGACCGCACCACGCTTACGCCGCTTAGTCGGCCGGTTGCGGTCTCCCTGGCGGACCCCTCTGGGGGTCCTGTCCTTGCTAGCTTCTCCACTGTCTTACCGTGCCCGGCAGCCCCCTCTGGCACCCTGTCAGGTCTCTACCTCCCCTCGTTCTCTACGAACTTGGTGAGTGGAGCTGATCTACAGGATAAGGGGGTTGACCAGTTCACTCTTGCGAGTCAGCGGGTGACCCACTGCACGTGTGCTCGGACGGGCCGACACTTGGCCACGTTTACCCGTCGGCCGGGGTCGAGCCTGTACACACTGACGACTGAGTCTCCTCCGGTTACTGAGTCTGGTCAGGTAGCTGCGTCGAGTCAGGTGTTTGCTGCAGCGTCCAGGTCTGGTCCTGAGTCCGCGCCCTGCTCGTGTCGTCTCCTGTCCCACCAGACTCTCCTCTGGCACCACCGCCTTGGTCACCCCTCCCTGCCTCGTCTCCGAGGCATGGCCTCCCGTGTCCTTGTCTCTGGTCTCCCCCGGTCCCTACCTCCCCTACCTCAGGGGCCTGCCCCTACCTGCGTCCCCTGCGTCGAGGGGCGACAGCGCGCCGCCCCTCACTCCTCCGAGTTTCCTCCGACAGAGGCTCCACTACAGACTCTTCACATGGACGTGTGGGGCCCCGCCCGCGTCCGTGGTCAGGGTCACGAGCGTTACTTCCTGTTGGTGGTTGACGACTACTCGCGTTACACCACTGTCTTCCCCTTGCGCAGCAAGGGTGACGTCACTGAGGTGTTGATCGACTGGATCCGCGCAGCTCGTCTCCAGCTCAGAGAGAGTTTCGGCTCGGACTTTCCTGTTCTGCGTCTGCACTCTGACAGAGGCGGGGAGTTTTCCTCTGCCCGTCTGGGAGCCTTCTGTCGTGCACAGGGCATCCGCCAGACCTTCACGCTTCCGGCCTCTCCACAGCAAAATGGGATTGCTGAGCGCCGCATTGGCATGGTCATGGACGTCGCTCGTACGTCCATGATCCATGCGGCTGCCCCCCATTTTCTGTGGCCGTTTGCGGTTCAGTACGCAGCGCATCAGCTCAACCTTCAGCCCCAGGTCTCCTTGCCAGAGACCTCCCGCATCTTGCGGTGGACCGGGAAGGTTGGCGATGCGTCTGCGTTTCGGGTCTGGGGATCTCGGGCGTTTGTCCGCGACTTGTCTGCGGACAAGCTGTCCCCCCGTGCTGTTCCCTGCGTCTTCCTTGGCTTCCCCCCTGACGCACCTGGGTGGCAGTTTTACCACCCCACCTCGCGCCGTGTTCTGTCCTCCCAGGACGTCACCTTTGACGAGTCGGTGCCTTACTACCGTCTCTTCCCCTACCGCACTGCGCCCCTCCCCCCGCCGCCGCTCTTCCTTGCGCCAGGTCCTCCCCCGGTAGACCCCCTCCCCCCTCAGGGTCCTGCCCCGTCAGGTGTGTCCCAGGTAGACGCAGTCGAGCCTGTCGAGGTAGCTGTTGACTCTGGTACTGCTAGAGGTGCTGAGCCTGCGGGTGCCGGGTCTGGGGGTGCCGGGCCTGGGGGTGCTGAGTCCGGGGGTGCTGAGCCTGGGGGTGCTGAGTCTGGGGGTGCTGAGCCTGGGGGGGCGGAGCCTGGGGGTGCTGAGCCTGGGGGTGCGGAGCCTGGGGGTGCTCGGTCTGCTCGTGTGGCCTCTCGCGGTGCTTCGTCGAGGCGGGAGCTACTCTCTCCGCAGAAGCTGCGCGAGTGGTTTGCCCGGCGCTGGAGCCGTGCTGCTGGAGCTGGCTCTCCTCCAGTTCTGTACGTAGACAACAAGGCCATGCTGGCCTTGTGTCGGGAGCACAGACTGGAGCACAGAACGAAGCACATTGCTCTTCGCTACTTCCTTGCTCATGAGCTGCAGCAGCGTAGTCAGCTGCGCCTTGCTTACGTGGCCTCTGAGGCCAACACTGCTGATATCTTTACCAAGGCACTTCCGCCTGGTGATCATCAGCGCTTCTGTACGATGCTAGGTCTTGTGCCTACTTGGCCTCACTTGCTCACTTCTTGACCTTGCTTGTACTGTGATCTTTCTATACCTGAACTTGCCTGTTTACCTTTATATATGATCTTGCATGTGAACTGGCCTTTTTGCCTTGCTCTTGTGCTCGGATTGTGTGGTGACATTGTGATCCACCCTGAGCTTGCTTTGCTTTGCTTGACTGGTCTTGTGACCTCTTGTTCTCCCCCACTTTGCCTATGGGGGTGTGTCAAACTTATATGCTATAGTCTTTGTAGGCTGTAGTGGGGTAGACAATATGGGGTACAACACTTCTAGGTTTTCCTACTTGTACCCACCTGTTTTCTAATTCATCCATTCCTCATTTCTTCACAGCACAAACCCGCTACACAAACAAGCCCTTTTATCCCAATGGTCTAAGTGGTTGGGATTTTGACATGGTAATAGAGCGGTCTCGGGTTCGAATCCCGGTGTATGCACATGTAGGCCGTTGCCGCTGTGCTCAGTCCTAGGCCTCCCAGTGTGGGGGGGTGTTAGTAGATCTGCACTGTGGATGCCCGATTGATCTTAGGGGGGGTCATAAGCGCGTTCGCCTGGGGGGTTATGGGTACACAAACCCGCTACACAAACAAGCCATTTTATCCCAATGGTCTAAGTGGTTGGGATTCTGACAGACGGCCGTCGACCACCCTTGTCGACGGCTTCGCATCGGTCCCCGCAGGCCAACCGACTCCGACGACATGCTCGTCGAAGTCGGCGTCGACCGCAGAGGTAGTCGGCCTTGCCTCCCGTGCACCCGACAACGAAATCGGCGTCGGCCAAGTGAGGGCGGGGACAACTCCCGTAAACAGTGACCAAACCACCTAACATGAGTAGTATGAACTGTTACGAATAGCAATTGATGAAACATTACTGTGCACTCCTGACAGCAGTAATCGAAGAATGCAGTACCGAGGCTGAAGACGAAAGGGCGGAAGTAACACGAAGGGTTAGACAGTTACGAAGGGATTTGGACTGTCAAGGCAGACAGTATCAGGCATCAGTAGTGGCAAGGATTCTGCCCGGACGGTTTTCGTAACTGTCCGGAGTCGCATGGTTGGATTTCGCTGTAATAAGGGAATGTACCCCTTGGAGTACATGGCTAGCCTAGGTCGATTCGTATTCCCTTATACTCTTATTTATATTCCTGTGTTTGCATGTTTTTATCATCTCAAGCATTTTACATCCACTCTGCTATTGAGATCAAGGGCCCACCACTACTCAAAACGTGTGCGAAATTTCCTGAGGTGATCCTAGGTATGATCAATATCTGATCGCAACATGGTATGAGAGCGACTCAGGAATCCTTCGCAGTGCCACCTCCGACATCTTCGACGAACGGAAAGTGGTGTCCGGCACACGCTCGCGCGTGAGAATGGCCGAAGGATCTGGTAGTCAGACAAATCTGACGGCTGAAGCACAACCCAACCCGGCTGCGACAAGCAAGGAAACGACGACGATTGGAACCGCCACCCTCGCACAGATGCTTCAGCGACTCACCAGCCTGGAGCAACAACTCCAAACATTGCGGAATGGCGACGCGGGAACATCTTCCCAACCCACTCAACCGGCCTCGAACGGCCACAATACCGCCCCACACACCTTCTCCCTCGACACAAATGGCTCAACACCCAAGACTCTGTTGGGTGCAAATTCACATTGCACGACATCCTGCCGTCTATTTGTACGAGTATGCGTGTGCGAATGCATTTGGGTGTGAATGGAATGTTCGTGTGTTTGTTTGCTTTTGCAATTTTCGCTTGATGCATTTGCAGGTAGTCGCGCAATGTGCACTTTCGCACAACATTGTACGCGCTATGAACAATGCAAGCAGAAAGGACGAGCTCGCAAAGGAACCCAAGATGGAAGCTTTGCAGTTCGGTTAAATTGAATGCGCATATTCAGTTCTATCCAACTCAAAATTGTACTGTTTTGTTTGGTTGACTGTAGTGTAGCAGGGCTGGCACTATAGGGGTACAATTTAGGTGAAGGTTGGATGTTGTTTGTCTGTATATGCATGCTACAGGGCCAGGGGAAACCAGCGGAACCAGCATTTGGCTGGTTGGGCAAAGACAAAAGAGGTTCTGTTTTTAGGACCTGAACCTGGTTGTTGTTTTCCCATGTTGGAAAAACGGAACCAGAGGTTGTTTACCAACCTACCACCTGCTGTTTTGTCCAACCAGGTTGGTTCTGTTGCTTGGAATTATTTGGGATCATCCTTGGTTGTTCCCAGGTTGATTCCCAAGGTCCTTGCTAGCTAGAACTAAATATTCCTTCTCTGTTTGTACCTGAAAATAGTCAAATTTGATTCAAGCGAATTCTTTCCTTGCTAGAATTTCGTTTCTAAGCGGTGCAACGGCAGAATGCTACCGAGTCAACGCTAGCACGCTAGCACTACGGCGCTAGGCAAACGCTGTCCGAGCCATAACTCTGCAATGGCAGAACTTTTCGCGAGGCAACTTGGCTCTTTTGAAAACTCTTAGAGTGAGCTTCGATATAGCCAGTTCTCAGCTTAATCCGATCGATGATCTGCACGGCACGCTGCGCGACGTTCAAGGTACTCTTGCTGTTTTGACTAAGTCCCTCTTGATCCTTCTCTCTACAAACTCGGACCCGAGGATAGGGGCTGGTCTTGTGCCAGGCACCCAGAGACCCTTGGAGGTGATCCCGAGGAAAGGTTTTAAGTTGGATAACGTCTTAATAGCTTGAGTTTATTAGGCCCTTACACCAACAAGCTGGTATCATAGCTGTGTTATAGTGATCCTCATTATAGGTAGCTATGGTAGGAAATACCTCGGCGAGAGCTGGTGAATCTTCAGCCCAAGATCGTAGCGGCAGCCAGGATTCTGGTGTTTCGGTGCCAATGGGAGCGCGAACAAACCAGGGCTCGCTGATCAAGGAGGTGCTGAAGAACTTCACCGTTGAGAAGTTCAATGGTGAGGGCTATGATGATTGGGCCTGGAAAATGCAACTTTATTTCTGTCAGATTGGTTTGCTAAAACTAATGATTGGGGAGGAGCCTAGACCGAGTGACCCCGCACTGCAGGAAGATTGGGACGAGCGTGCCTCGGCTGACTACTACTTAATGTCACAGAGTTTAGAGCTGAACCAGCGTCACCACGTCATGCACCTGCTGCCGGAGGTTGAGTGCGGTCCAATGGCGTGGACCGTGTTGAAGGAGCTGCACGCCCCGACCTCCGTTGTCGCAACGTTGATGCTGGAGAGGGAGCTGTCCGCCCCGACCTCCGTTGTCGCAACGTTGATGCTGGAGAGGGAGCTGTCCGCGTTGCGCTTGAGCGAGGGAGAGCCGGTGCAATCTGTTTTGGACAAAATGCGCGACCTCTACGCGAAGTTGGCGACTGCGGGAATCACCTACCTGGGGCAGACCAAGTGCTTGAAAATGCTCTTGTTGCTGCCATAATCGTGGCTTCAATTTACGAGCGGCTTGAGCCTGCCGCAGAACCAGAGCTTGTGGTCGAGTGGGTGCGGACAAAGATTCTGGAGGAGGACTTCCGTCGCCGCCAACTGAGGGGTGGAGACGACGGCAGCAGCGGCTACAGGATGCAAGTGAGCCGACGTGGCAGAGGACGTGGCTACGGTGGTGCTGGACGCGGTGCAAAGAAGGAAGACGACTCCAACGACCAACAAGGAGGTACCGGTTGGGGTCGGGGTGCGAAATCTGGACGTGGGGGCAAGTCGGGTGCTGGTGGCAAAATGGAAGGGAGTTGCTGGTATTGTGAGAAGGAGGGGCACCCCTGGTTTTTGTGCTATAAGAAACCCGATGGATGGACCCCCCAGAATCGTCACCAGGATGGCGGCGCGCGGAGGAACCAGAAAAACGGCGTGAACATGGTCGCCAATTCGTCCGACAACAACCCGAAGAGCAACGGCGGTGCAGAGAAGAAGGAGCGCACAGCGGGCGAGTTCTTCCATACTGGAGAGCAGGGGGAGCAAGGAGACGCCTCTGCCAAGGTTGGAGCAGAGCTGCATCCCCTGGACTATTGGATGTTGGACACGGGCGCTGCTTGGACGATGACGCCGCGCAAGGAGCTGCTTGACGACGTACGAGCTGCATCGATCAACGAGGTGTGCTCCGCCTCTGGACACACGCTGAAGGTGACTGGTGTGGGACAAGCTGCATTTAAGGGAGCGGATGGCAAGCCGGTGGTGCTGCACGACGTTCTCCTCATTCTTGATCTCAAGGCCAACCTCATCTCCCTCCGTAAGCTTGCCAAGGCTGGGGTGAGCACTAGCACGGATGGCTCTGTAAACTCTTGCACTTTACGTTAGCTTGCAGGCAAGCGCTCGCTAGAGGGAGAATTACCTCTGATACCTCCCTCCCTGTAGCTTGTTTAATTCACCATATCGTATGCCTACTCAAGTCCAAGATTGACTGGTGGTTGATATGAAAATGACATTGTGTAATTGGGTTATTTATTACTGCATGTGCAAAACATAATGTCAAGGTATCAATTACAAAGAGAAGAGTGATTATATAATCGAAACTGCTATTGATCGCGTATATTCACTGCAAAATGCGGACTCTGCATTAAACTGCATCGGTCCCTAACAAGGACCGAGTATATTTCGACAGTCACATCACGTTTTTCACTACAGACAAAACGCGCGCGAGATAAAAGTACCCGAATCTGTACAGTAGATTTGAGAGTTTCGACTTTTTGGCGGGCGTTTCAACGAGTGACCAAACGTGA